>CABFVZ010000119.1:533367-566276 GCA_902151445.1 Timema monikensis
CACAAAAGGATGGATGAACAAAGAGAGGGGGGAAACACACCAAAGGATGGATGAACAAAGAGAGGGAGGAAACACACCAAAGGATGGATGAACAAAGAGAGTGAGGAAACACATTAAAGGATGGATGAACAAACAGAGGATCGATAACATCTTATTAGTTTTAAAATTCCAAGACTAAGGTTTTCAAGACCAACAAGATATCGACCCTACAAATATTTTATGTGCAAAGCTATAAAAAAATATTCCAATTTTCACAGCTCTACTAAATTCATGGCGTAACAACTATGTGAGATTAATACATCAGTGCATTAGTCCTCTCTTAGCCACGTGGCTTAGTACCCAAATGGGTTATCCACATGCATTAGTTACGATGGTGCAGTAAAGATAATGAAGGTGGAATTTTAGAGAAAATATACCCATATTTGTTTAAAGGGAGAGTGGAAAAACTTAGGTAAGGAACATCCTCGGTATCACCTAAGATTTGAACCCCAATCTACCAGTCACCGACAAACCAGTCTAGCACGAGATTGATTCGTTTAATCAACCGACAATCGAAACGGGTATTTGCTCTTTTCGTAAAATTGCTCCCCTATTTATAAAATTAATGCAAAAATAACGAAGCACGCTAAATAGGTACTTCCTACTATTCAATGTTTCCTCGGGACGTTCCCCCCTTAATGTATTTAAATAAATTGCATTAAATAAAATAGGTTTTAATATAAAAATGGATATTGGAAGAGGAATAAACTGAGTAAATAGCAGTAAAAAACATGTAGGGTTCAGAACAAATTATTAATAGTAATCCTACAATAATACGCGAGCATCGATATCCAAGAAATATCTTGTGACATTTGTCTACACCGCTATCCCGATCTACAACATTTTTCAGGAAGGTTGCTAGGATCCCCTCCCCCATCCTAACACACATACACAAACTGTGGTCGGCCCTTGAGGGAAGGCAACCGTCAACCGTATGCGGTCATGTTTCTGGAACTACCGAGTCTACCGGGACGCCCGGGGGACAAAAATTCTTCCAGTGAGTTGACAACAAGGGTCCCCGGAGTACTGCACTGAAAAATAACACAACCCGTCACCACCAGAAAAACCACAGAAACAAATAAGACTCGTTCTCTCTCTTAAAGCAGCTTCAAAGTATAAGAAACGATTAAGGTAAATCATAATTAAGGTGGGAGAGACCAAAACGTGATTTAAAAAGGTCCGTATTTATTTGCAGTTTTCACAGCAAAACACTTTTTAGTCGTTATAAATAAAATACTTATCCAGTATAAGCATAAAGTTAAAGTTTCTTCACATGGTGATATCAACAGTTGTTTAATTTATCAACGGAATCCTGAAATTTAATGACAACTTTGTATCTTGATTTAAAAATTCTTATCTAATGCCGCCATGCTTACTAAAGATATTCAACAACTGTTGTTAACTCCATATAAAGAAACCTAACTATGTTTGCATAGAAACCATGTTAAATTTATTTTAACAAAAAAAAAAAGTTTCTATAAAAAGTGGGCCCAGTTGAGACAGCTACGCTACACTACACTCCCAACCACAAATAACGCACCCGGCCTCAACAACATGCCACGATAGACTGAGCCAGCGCCACCCCAATTTCCATGCGCAAAAAACCCGGGCCAAAGAACTTCAGAAGAAAAGAGACTTCACCCCAGTGTCCAGGCTGTTCCCAAGTGGTCTAGAAACGCTTGGAAGATTCCGTCGCGTGTAGATTGCTCCTCTTGTTTATTATCTTTGGATTACCACACCTCCCCGTGTGGTCCCTTCGTTGTGTGTTCCGTGAGTTTTGCTGAATGATATATAAGACTGGTTTTGAAAATGAGAGCACTCTGACATCCTTCGGTAATAGTTGGACGAAGCTAAGGCTTCGGTTATTATTTATAAAAAAAAATAAGCAAAATTCTCTTTCGGCGTATTTATTTACTTTCTGTCTTCTAAATTATTTTTCGGCATAATTTTAATAATTTATTTTCTTTAATTGAAATGATTGAGCTCTGGTCACATAATTAAGCAGAAACCATAGATAATTTAAATATAGGGATATTAAATATTTTGGCATATTTATTGTTTATCTCAAACCTTTTGAGTAATGGTCAAATTTGGTTTGCTCGGTTAAAAATTAGGTCTTGGAAATGTTTACCAAACATTAGGTCTTGGGAATGTTTATTAACTTAAATTTTTGTTAACCTTGAGTTCTAAGTAGTAAGGTCATAGTTATGAGGTTGGACGCCAATTGTAGGACAGCGCTAGTTATTAGATGGTTGGAAAACTTTATAATTGATTATTAAACGCAATTATTTTACCAGGATTAGCGAATATATTGTTGGTTAATTTTAGGATCGATATTAAAGTTTATTGATATTATATAATTTTTTTATATATGATGAGCCAGTATAGTACTTTTCATTTGTATCACTACGAATTTTTTTTTTTTCAAGTTACGGGCAATACTAAAGTCAAATTAATGTTAGTATTGGAAAATGAGGATTCCTGAGGAATTTTAAGATGAAGGTTTTTTTATTTACAGACTTTGGAGAGTGATTGTAATAAACAATGACTTTCGTGTATGATATTGTTAACCAAGATCAAGAATTTAATTGTTAATGTATTGTTGCTTTCTTCAAGCTAAACTATTGTGTCATGATGAGCACGATTTTTGTACATTATCAATTCAAATAAGGACTTCTTCCTTATATGACATGTTGCAAATATTTAATTCGTTCTTTTAATAAATGATCAATTCGTCTGACTTCTCGATTTATGCTATTTTCTTATAAAACCTATGGATATATAAGTAATAACTTCCCAACTTTTAAGAGGTTTTTTTTATTTTTGGTGGGTGGTTCTGGTTTACATTTAACCATTGTTGAGGCTGACGGTCAGGTATAGTCCGCAACCGGATTGAGTTGCGTGTTCTGGGTACAGTTGCTGTACTCAGATTTTTAATATTTTTATAACTCACAAAACTCACTCCTATTGCCGTTTATTATTTTTTAAATATTTTTGGACCCTACTTGTTAGGTTTTGGGTTAGGAATAGTGTTCAGAATAATTGCACCCCCAAAGATGTTTAAATAAGCTTGTGTACGTGTTAGATTGGTATCAAAGAGGACGAAAGTTAGTTCTATCCAAAGATCATAGTAATAAAACAAACCTAAAAAAACACACTAGAACTTGTTTCCAACTCTAGTTTGAATTCAGTTTACCCTCCCCTCGATGTTATTCCTGTAATTTTTGTGTTTTGAAATCACGTAATACATTTTGCCTCAAATGCGTTCAATTCAAGAGCAGCCTTAGTTTACAACCAGTAGTTTCACGGCTGGAATATTTGAGAGCCTCGCGTGGACTGTTGAGAATAGGACACACTTTGAATACTTTATGTACAGTCTGTAACCAAACTAATGTTAAAGTCTGTTCAGCGTAGGAATTGTTTTCTTAAAGGCCTTTTTCCCTACCAGAAATATATAGTAGGATAGTTGTAGGAAAAAAGACCTTTCAGAGAGTAATTCTTACAGTGAATGGAGTATGTTAGATTCTTTAGAAAAAATCTTAACACTTTAAAATGTATTTACCACGCCAGTCTTCAAAAAACGCTGGATCTCCAGATAAGTCTTGTGAACCAACGATGGAGCAGTTAATAAAATATGGTTATTAAAAGAGCAATAAGGGGATACATAAACAGGTTTTGCTCCAGACCATCCATTCACAAATGTGAGTAAGTTCCGAACTGAAATTCCAATGGCACTATTTTTTGTAAGGCTTTACGTGCATGTTGTGAGAATCTGCTGCTTGGGACACTGATTCAATCTTGATGATGATAATAATAATAATAATAATAATAATAATAACGAGAGGTAAGGACTGAGAAGTGTCACATGTGTGTTTTTTAGAATTTCTAATGTCACTTCCTTACTAACATCTTATAAATTCTCAGTACAAATTAGAGATAAAGCATAGGTAATTAAACGCATCAGCATCTGTCTGAAAAGAGTAAGAGACTACTGGACGATTAGCAGGATTCACACTATCTTAGGACTGTGCGCTGGCGGTGACGTGTTTTAAACCATCTCGAAAAGGTCTGCCATTTGAGTTACCATGTAAGACCGTGTTTTGATTCACACACTATGTTGGTTGACCCATGATGCAGTGCAGCGCTAACTCTAACAGCTTGTTATCAACATATATTTTCTAGTGGACACACATTTTAGATCATCCTACCGATGGATGTTATAACGCTGTGTCTTGGCACAATCCAATACATCTATACACATTCTTCCCACTAACGGGGTCTTTAACTCCCCTCACAACCACCAAAGAAGCTCGGTTAGTTTCTGGCTGTAAAGAACATGCGCACCGATTTGAGATAGTTTGTTCCGAGATTTGTTTGGTTCTCCTGTGCCGAAAATCTCAGGGCGGACGAAGTAGATATGAGTTGCACTTCAGCGGAATAGCTTGTACGGATTAGGCGGAAATCTCGTCACGTGGCTAATTTTCTGTTCTGCGCTGGTTTTTCGGCAAACGTGTGAATTCATAGTCACAGGACCGAGCGCCAACTGCGCCTACCATGCTCTGAATGCAAACAATACGGCTGGTGCACAGTCCTGTAAGTGTTAACCCGAAATAAGTAGACTAATATTATTAGTAGGGTGGGGATATGGGGTGGGGGTGGGGATTTCGTGGCCCAGAGTACTCCAACATCAATTAAGTTACGGTGCTTGGGAGCACTAATCAATATAACAAAGTCCGACAGCTAAACAACCCGAGGTCCACCAATAATGGCATGACACCATTATGATGGCATGATTGTGACAGTATGGGACCAGTATGACGATGCAGACAATGATTAGGGATGATTGCATGTCAAGTGTCTTTGCATTAAAAAAAAATCAATGTCGTTTAGTATAGAGTCACAATGGATAGATCTGTTCCGACGATACCCACATCTGTTTACACATGACCTAACCACATCACTCTCGCATTAGAATGGATTGCCGTAGTCAAGGATTTCAGGTATCAAATACAGGTCCGGTGTAGGCAAGAGTGCTTTTTGTCTAAATTACTAGCCTTGGCCACAAAATTCTTGGTTGAACCGGCTAAAAGTGGAGCAAGATTGAGGGATTTGTTGTCTCTAACGTGTCGAAATTGATAGGACATCGTTTGTGAGGTTTTTACATTTAATTGTGTTTTTTCTCCACCACATTTTACTACCCTTTAGAGTTACATTCAACTGGGATACACACGAAGAAAAGAGAATCTAGAGGAAATGTACTTGCATCCGGATGGAAGGAAAGCTGGAAACTATATGGTAGAAGGCCCCCTCAATACAATCGGCCGGGTTTCCAACCCGGATCTTCCCGTCACCAACAATTCCATCCAACACGAGAGTTACACGTCAGACCATGTGACCCATAATTGCGGGTATCGTGCGTTAAAGTGGCCCAACTATCGTAGCTTGTTCTTGCTACTACACATCTTTGCGAGAAAAGGTTTTCCGAAACACGTTGCCAACAAACCCAAAAATCAAAATAGATTGGATGTCTAAGATGTCAAGCGCGTAGCACTGTCAAATACTACGTTACAATTTTTAGTTATTTATGCAAAACAGTAACCTTAGCTTTTCACAATGACCTTTAACTTTTCAAGATAATTAAAGTTCACTCCCTAGTTGCTCAATTATTTATTTTACCTTTATATAAGATGCAACCACTTTTTTTAAATAAAGGTGAAGTGATAAAAAAACACTTTACAACTAATCACTATTTCTATGTCAATGTTCATGTAATCTATTTCCACTGAAATTAAGTAAATAATATATTGTATGCACGCTTTGTATTTACGTGGGTCCATGGCTTTGGTTATATTCTCAAATAAACGAGAACCACTCCTCTAACGGATCCCTTGACGGATGTTCCAACGAGTGACTGTGTCTAAGGCTGGTAAACTTTCTTAAAATGACGCACTCCAAACAAAGGGTGTTGGTCTGTTACAGTAGACAAGAAGGGGGGATGGGGGAATTACGTCGCAACAGATGTTATCTATAACCAGGAACAACGCAACGATTGCCTGGTGTTCTGATCTAATGTCAAGGATGTCAATTTTCAAGGGGAGAGGAGAGAGAGCTAGTGCGACATGTGAAAGAGAGAGAGAGAGAGCGAGAGCACGAGCGCGACAAGAGAGAGAGCGAGCGAGAGCGCGACGAGAGAGAGAGAGCGAGAGCGCGACACGAGAGAGAGAGCGAGAGCGCGACACGAGAGAGAGAGAGCGAGAGCGCGACACGAGAGAGAGAGAGCGAGAGCGCGACACGAGAGAGAGAGAGCGAGAGCGCGACACGAGAGAGAGAGAGCGAGAGCGACACGAGAGAGAGAGAGAGAGAGAGAGAGCGAGTGCGATATGAGAGAGAGAGAGAGAGAGCAACAGTAGTTCCAAGTATCTCTAAACAAAAGATTAGATATTAACACATCCTTTTCCTCGCGTCTCTCACACTCTTACCTTCAGGTAACTAAAATTTAGGGGTATACATTCTCACGATTCAACCTCAAGTGATCCGTACACCTTGGATGACATCAGATAAACACGCGACGGATGTGACAAGTGTTTTATCCATTATTTGAATATGGTAAAAACCTGTGAGTAGTAGTAGTACTACTAACACCGTTCAAGGCCATGAACCGGTTCACCGAGATAAGGAAGTTAACTACAGGTTGTGTATCTCGGTAGGACCGGTGCAAGGGTTTCATGCAGCCCCTGGCGAGCTTGCACCCCAGTTGTGGTCTTATTTTAATATACATATATAGCCCGGCACCTGTGTGACGCTAAAGAAAAAATAGCAAGATGCCAAAATACCGAAGGAAAATAAATATAAAAGGGTTAAGTAAATGTATGCAAAAATAGACCTTCCTTTTAATATCCTCGGAAAATCTAAATTAAATTAAGTGGTTCGCTGACAAAGTGACCCCGAAATGTCATAAAATCATAAAAGTGATGTTTATATATTTTCTATTTATTCTTAATATTATAAAAATATTTAGATGTTATTTATTTAGAAATTAGTGTTTAAAAAATATTTAAAAATTTAACATATTTTGTTGGAATGCGTCCCTAAAACCCATAGGGAGACCGCCTAGGCTCGCCTAATGGAAGGCCCTAGGTAGGCAACATGTAATACAACTGATCTTTAAACTCTACACCATCACAAGAAAACTAATATCTGCTTCCAGTGAGAAATCACTGTATAGACGTCGTCGTCGTTAATCTAATCGACAACTTAGATTTGATACGCAAAAAGTTTCTTTATTTAGTTAGCACCACGTCCTACTACCCGTTCGGGTTATTCGCCTAACTACGCTAATGAATTAGGAAATGGGAAAGTTGAATTTAGAGTAAGTGGACCTGCATTTGCGTTGAGGGCGTGTGGAAAACACTTCGGAAAACCACTCCTGTTCACCCGACTGAGATTAGAACCTTAATCTCCCTGTCCTTGGCAGTCTAGCTCAACACGAAACTAATGCATTAACAACGCCACCAAGGCGGGTCTTTTTTCAGGTAAAACATATTCCAACAGCTTAAACAAGTTCCAATAAAATAAATAGCGATTCGAGTGTTGTCTTCTTACACACTCTCGAGGCTTGACTAAAGCGCTCGGTGGTTGAACGTGTCACTAACGTCGAATCTACTATTGAACAGACATTTCCATATTATAACCGCTGCCTTTACGAATACATCCTCTTCCCAAGGAATCTGACGATATGGAATTGTTACAGTATTTAATAAACCACTCCCCCCTGCCCCCTCATTACTTCGTCTCTTAGCCCACCATATGTATTCATGAATATGTTAAGGTTCTAGGTACCACCTTCTACATAGTATGCCGCAAGCCCCACTGGGGATAATTTTAAACTTTGATGACAAGTAATATGAAAGCAGGGATTTCATTTCCGTAGGTGCCAGAAATTCAACCCCCCCCCTCCCCCCCAAAAGTGGTTCCTAAGTTTAAAAAAACACCTTTTTCGGATGATTTCCTTCTCTTCGCTGAATCAACTGTCGAGGAGTTCCTTAAAACTTTAAGAATTTTATTGTTTCTTTTGAGTTCCCAAATAGTGTTTAGAGAATTTTCCTCATCTTTATTGAAATTTTGCTAAATCTTATCTTGTGTCGTTTGCTAAACGCTTCCAAAAGCTGTCAAAAAGAGAGAATTTCCTTTTTCTTCGAGATAACATTACTCTAGAATAAACTAGTCGATTGTTATCTGAAAGTATGGTGGGACTGCTAATAGATCTTATATTAGTTTCTTGTAGAGAATTTATATTTTTACCTTCAAGAGAAAAATACGCCATTGACATGAGTGGCGATCTTAGGATACTAGTAGGGAAAAAGGCCCTTATGTGATTCTGTAGGGAAAAGGTATTTTGAGAAATTATTTTTAAAACAAAATCCAACCGTTTAATTTAATTTTTCTTAGACCACGTCTTATTACCTGTACAGGCTATATGCAAATGTACTAACTAGGCTAATAAGTCAAGAATGAGCAAAATTAATTTAGAGGAAGTGTACACAAATTCGCGTGGAGTGAGATTGTAAAACTATTTTGGAAATAAATTGCTCAGTACACCCAACAAGAATTCAAACAACCTTTCATTAATAAGTTAACGTAGATCTAATGACTTTTCTAGCTTCCATATAAGGTTCTTCCAATGAAAATAGGACTGTACACACCCAAAAAGCCAGTGGGTACATTTTCTCATTGCTTGAAATTAACCAAAACAAACCCAGTCTTTATACTTACGAACATTTAACATTCTAAGCTATATACTAAAACTCAACCGTTGGAGGTAATGTGATTTTATATATAGCGATCGATTAATTACAGAAGCGATCAGATTTAAAGGGGTGGGTAATTAATAACTATAGTAACCAATCAATGCTCTGATAGAACGTCAATAATTCAGTCACGCTCAACCAAATTTGGAAGGGGGGAGGGGAAATTGTGGGTGATGGGGTGAGTAAGGGTTGGAACATCGAGTAAAATCACGGAACCTTCAACCCTTAGCCCCCACGTGGAATTAAGAATATAAATTATCTTAGATTTAATTAAGGAAAGCGGAATTATTTGAATTCACACACACACACACACACGCTTTGCCGGTAGAGTGTCTTGTGTGATGATGAAGGCTGGGGTTTGAAAACGGTTCACTGAGGGAGATCCTCACACCTTTTTGTGGCTTACCGTAACCCCAGTCCCACTAATACAGACTAAATAGCCTATGTTTAGTTGCTAAAAAATAAGCCTCAAGAGAGCCTTCCAAAACAACTAATAATATATCCTTTTCCTTGGAATTAAACTTCATACAAAACCCGATTACATTTTAAATTGATAGGAAAATTGTTGATTCACTGAAAGGTAAGTTTTTTATTTGTCAGCCTTCACTCTTCCTTCTGTGGGACAAGGATGGAGGAAGTGGCTGGGTTTTGATTGTGTGAGTTCGTAATTGACATCCGGCTTGGGTTATTATGTTTTTTTTGTACTACTATGTTATATTACAAACATGGATGTTGATAAGAATATTAGAGGATATATAAGAGATTTACTTGGAATCTTGTGACAAAAAGTATTCAAGGAATACTTAACCAATGGCCTGACTGACCTCTAAGTGATCCTACATGGTTTAAGAACCCCGGTACCCTGGGATCAACGGTAGCCCTCCAATACAGGTACTGATGATCCAGCATCCAAACCCACGTGGCTCCAAAAACAGGCAGTGACCCCCTAGACTCGATGGTGATTAGTAAGCTCTGTTAACTTTGATCCACTACTATTTATCCGGGTTTCTAGCCTTATTTACCGTAAGGGATGGCGACACTCCGTTTATTGTTTCAGTGCATATGTTCTATTTTTTTACTAGCTAATCACAACACCTTGCAATACTCGTTTTGTAATTCACAATCCAGAACATAACAAATTTTAAAGAAACACATGGATTAATTTAGGCCATGTCAATTACTGTTCATACATAGAGTTAGGCTATCTGCGGCTTTCACTTTTTATCGACACTATTAATAGCTGTAAAATAACAAATAACATAGTAAGATATCAGTGTTGGCTGAAAAGAAATACGTCTTAATTTTCTCTACTATTCTTACAACCAAAATCAAGGTATTGCTTCGTTTCTTACAGTTTACTGCAAATCCCTTCAAATATTCCTCCTTGAGCAGTTTGTCCAAACTTGTGTGTTTGGTGATAAATAAATATCTTGTACCATCATTTCTTTAAATGCATGCCAGATTACCCCAAAGAGTACGCCCTTTCTCTTGCACGCAAAACCATAAATTATAATGTAAATATAGAACGGGGGTAGGGGAGGAGGGTGGATGCCACGTTGGTCTCACGAGGTGGATCCAAAATTGAAACGAGACAAGCCCCCACCCCTGACGAAACTCAAGTTTTTTTCCTCACCCTACTTTCAATACTTTCTTTGCAGAGGGGCCACAGTAAAACTTTAAATGCGGAAGACAGGAAGTGACGTTTGAGTAAGGGGGGGGGGAGGAGCAAACTTGTTCGAAGTAAGGAAGACATTCTTTAATTCGCAAGAGACATGTTTATACAAGATCCAGGCGGTGGTGAAATTGTCAGAGTTTTCAAGCATTAATGCTTAAGGTGTGGATGTAGGGAATGCGAGAAAAAGGTAGCATTTTCGCAGGGATTTTTTAACCAAACAAGTAATATGTTTTAATTTTCTTCACGAGGAGCTGTCAACCGCTGTCTAATATTCGCCAAGGGTGTCCTGGAATGTCATGGAACTTTTTTTTCCTCTTCATTTAAAAGGTTTCTCATCTAATGCCGCTATGCTCATGACATATTCAACAAATGTTGATATCACCGTGTGAAGAAATTTAAACTGTTTCTACTGGAGCAACATTAGATTTATTTTGGTCAAAAATATGTTTCGCTATTTAACTGCAAAAATCATTTATCCTTTCTCGTGTCCCATACACCCCACCTTAATGCCCTACAGCAGTTATCTCGGAATGCAAAGATCACATCAATTTATAAAAACACGCACACATGCTCATTTAAGTATTTATATGATGGCTTAAGAACCGAAGATGGCCTAATATTTTGGATACACACACACACATAATCACTTGATAAAAGGCGTCAGACTCGCAGTAAGCCTGATTGCTTGTTATGGAAGGGGTTCCTCCCCACCCCGCCCCTCCCATCACATATACACGCTAGTGCAGGTGCACTTCTAAATATCTTTTTGTATATATTTACACCCTAGATGAAGTCATTACTACCCTTGTGTTAAACGGTTTAACGAATTAAACTGCTTTGGTTGTTGAATGGTCTACGAAATGGACTGCCGATGACAGGCAAATTAAGGTTATAATTTTGATCTGGTGTTCTGTAGGCGATTTCCCTTCCATGTTTTTCTGCTCTACTTCCACGCAAATGCAGATAAACTTCTTCAAAACACCAACCTTCAGTCGGAACTGAGCGAATACAATGCTGTAATATATAAGATGGGGCCATAGTGTAAACAATAAAATAATGTTTCAGTCCAATTTTCATAGCAAAGAACATTTAAAAAAAATACAGGCATTTTTTTGGTAATAAATATTGGGCATGATAACGTTTTAGCATATTATTAGTGCTATTTTATTTAAACTTATTTATACTATCTCTCATTAGTGATATCTTTAGATTGCATGACTACGTATGAATACGTGAAATTAGATCTAGAAACTTTTCTAGCGGTCTTCCTATGAAAATTGGACTGGAGTGTACCAACTTTGAGAATGAACCTGGTGTTTATCTTTTTTTTTTTTTTTCGTTTAAGCGTATATTACGCAGAGAACCAAGCCTTGCTTCTAAAGATTCAGAAAAAATATATATTCAGACACGGGAGGGGATAGAAATCGTTTCCGGACTAGAAGATCACAACTCCCAGTGGAGTGTTAAAGAAAAAAAGGGCAAACGCTCATAAGGGGAGTTTTCAGAGCTCTCTTATTTCCCGGGCCTACCCTTACGGCAAGGGGATGCTGTGAAACCTCAGCGAGTTTGATGTAGGGGTTGGGGAAGTGGATGTCAAATTGGAGGTAATGGTCCCGCCGAGACCCAGGTATGGTGGGATATGGCTGGGATTTCCAAATCTTAATTTTTATATTATACGTTATCCACCCACCGCCTGACCCGAAGACTGCTCAAAGAGAAAAAAAGTTGCTTTTTTTCCTTCTTTAAAAAATGTATATGCAAGTTCTTGATCCACGTACTGTTTATCACCCGCCAACGTTTTTCCATCCGACTAGGCGGCATTACACCCACCAGTGGCGTGTCATTAGGTGTACCCAGAGAAAGCAGAGTTTGTTTAAACTGTACATTCTATTTATCCACAGAGTTAGCAAGTCTTACCTTGACGGATTACACTATGGCTTTATCTTACAAGCTTCACCATAGTGGAACAAAGTAAGGGAATTTTTGCACCTTACAGTGTATACAAAGGATACCTGTGATGTTTTTAAGGACCTGTGTTCCCATTCGACAAATCATACAAAGACACTCAGGGGGGGAGGGGGTGGGGGCACTCTTGACTCTATAATAAAATTCTAGGTTTTCCTGTAAAAAAAAAGTTAATTTCCCGATTTTATAAAAATCTTTTACTTCGAATGTGAGACTTTGAACAAACTATTTGGAGTGAAATATGTTTTGTTAAGTATCGATGGAAACCCCACCAAATTCTAATACTCTAAGTATTGTTAAAGTGACATGTCAAACTTGAGCCCTGATCCATGATTGTGTGCACCCTACGGACTTTTATGATGAACCAACATCAAATTCGGCCAGATTCTTATTTTTATAAACTGTTTAGGTAATATTCTAGTTCAGACTGTGAAATGAAAACTAACCATTATTTGGGGAAATTTAACAAGTGAGGCTGGTCTATCAAATTCACTTTTTAAATACACGTGATAGATTTCAAATAGTTAAGTTTATGCACTAAATATGTGCAATATCTGACAGCCCATGAATGTGTGAACCGTTGCTTTCTCTTATGAAAAGGAACAAACACTAGAGATATCAAGGTCTGCTGACGTGCGTTTGTCATCACTCGTCAGTTAGAAAGTGAAGTCAACACAAAGTTTAAAGCCTAGCACCAAATTATCACTCCATATTTCTGATAAAAAAAAATTTAAGGTAGGATATACCGCAAGTCTACAATATTTATGTATATCATATTTTTAACATCGTGTGTTACTACACAATCTTAAATCTTATTTTTTAATTAATATTTTATTTTAAATGCGGCTCTCTAAGTATTTTCAATTTTAAACTAGACCCTTTTGATCAAACGAGTTTCCCACGCCTACTCTACATCCTTATCGCATCTTTTAAAGGTATGAATCAGAAAGTAATTCTACTTGTTATGTATGCTCAGCAACTACACCCAATATCAGTGCTGAGGGAACTGCAGGTCTTATTGAAAAAAAGCTTTATCTTCTCAGTTAACTGTTGACAAATCTCCTCGCTATCGGTTATATCTGAATGTGATGTGCTGGGTTAAGAAGGAGCTGCTGACAACTTCGACGAACCAGAGTTGAGAAACTATTCCTATATTTGAGGGGAGGTTTACCAGAAAAAAACGAGAAAATGACAAAGCTGTTTCCCAATAGTAACCACGCAATTACCTCAGAAATGATATCCAGTGTACCGCCATACGTTCGTGATACATACAAATCACTTTATATGAACGGCCCAATGCAGTCGATACACCTTTATTTTATCACTTCCGTACTTTCAATGACGTACTAGAATAAGATTGTATCCATTTTATTTTGTTCGGTCCAGACTCAAAAGGCGCAGAGAACGAGTGAAAGAAACAAACAAATGAAGATATAAATAAAACATTCCTTGTTTTTCTCCGCCTTGTTCGCGCTTGGAATGCAAAAGTGAACTCTATACGAAGGAAGGTATAGAACTCCAGTAAAAAGGTTCAGAGATTTCAGGTAGGCAGTGAAACAGGGGGCTGGGAAACTGGGAAATAACTCTAGATAAAAACAAAATCAATATTACATACACCATCAGAGGACTGTGACTGAATAAGCAAGTAGGCCTAGGTCACAGACAAAGAAACACCAGATACACAGCCTTAAGGGAGATTCGCTGCGTTCCTTTAAAGCGAGTTGAGGTTTATAGACCCGGGGATGGTTGGGTGAAGTGATCAGTCAATAACAGCGCTCATAAGTTATTTTTTTAAACAATTAAGTTTCAACGTGTTCGTTTTAAAGGCCATACAAGCTTTCCCATAGTAAAATCATATTTTAAGTGGACAAATATATATATATATATATATATACACACACACAAAGCCTATTAGATGCCCACCTAAGGTAGGGTAGAAGGGGACGCAAGAAAGCCAATTTTTTGCAGTGTTTATAACGAAACATGTCAAAATAAATCAAATATTGCTCCAGTAGAAACAGTAATTTTTTTTATTCATACGGTGATATCAAGAGTTGTTCAATATTTTTGATAAGATTGCGGAATTTTAAGAGATTTTTTTAATCTTCATTTAAAAAGTTTCTGCTCAAATATCACTCACTACCTATGCTAATGACATATTAAACAAGTGTTATGATTTTTGTGTTGGCCAAGACTAATCTATTGAAACAATATTTGACTAATTTTTTTTATGAATGTTGACTTATAGAAAAAACTGTACAACTAATGGCCAGTCATTCCATAAAATGTACTTCTCAACTCAGATGGTCACCAAGGATACTACCATCCCTTATTTCAGGTAAATTTTATTTCAGTTTCAAGGATCTCCATGTGATTCAATAATTTTTCTAAATCATCACCAAAACAGTTTACAAATGAACCACTTGATGAAATTTCAACTGAACTGTCAGAAGAGATAGTTTTAATTTAAATTAAAAACTGGTGTGGTAAGCACTAAATTTTAGATAAAAAGACGTGATCCTATATTTTTCTAGGGTTAATGAATAAACTAATGACAAAATGGATGGGGGTAGCGGGGGAGGTGCCCTAGCTTATGCCTTACTAAAAATTATTTAGAGAGATACAAATAATGCCAATATTTTTCATATCCGATGGTTCTTAGTTAAATATAAGTTCCTTTATATGCCAAGCTGTGAATGAATAGTTTTGGCTATTATCTTAATTCTCTATTAAATTATTGATAAAAGAATTATTAATGACAAATATTGTCAGATTTCTTTGAAAACTATTACAAATATGAGATATTTTTATTAGTGTTCAGTCACCCTGGCTCACAAAATTCCCAGTATTTTCCGGTGCGTACCAAACTTTTACTAATACACAAATACACACGTTTATGTTTATAGGGGCCTATCTAGTAGAGTTGCTTTGAAAACTAGCTTAATCACTCGCGGCTGAAGCTCCCGAGTTTATGAGTTGCGAGTCACTACGCTCATCGGCTTCCATACATCATTATTTTAATTACACTAAATGCACCCCGAAGCCCATAAAAATAGCTTCCGTTCGTATGTTACTTTGCCCGATACGCCAAGAGGAGATTTTTTTATTTAGATCTTGGGGACACGGGATCATATTCACAACATAATAACTTTGTATTGGGGGAGAGTTTTTAAAAGTAGAGGGATGGACCTCCACAGTCGCGTACAGGGTCAAAACTTGAAAAATCAAGGGCTTTAACTTTAGTTAATCATTTCGAACTTTTACAAATAATATATAATTATTAAACTAAAAATAAATTTCCCTTCAAATACGAACACACGGAAGCACGCAGAAGATTCCGAAGAAAAATGTTGACCCTTATAAACCAGAAGAAGAAAGGGGAAAAGACCTATCGTCCCTTTACTGGTTCATTTATTATTCAGCAGTCTTAACTCGGGACTTTTAACAAAATAAATTAGGCTAAGACCCTTTTTTAAAAAGGACTTGGGTCAAAAATTTAAAAAAAACCTGCGTACGAACGCCATAAACTAATCTAAAATGTTAAGGAATCTCCGACAACTCTGAATTGCATCTCTTCCGTCTTACATTCTCTCCTTTTTTCTTTCACTAAGTTTGCATTCATAGATTTAAACAGAATCTTGAACCAACATGTCGTCCTCAATTAATTATGTCCTTCCTTTTATAAAGTATCCTCCCCCTCCATCGCACCCAAAACTTACAACACCACCACCACCACCACCACCCCCCCCAAACGAATTTTACCATCCTTTGAAGACATAAAACACGAGGAAATTCTACTCACACCAACCCATCATCCGCCTTCTTAACATAACTCGAGGATCCCCTTCCTAGCTTACTCATTAAAACATCAAAGGTGACGCATTATTGCTTCCGAAACCTCTTTGGACGAAAGGGGAAGCGGGGACATGATTATACCCCCTGTGCTAAGCTTTTAGAAAGTTGTTTTATAAACACTAACTTTGTAGTTAGCCTACTTTCAAAAAAAAAATTTCTTCGATAATCTGAAATGAGAAAATTTTCTAATCAGACAAAAAAAACTTGTCAAAAAATATAATTGTCTTTTCGGTTGGTAAAACATTAAAAAGTTCTCACAATGGAAAATCAAAAAGTGTGCTTCAGTTTATACTTAATTACCTTCCTCTACCTTATCCCGTTAGATTATTTATTTATCAACAAACTATACTATTTCATTTGTACGTTCATCACAAGCGTTACCAACAAGCAAGTAGAATTATTGAGGTTATATAGAACAAAATGTACTTTTATAAATCAGCACCGAGAGTCTAGAGGGAAAATGTTAAAAATCACACTTTAAAAACTATCCTCAACGCACCCAGCTAGGATTTGAACACTAGTCTCAGTCACAGGACCACTGAAATGAGTATAAAACAGCGCAAACATCGGTGTAGTTTAGGTAATAAGGGAAACATGTTTTTAAGACGTGATTCAGGGGGAGTTTGGAAATTTTAATTTGGTAACTATTCTAAAGAATTAAAAGTTTTGGTATTTTATGTTCTTACATTTATTGACTAAAAAACTTAAGGGCTACAACTAATTTTAAGAGAATATCCTTGCATAACTATATTTCTCGTGGGAGCGACAGTTCTGAAGCTTCGAATCCACTTGAACAATCCCTTTTTTAAGGCCACATTACACGTAGCAGGATGCAGCGCTGCTTTCTGATGTTTTTCAACCCTGAGAGCTGACAAATATGGGGAACCTATTATATAGACGCTGCTTTCTGATTAATAATCATCTTGCAGCTCAGTGGAGGGAAGGCATTACATCGTCCACACTGTTTTTTGTTGGTTCACTTTGTGCCAAGATGTCTCGACAACAAGAGGATGAATATTTGCTTCTTTTGCACTGGTACTACAAAAGTTTGAAACTCAAATGTGTTTTAAAACTTAGGAACAAACTTGTAAAATTGAAATTTAGAGTAAAAACAGAACATTGGTCACCAAGAAGATTTTGCAAGAATTAGATGCTCATGACTTCCGGAATTACCTAAGTATGAAGACGCCTACAAACATCTTGTCTAACGTGTCTCAGTGGTTTACTAAGCAAGATACTAAGATCCCTTGCAAATGGTCGATCATACAATGATTTGAGACTTTCATGCTTTATAGGTTCAAGCATTCACGGTACAACATTAACATTGCAGTACAACTTTAACATTACAGAAGCTGGAAGTATAGAGATAAAATTACAGGGTGCAGAAAGCGGTCGTCCGATCAGAAATATCAAACTCTTGTGATATTCGCAACGCCAGATTTCTGATACACGCACCGATCATTCAGTTAAAAAGAAAAAAACATTATTTGAGGAAGGCTAGATCTAGGTTTCCAATCATTTACTTCAGAACAAAGCTTTGTGTGAGATTTCATCGAAAATTAGCAATCTCAACTACTCATGTTATTTTTATTTATTTTTTATTATTATTAGCACTGCGTCTTACTACCCGTTCGGGTTGTACGCACTTACGCTTATGTGAAATGGTAGGGTGATTGTTAGATGAAATGGAGGACCTACAGTTTACGTGGGATCCGAACATTGGTGGAGGCCTGGTATTCCACACATTCCCAAGTTGTGATTAATACATATCTTGTCAAGAAATGAAGGAAGGGTTTTAAAATCAGATAAATCTGTGCCGGAACCGAGGTGGTTCTCAATGTTAAACTTACTAATTAAAGATATATAATCTTAAGACATATTTGTTAGCTTTCATTTAAATTTCGTTGTAATCTTATAACAAAAATAACGACAGATTTCTCTATCTCTAAGCTCTGGTGATAGGCCTCAGGTCTTTCACTTCCTAGCTTCACCTTATATATGTATACTCCAGCCAATGGCTCATAATCTGACGTTCATGAAAAAATCTATGTGTATAATTTTTTAAATTATATTTTCAAATCATATAAAAAAAATCGCTATTGCGTTTGCTTAAGCATATGAAACTTTTTCTATTATTGTCTGACTAAACATATTTTCTCTTTCATCAATATGAAGTGGCTTACGTGGAATACTAGAAATATGTGCGTAGGTTTTTAATTTCCTCTCTTGTGGTGGGGGAGATTATCGTGGCCGCAATAAATTATAATTTGCTTCAGGGGATCCACGATATGGAAAAGTTTGAGGACCACTTCTCTAGACTAAACTATGGAGTTTAACTTGCATAAAATTAGTTTTTAAAGCTAAACCAAAACTTACCAATATGTATATATATTTAAAAAGAAATTAAATATTAAATTACCACACTATCTAGAATCATTGAGTTCCTTTTTTAGACCAATAAATATTTAAATTAAATAAGTTTATTGTGTTAAATGCTAAATGTATCCTCTTAAATTTACAGGTATATTTTACTTTTAAGTGCTTTTTTATCAAATAAAAACTGTTAAATCAGAAATAAACCTTCACCCTCTAACCTTCATTAACCATTCCGTGCATCCCTAAATAAATCCTGTGTTGATTGTGAAAAGGAAATGACCAATAAATCATATCCGCCTGACGGGAGAGGCTTATACATAGAAGGCAAGGATGATACCGTAAAGTACATTAAAACCAAACAGACAGGTCATTCTGAATACAGGCGCCATCACTGATAAATGTTCATTGCAAACACATACGAGCTTTTAATGGGCTGAGCGTTACTTTGTGATAGGAACGGCTGAAAACGTGGGTGATGGTTCATCTTGGCAGAGGTCTCTCTCGCACGCATTGGTCAAATGGGCCCGTATAGCTATGGACTAGATTACCGGCATCAAGCCAAGGGTTCGTAGCTCATTTGGGTGTAATTTGGTGATAAGTTTTTTTTTGCACTGTCTTTTTCCCTCATTCCATTCACCTGGTTATGTATCAATTACTCTAATCGGTTAGGGACGAGTAAGGTTGAATTTAGAACCAGTGTACCCACATTGGGTGGAGTTCGAAACCATTTAAGAAAACCCACCCCCTCTGTAACCACGACCGGGATCGAACCACTGCCTCCCGGTCATTAGCAGTCTTTGTCTGTTGCGATACTAATGCCTTAGACTACGCGGCCACCGAAGTTGGTAGTAAAGGTGTTTATACAGTCAAGGAAAACATGTTAACGACAAATCGACTGCTGGATAGCACAATATTGTTTGTCCATTACACATTAACCATAACCGATTTCAAAGTTATTTTCCTCGTTTTTATAACATTAGACGAATATAGTTAAATAATCAGACATTGCCGAAGTCCCGGGCGTGCTGGCTTATCGGACTGTATTTGGGTGAGGTCACTAATAAATATGTTAAGTTAAAAATGCAGCAGCACAAGTAATCTAAAACCATTAGGCTTAACGAACACTGATGAGATTTAACGTTTAGTCATGCGTGTTATATTAAATTAATATTAAACACATACCTTTTACAACACAAACTATAAAGTGGTATTTCATACAGAATAAAGGATACTAAAAAAAAAGAAGCACTAAGCCCTACACCAAACGGAATACGAAAACTTCCTTAGAACGTCAAGAAACTGTCGTGCCTTTCGCGTCGGGCCTTAAGAGTTAATAACGTTGTTTACATATTCATGCGCCTCCGCTTCCCTCATTGTCATAATTGATCAAGTCCTCTCATTCTTTACCGGTTTATATTTATACATCTCAAATATAGTGTAAACTTTACTTTCTCTATATTATTATTATTAGCACCGCGTCTTACTACCCATTCGGGTTATACGCACTTACGCTAATGTGTAATGATAGGGTGATTGTGAGATATTGTGAGATGAAATAGAGGACCTACAGTTTAACGTGGAATCCGAACCACGGTGGAGGCCTGGCATTCCCCACATTCACAAGATGTCTTTCTCTATTAAAACAATTCTTGTATTCAAACATTTTCTCACTTGAAATGATAAATCTTTGAGGTGAGAATATAGGAGATGCGAGGACAGTGATTTGGCAGTTTTTATTGCAAAACTTTCTTTGGCCAAAATAAGATATTGGTTTTATTTAAACAGTTTAATTTTCCTCACACAGTGATATCAACAGTTGTTGAATATCTGTCATGATCAAAGCAACGTTAGATCAGAAACATTTTAAACAAGAGAAAAGTCAATAAATTCCAGGACAATATATAGACATTCAACGACTGTTGAGGTCCCCAGGTGAAGAAAATTAAACATGTTTCTACCTGAAGTTATAACTCAAAAAAGCGGGTTTTGTAATTTTCTGACTTGTTCAAAAACCACTCAACCGATTATGCTGAAACTTCGTAAGGACATTAACTCTGACGTCCAGTTAACATAAAAGCGAATTAAAATGTATACCGACATTTTGTTTCAAGACGACTGCTACAAAATATTACTTTGTTTTTTCTTGGCTCCTGCTCATCAGATTATCATCGGACAGACTTTTAAAGAGCCATTTCAGTGGCCGAATGGTCTAAGGTGCTACTGTCGCAACATACTAGTTCACCGAAGAGACGTATATCGCGGTTCAATCCCGGTCGGGTGAGCTGAAAGCGATTTCTCTTTAATGGTTATCCTATCTACACATCCACGCAAATGATGTTACATTTACTTAAAATTCAATCCTACCCATCCTTAGCACATTATAATCAGTAGGTCCCTACATAGGTATAACCTTAGAGTAGTAAGACGCGGTGCATGAAAATAAAAAGTTTGCTATAAAATCACTAGTATTTTGTACGTCCAGAGCCCTAACTCCCGAACTATGGAAAGCCGGGTGGTTACCAGTAATATTAATATTACTATAAATTTGACAGGATAGTCAGGAAGCAAAAAAATGGTCGTATTAAAACAAAGAAATCGTGCAAATAACTGGAAACTAGCTAGTGCTAAATAATGTGTATATATTTTTTAAACTTTTTACCGGGCTCTGCTTTTCTTTCGTTCGCGCTATCGTAATACATACTCTAATAGGGTTGGAATGGGAAAAAAAATGTGGAAAAAATGGATTAGCACTCGTCTGGGTAGCAACTAAATAGTGGAAAGATTTTTTTTTGTTATAGCTTATTTTTAAGAAATAATAAGACCCAAATCGCAAAGAAACTTCGATTTAATAAATCTATCAATTTTTAAAAGTGAGATTAGGCTTAAGCGCACATTCTACAGGAAGTATACTCTGGTTTTGGTTAAAAGAAAGCTTTAGAAAATTCAAACATATTCTTTTGCAGGCCTACATTGATATTTTACTATATTTAGGAATTCATAATATTTATTTAAGGTGACAGTTGAAGATCACAGGACTATGTATTTATCCATTACATATTTTTAACAACTATAGTAGCTACAAGATACCGACTGTTCTTCCTATCAAAATCAGGGTATACTGGCAAGCATAATTATCTTGTTTTCCCAAGCACACCTCCCTCGCTGAGATATGGCGTGATGAGCACAAGAACACGGGATTGTTACAGTAACATTACCTCTCGGCTACAATTGCCCACTTATTTTCTCACCGCGTCTTCTACGTCCGACTGCCCACACAATATACTAGTGGGGTACGGATGAAAATTAGGATTTTAAAAAGGAACTATACCCGCCTTTGCATTAAGGAGTTGGGAAATCGTCTAAAAACACCCAGAAAACCCAGTCGCCCCCATTCACTGATAAACTATACCACAGGAAATTTAAGTCTGCGTGCCCATCGATATGGATAACAGAAATGAAATCTTAAGGCCCGTTGGCCGCATGGCTTAATACATCTTTCTCGCTATAGACAGGACTGCTGGTGAGTGGGGAGATCAGGGCTCTAATCCCGATCGGTTTGTACTGAGGGTGATTTTTCCCAATCAATCTTCTCCCTCTTCCTCCACGCAAATGCTGATACAATTCATCTAATTTAAAACTTAGCAGTCTTCAACAGAATGGTGTGGTTGGTACATATGTATATAACCCGAACGGGTGGTAAGCCGCGATGCTAAAAATATTAATATATCTAATATTTAAAAAAACATTATCACCGTCTTACTACCTGTTCAGGTTATACGCATATAATGATAATTACTCTAATGGGGTAGGGATGAGTAAGGAAGTATTTAAGGTAATCTACCCGTATTTGCTTGGAAGGAGAGTGGGAACTCATTTAGGGAAAAAGACGCTCAGTAGACCCAGCTGGGGGCAAACCCATCTCACCGTCATCATTAGGCCAGTCTAACAGGAAAGATGTCTCAACCATTCGACCACTGAAACAACTCTGTAGTATAAAAATATCAAATTTTCTTTTCATCCCACATCTCTGACACTCATGAGGTGCTCATCCCCCCCCCCCCACTCCTTGTTTGTTTGTCAACAGTTTCAACTAGGATCGGTTCAATTTCGGGAAGACAGCTGGTTTTCTGTGTGACGTCCTTTCGCCGTCACATCGCCCCGTAAACATTATCCGAAAAGAGTGACATCTGCTCAAGAGAATCTTACAACTGCGCCAAAGGAGAAAAACACTCAAACACTTTCTTCTTGGGGGGCGATCGATATCGGCCTTAGGTCTCCGAGAGGACGTGGGTTCATTCTCAATCGGAGTGAAATGAAGGGTTTGATACTTACTCGGCATACAAAATTAGTAAATAAATTTCAACCTTCACTGAAGGTTACGGAGACTAAGGTGTTCACGTCTTGTCTGTAATGATTGGCCAGTGAGGGGTAGCTGGATTTTAGTCTCAGCTGGGTTTTCCTTGTAGGGGTTCCCCTCGCGCAAATAAGGGTCTGCTTTTTCCTTTTTAGCACCGCGTCTTACTATCCTTTCGGGTTGTCCGCTTATGTTTTAATTACGCTGATGGGTTTATGAATGAGGAAGGTTATAATTAGAGTAAGTATACCCACATTTGAGTGGAATAATAGTGGAAAATACCCTCTCTGTACACCCACCGAGATTAGAATATCGATATGAGTCATGAGCAGTATAATCTACTGCGCAAGTGAAGCCTTAGAATGTGCGGCCACCAAAGTGGGCTACCCTTAATTATACCTTCTTATCCTCTACCCCAATGGGCAGTACGTAGATATGAACCGTGTCTTACTGCCCATCCAGGCTGCCAGCATATTTAAAATAATGGAAGGTGTAATGTAGATTAGAAGTTTCCTCTTAGAGAGTGATTAACCATGTAGGGAAAACCACCTTTAGTGAACAAATAAATACCTTCCCGCCAACGGAAATCCAAGTTTATTACGAGCAGAAATCAAACTGTTCCTTAGCAGTTATATGCTGGCCATTTTCAGTGGCGTCACAGGAGGTTAACTAATTCAAGGCAGGGTTTTTTTACGCGTGTGGTCTCGACCAAAGGAAGAGTAATTTCTAAGTGAAGTTTCCTCTCAGAAGATCTGTGACTGCGCTTCAGAGTTTACATCCCAAACTCACCGAGTTACGTAGCGTAAATATTGACACTGGGCTCCGGTGATAATTGCAGCTCAGTCGCTTTAACTAACCACGTGCCTACAACGTACACAAGTCGTCGGTTCCTTTTGATGGCGGCTCTACAGTCATTAGGAATAGTGAGGGGCACTATCGAATGATGAACACTTGTTTCCTAACTACCGAATGACTATCCGACAGTTTTATTTCGATAGTCACAAAACGTAATTTGTATTTTGTACTTTTATTGATATGAACAAGTATTCTTCGCAGTTGCTGATCGATATTCAACCTTGTGTGCGTTGTAATGTCTAATGCAAACAAATATGACTATTCGAAACAATAAGGTCTATTATCAATAGGATTATGAATAGGATGATAGTATCGAGCTATTCAATGGTTTTCATCCGATAGTGCCCATCACTAATTTTGACTTTCTGAAGTTCAACTGTGAATATATTAACAACGTACCTTCATCTCCTAGTCCTAAAGTGTGTGGAATGCGAGAATACGATATTTAAAGCGAGTATTTGTGCAGTTTTTTCTAAACAGTCTGTTTTTTACTTTCTCTCTATCTTACAGGTAGAGAAAGTATTGTGATCGACAAAAAATCCAAATCGAGATTTTGATGAATCTTCACGTTTCATGATTCCCGAATCCGAAAAAGTGTTTTTGAAATTCTGTCTGTACCTCCGACTAGAACCTAAACTATTTTACCAATCAGGCTACAACTTGGTATCTAAGGTTTCCATAGGGTAGCCCCGAGGAGTTTTTGAAATTGGATATCTAACCCTAAAATTAGGAGTAGTTTACTGAAGGGCAAAAAGAGATTCTCAAAATCGGCTCTATATATTTTGATTAAAATTTGTATCTAGGCGTTAAGATTATAAATAAACTCGCTATGTTCATTTCCCCATGAAAATGACTTAGGGTGCTTAACAGAAGCGGAAATTTCCGTATCTCCGCAACTATTTGAGGTACTAAATAACTTATTGCAAACTTTTAGTACTATTAAAAAAAATTATATGAAATA
This sequence comes from Timema monikensis, assembly GCA_902151445.1. Lineage (NCBI taxonomy): Eukaryota > Metazoa > Arthropoda > Insecta > Phasmatodea > Timematidae > Timema > Timema monikensis. Next base: position 558,255 of record CABFVZ010000119.1, read on the forward strand.
TATTTTTACTAAACCAAGAGTTTGTGATTTGGGAAATATATCAATACAATTTTGTGAGCTTTAGTTGTAAAGATATACTAAGGTTTTAACGCAATAATTCTCCAATGCCATAGAGTAACTAAATATAAGTAAGTCTAAAAGTTTGTTTGTTTTTCCTTAAACCTCGTAGGAGAAATGTTTGTACAACAATGATATATCTCCATTTTTGACACAAATCAATATTTACATTTTTTATTTTTCAAAAGTAATAAGTGAGGAGTTTTATTGCAATGCGATGACCTGAAGATGTGCAACACGTAGTAAAATGTCGAAAATTTTAATACGAAGTGTTTATCCATGTGAACTCATATCTTTTTTATCGGTCCAAACATACAAATGAGGACATCAACTCTTTAGAAATAAAAAAAGTTTTATATAAGTATAGTGCAATTTATGCTTTAGTTTGCTAGTGTATACTATTTAGTTACATATATTACGAGTTTTAGTAAATAACTATTTTTAAACAATAGAGCAAGAAAGTCCATGCAGAGTTCTGTAACATTTATTTTGCACCGTAATTAAAATATTATTTCAGTAGCTAGTCAGTTTTTATTTATAAATATTGTTATCCCAACAGTTATCGAATATGTCTTGTGCATCATGGAACTTTGACAATTTTGGTTCATTATATTCATGGCAAAAGACTATGTTAATTATGTGTAAGAAATTAAACCTAACTCACCCGCTGAAGCAATATTTTATTTAAGGAGGTAAGCAAAAATCTTGTTATAAAAGCTGTAAAAAAATACTGTTTAGTAATCCAGATTTAATTCCACCACACTTTAACCAAGCATCTTTATGCAAAAGAAAGTCTTCATCAGATGCTGCGCTTAGGTTAGATATTGATAAAACTTTCACCCACGAGTTTGTTGTTTGTTGGAATGAAAACAAACTATTTTCTATGATCCTATACATCTATAGACTTAAGTTTAAAAGTAGACACCTTCCCCTCTGAAAAGTACAATAATCCACATATTACTGCATCATTAAACGCTAAATGCCCGGGAAACGAAAGGTAACTGGTATAGGAGAGTAGAATGGATCTTTGAGAATATAGTTATGCCATTTTATACAACAGATCGTATTGTTATTAGTATTTTCCCCCTACCCTGTTCTACTGCTAGACAGCTCCACCCAGGAACGCTATAGCCCCCACTTAGTGTCTGGAGGTTTAAGAATTTCTGATCAATTAATAAAGTACCTTAAATCTAACTAAATATTTCCAAAGGAAAACATCATGGTGCTGTCACAAGGAAGGTGAAATAGGACATGCGCACCTCAGCTCTTCCTGACCAGCCAAAGAGCTTTCCGCTGTCTTCAATCCTTCCTTCCGGAAAGTATCACGTCTGGCCGTGGTAGAAAAAGGTGGAAATGGAAATCCAAACTTCTTTCTTCACTCTTTCTGATTTAAAGTAATTTGAAAAATAAAATTACTAGAAATTATGTCTACATCATACTGCCATGGAGCTTAATATAGGTGTGGATAAGGGGGTTAACTTGGAAAAGCTAGCAAGTGGCAATGTCTCAGGCCATGCCTAAAGGAAGCAGGCGTCCGCTTTACCCCAGTGTCATTATTTGGGATTAGCCGACCCTATACTTCAGTCTGGCATATTATGTTCTGCTAGCCGATGTTGTCTCTACAATTGGACGGTACTGTCAAAACCAGATATTTCAAACGTATCTTTGAAATGATCGCTTTGGACACATTAATAAAGATAACGAGTAGTTGGGTTTAAAAAATATTATAAATAACGACATTTTGAACTGCGAAAAAAGATTAAATTGAATATCGGGATATAAAAAAGCACAATACCTAAATATGACTAGAATCAAATTCATTATATGTTAAAGTAACTATTTACAAAAATAAAGACAAACATGACACTCGAAGGAATCCAATTGTATTGTTTCCAATTGGCGGATTTCTACTGTTCAAGAGGTAGTTAGATTATTATCAAAACATTTAAACATCCTATAAGGCAGGTAGATAAGGCTAGTGAAATTAAATAAATCTAAAAAACTTGTTCTTACGTTAAGCTGAACTTGGCCTTCTGACCCACGCATCTTTTGAAATTAATTTAACAAACTTTTTTTTTCCTCCTTAGATACGATATAAAGAGAAAGTATTGAGACACAGAAAAAAAAATTGTTGGAAATGTTTTGTCAACTATTCCAAAACTTTTTTGATATGTTAACTCCTGTAAACCCAAACTGGCTTAGTTAATTTATTTTTGTAGTTCATTTAAGTAGAGTAATGTTTCTGTTTTTATATTTATCAAAGTTGAGAACAACTTTACGTAAATCAACAAAACACAAAGCAAGAGACATAAGAGTTGTGTGCAACATTATGTTTAATTCCCCTTATTTTCGCGGGGGAGCACTACATGTAGACTGCACCCTGAAAGATTAGTCTCACTTGAACGAGTATAAGATGAGGCCACAGTGAAAGGTAAAACGCATGGAAAGGTTACAAAATTAATTCTAAATGTTGCTACTGGGATCAAGTAAATCTAAGATAATATAAAGGTTCGTGTGGCACTTTAAATAGCAACATTTAACGACCAGCTTTACAAATATATCCATATCAGATTTAGCTATTTGGAAATATATGAATCTAATTCATTAATAGCATCAGTTTTTTTAGCATCGCGTCTTACTACCAGTTGTGAGTTATATGCATATGTACTAATTACGCTAATGATTTTAGTGATTAATAAGGCTCTATATATTTAGATGAAGTATACCTGCATGTGCGTGGAGGAAGAATGGAAAACCGTAGTTTTAGAAAAACTATCACGACACCTGACCGAGATTCAAACCTTAATCCCCACCCACCATAGGCAGTCCAGTCTACTGCGAGAGTAGAGGTTTAGACCATGTGGCCACCAGAGCGGGCGATTTCTTATTTATTTATGATGTTACCAAAACATGGAAAACATGGGCGACAGAGGGATTTGACCAAATGGGTGTGTCTATCAAACTTTATCTTCCAACTTTCCGCACGCACCGGTAAGTTTTCTTATTTCCGAGAGAAATGCGTGAGAATAAAATCAAATCAGTCCACTGCCTCGCAGCTGTTCACATCTCGCTCGTAACTATCCTCAACCTAGCAATCTGGAGACTACTTCTCAACGCAACAACGTCTCAACCAAAAAAGAGTGGGTCGTGAGGTTAGCGCGTCACCCAACATGAAAGGACAAGTGTACACATCCAGCTCCTGCCGATCCCAAGAGCTCCCTTATCCTAAGATTTAAAAAGAAAGCTTGTCTTAGCACCACGTATTATCTTTTTTTACTATACTCATATGTACTAATGATATTGTGTTAGTGATGAGGAAATTTTATTTTAAAACAAGTGTACCAGCATTTGCGTGGAAGGAGAGTAGAATTTTTAGAAAACTCAATATACCGTACCTGGATTCAAACCCCGATCTCCCCGTCATTGGCAGCCCAGTATCTTACGAGAGTGACTACTTAGTACATGCGAACAACGAAGCAGGTCACAGTGCCAATAAAATGTTAAGGTCCCAATTCATATTCGAAATTTAAAAAAATATTTAAATGTCGGAGGAACATTTAAGACATTTAAAATTTTTATTGGATTGAAAAATCCCAAATTTAAATTCTCTTAACAGATATCGGTGATCTTCACTCAATTCGCAAATATTTCGGTAATTCCGAATCGAGAACACACCGCAGAGATTGCGAGTTTTAACTCCCCACGGAGATAAATCTAAAATTAGCCACAGTTTACACGAACCTATGTGGCAGAAACGGGTAACCGCAAATGTTTTGAATATTTTGAGTCAAATGGGGCAGTAATTAGCGTGCTCACTGACTGCCGGGGGAGGTGGGGCGGGCTTAATGGAAAGTGGTGTACATCAGCAGATCATCTACCCATCCCGGGACGTTGCTCGTTAGGCCAAACACTAACAAACATGATCTTAAGAATCGAACAATTGAAAAATGACACCTGGACAATGGAATCTAACCAAGGACCTTTGGCTTAGCATGCAAATACAAAAGTTCCGGGTTCTATTCGTTTTATTCGAATATGATTCAGCTACCGCTGATGTACGTAATTGTTATCATTCATCCATTAAGATTCTCCTTCCATGTATCATTTGTATATCGTTACTTTCTTCAATAATATCAAGAGTTAATTCGTGGAAATACGCGCATTAAAACGCGTTCAAATATATTCGTGTATCTGGGGGATTTTAATTAAATACTTAATTTTAATAACATTAAAAAAACTTCTTCATAGAACTTAAAATAGCAGAGCCTTTAAGATATTCATAACATATTTTGTTTTGAAAATTAAAAAAGCTAAATAAGTTCTTGGAGAAAGCACCAACGCATTCTAGCTATACGCGTTTAATAACCCTAATGGTGTAGGAATAGGACATATATAATTGAGATGAAACATTCTCACATTATTATGGTAAATCATTTAGGGAAAAGCTCTCAGAAAACCCAAGATGGGATCCAAACCATGATCTCCGTAACTTTAAAATCAGACTAGATAAGCCTGACATTTCGTCCGCGTACCCACCATTGCATGTTATAATGTGGAAGACAAAGCTGGTCAGAGAGTACATTATGGGGCCCAACTTTGTGCTTTTCGACTTGACCAATTTAATCGGCCAAAACTCGGTCTTTTAGTGGTATTCTCATATTTACTTAATTCGCACCGGGATCTGAATAAAGACACTTCAGTTGGATCCAGTCAAGAGAAAGATGGGGTTGGAGGAATAAAACAACTCGTGGACACCCAGACACCAACATCTTTGCGTTTAATCCCAACATTTCAAGTCTGACGGGGCGGTAATCCTAGTTAGTTATGCATTCAAACGGAAGCTAGAGGATTTTGGGGTGGTGAAGGGAGACCTTGCCCTTCCAAATTCACCCTTTACCTCGTTGAATAATTCCGAACGAACGAGAATGAAAGGACTTTGAGATGGGAGGCCAGAGCAGTCGTCCGGGTCGTCAAAAAATATTCAAGGGGTGCCGACGAGTTTCATATTATGTGGTATGGTGTAGTCCCAGTTTCCCACTAAACACTGGTCTGATGTGTCCGTTCTTGGTGAATAAAACTGGCTGAGGACTAGAAGAAACGTTGTTCAATTTTTTTCGCCTCGGATGGACAAAAAATCACAAGGTTAACTGTTTTGTTGCTTTGTATGGGTATTCCAATGCATAAAAAATATTAAGAACAATACAATTGGCCAGACTAAGTGTGAAATCTAAGCATTCGGAAGCCTAGTCTAATTCCAATGAGTTGGCCTAAGCATTTTTTACTTTTTTTTTTAGTGAAAGGCCTAATCCCATAACACAAACACGTACATCTCTTTCTTTTAAACCGATTCAGACACGTTAATATAAAATATAAATAGTATACTTTGTTACGTTCTCATAACGGGCCCCTCATTTGGGCGCCATTTGTTACGCCACTATTAGCTGGCCCCGGGTTTGGACGCCAATTGTTACGCCCCACTGTTGGTCGCCAATTGTTATGTTCTTATAGCTGGTCCACGTTGGGCCACCAATTGCTACCTTACGTATTATTTTTGATTATAAATGCCCCACGTTTGGAAGTCATTTATAACATTACGGGATTTCTACTTGTTTAACTGTCCCGCGGTTGTTTCGTCATTTGTTATGTTATAAAATAGTTATTATCACTCCCCTACATTAGGCCTCACTTTTTATGATAAAAATAACTAACTTCAGATAGAGTTTGATATTGGTTTATTCATTGATAATTATTGATAGTTGGATATAAAAACGACCATGTTGCACACAATCTAGATGAGCACATAGCACGTCCGTCTGAGACACTGACATCATAGTGAGCTCTGAGATTACACCACCCGTGATATACTACCTAAGTACAATGGAACTTACTAGAATGTTTAGTTCGTGAAAAAATATATAGCATATAGAATGGCCGAGAACCGGACACTGCCTCAAATTTAACATCTACGATGTTTTGGGTTGTTCCAGAGCAGGAAGTTAATTTTTAAAAGAATTTTACATTGCAATTTTGACTCAACTTTACGTCACACACTGAAGTTAGTTACAGTAGCTGATGCCTCCTAACTTCAGGGCGTGAATTTAACAAGAAATGACTAGTAATTTCCTAGTTAGAATCTGGTAACCATCATGTATGAATAATTTAAAAGAAGACGCGCTGTGCTTTAAGCACCAAGTAATAAAATATAAAATTCAAATAAAATAAAATATATTTATAATTAAGGGGAGAATATTGTCAAGGCTTTCAAATATTCTTTAGGGTCAAATCAGGGACATTACAACTTTCAACTACGAACAGCAACACTGTTATACAAAATCCAATAGGAAGTCCTTCAATAGGCCAATTCTAATAGGAAGAGCCCACCCAACCTGACCGCTAGATAAATCACAAAATCTACTTTTACTTTTTCATACGTTGAGTCATGTGATCTGCAGCTGTCAATTATTGTGATGTATATTTAAAATAATTATTGGTAGTATCCAAGTATTTAAAGTAGCCTACTTTATTAACATACTAATTATATCAACGCGAGACATACTAGCTTAAATCTAGAACAAACAAAACACCCAGCACGCAAAACGTTTATTTCTACTGTTAAAAGAAGAAATCCATATTTTTCTAAAGATTAATATATTATACCACGCATGGAATCTAACCTTGAACCCTTGGTTCAGTAGTAGACATGCTATCGACTGAGCTAAGGTGTCTGACCTATTACACCAACAAAATAAAATAATGTTACCACAAAGTTATTTTCTAAAAAAGGCCCTGCCTATGGAAATAAAACACTAGCAATCAACTCTTCTACAATTGGCTTGGATCAAAATTCATATGTCAGTACAATTTCCTTCTAGTTGCACCTGTTGACGTCAACGCTCCACATCCCAAGATAAAATATACACCACGGAAGAATCTTCAGACACCTTTTACCAACATCCTTCGCACCTCGAAAAAATGAACATTTTACTGAGACTTCCCTTGAAACTAAACCTCACCAACTGTCGCCAAGAGCTCGCAGCAAAATATGGGAAAGCGAGCACCTAATATAAAAAGTCTCACTTCATCGTTCAGTGGCTGGCGGGTGTTAGCAGTAAACCACGTGGAAAGGGTGGGTAAGGGGGAGGTTCTCACGTCACTTGTCACATCGCCACCCTCGTTGCCGACTACTAAGCTCGATCGCAAAGAGGACGACAACGAGTTGTCTGAAATGCAGCTCACATCGTTACGCTAGTTTGTTCTTTATAGGCAAGGAAGTGGTTTTGGAACGAGTTCTAGGGAGGTCTAAACGAGGAGGGTAGAAGAGGAAAAGACGCCCCCATATACTCTGAAACTCCAAGTGTGCAACATAAGAATTACGGGACTATCTAGTCGATAGCTTGGGATGTTAGAGCTTTACAAAAATAAAGGATATAATTCGTACCATTTAACAAATGGTACGGGTCGAAATGAATAACTATTTGTAAATCAGTACATTATCGTTTCAAAGCCTTGTCAAATCCAAGGAAATGACACAGGAATGTTAAAAGTTTAGGTAAACAATACCAATAAAGTTAAGAGAAAGGAATTCTTCAAGTCTAAAAAAGAAATTTTAGTAAAAATCTTATTTAGAAACTTCAGCTACGAGATAATTTTAGAGTACCCCAAAAATGGTGAACTTTTATTCGTCTAAGCTTAGAAATTTTGGCAAAGTCAAATTCTCTAGCATATATAGCTTATACCGATATTTCCCACATATTTTCCTCTTGCTATTTCGTTGGTGCATTCACCCAAAAAGGGAAAGGTCAAATGCGCCAAAGAAATGGGTGGGGTTGTAGAGGGAAAATATTGGTCTAAACTTACGGACCCAGAGTGGGACGCTAAGTGGTAATAATTCAAACCAATCTAGTTTTACAAGGGACCGTGAGTGGGTCTACAAACCTTTACACACACACACACACACACACAAAG
>CABFVZ010000119.1:566371-583256 GCA_902151445.1 Timema monikensis
TAAACCCACACAAACAGGCTGACGTTCCTTTACGAATTACCTTATGAATGGCTTTTTCTCCTACCAGAAGCCTGCAGTTTAATAGGATTCTGGTTAGAAAAAAAGAGTCTTTCCAGATGGTTTTCCCTAAGAAAATCAGATTAGGCAAAAGATAAGTGATGTTCAATCACCATCAAATTGTACAAGATAGGGGGATGAAGAAAATGAGGGTGGTCATAAAGAGTTTTCAGCCAAGATCCGTCGACAATCAACCACCCCCAAAGCTTATCGCAGCGCTGTGCGAGTAAGTGCAACTCAAATTTAGACAAACGCTTAAATGTACTTGTAAAACATATCACCTCTGGAGAGGGATAAGCTGATGACGGGAAGGGGTAGAGCGTTAGTTTAAGGGAAAATAAGGAAGAAACCCGGTTTTAAAATCGTAGCAAATACTCCTAGTCGTGGTGAAGAATCCCCTTAAGTTTGATTCATCTCGAAAGACCATGGCAACCACAATTTGGTACAGTCTCAGGAGCTACATCTTCCTGGCAAATATAGATCTATAATAACCAACACAACTAAATTTATTTATATCACCCCTCCAGGTCTTTAAACTATAATAAGTTGGGATGACTGCGAAAACTTTGCAAGCTTTGATATCTGACAAGCAGGTGGTAAGAAGAACACATTTATGGTTAAAATAATACATCTAGAAATTTTAAATATTGAGATTGGGGGATTAAAAACAAATACAAAACTTGTTTTATCTTTATGCGAAATAAAAATATAGATCAAGACCAAAGGAATAGAGGTCTGAAGATTATACTATCCGCAAGAGGACTATGCCGATACGAAATGTTCTTCGACTAAATCAGACTTGGCGCTCTTCTAATCTAATTGTCTGAAACTCTAAGATGGGAGTTCAAATCTAGGTCTATATCAAGTGTGCCACGATAAGTTTTAACCAGATCAAGTCCTATTCTTAACGCCACCCAAATTCAGGTTAGCTTCCTCTAAAATGTACACCTAAATACGTCATTAACGTAATTATTATGCATATTATCCTGAATGAGGAAAAAGAATGGGGCGTCAAGAAATTAATTAGATGTGGGCTAGATCCACGAATTCCAAATCCATACATTCATTAGTTATTAATCATTTCCCTAACGGCATAATGATGTCAAAGGGCCTATAAAACCTAATAATAATGTTAATCATTAATCAACTAAGCTTTACTATTGGGAAGAAAGAATAACTGTATCAAATTAAAGTAAGAACCTACAATAGAACGGTTCGAGTCAATGTAACCACTGTATAAAAAAAACCTCCCCCCATCCCCTCACACAAGACGCGACAAACGCCTTCAATCCGCAAGCCACTCTTTGCAGGTCGTAGGAGCTAAAATGAATGAGTGTCCCTAGAGATTGGACATTCAAGGCGATAGAAATAGTGAAACAAATTTCTAAATGGCAGGAACAAAAAATTATTTCGTTCTTGGCTGGAGCTGGCCAACAGTAGGAAAACCAATAGAGTAAAATACAAATGACAATATAATGTGTTGGTATTCCTCTAATTATGGACATTCTATTTACAAAGATACATTTTACAATCCTATAACCGTCACCTTTCGTTTCATGAGCATTTGGATCTTAATGATAAACAGAAATGTAGTTTTTTTGTACTTTTCAAAGGCAAAATATTAACTTAAACTATGTCTAAAAGTGCATGTGTGTATGTATATTTATGCACTTTTAGACATAGTTTAAGTTAACATTTTCCCTCTGAAAAGTACAAAAATCTTCATTTCTTTTTATCATTAAGAGCTAAATGCACGGGAAACTAATGTATATATACACACAAGGTCATAGAAAATAGTGTGTGTGCTCATTCCAGTAAACAACAAACTCGTGTACTACTAACGGTTTTGTCAATATCTAACCTAAGCGCAACATCTGATTGGTAATTTCTCAGTTACCTAGGCAGCAACTCTTGCTGATTATTTATGATCCCCTCTACCCGGACTAATTAATAACCACATGTATCACGGTTTAACCTCCATAACGGGGAGTTGAGGGGGGAGAGGTCAGATGTGTTACTTAACAAGCACACACAGTAAAATGCATCTCTCAGTCTGGATATAATGACGGATGGTTCCAGTCATGGCTATCAATATCGCCATATTTTAAGGGCATAGGGACTAAACCACGGAATTTATTGCTAACACCGGCTTTACACCCGTGAAAGCGCGTATGAAGCTGTTCCTCCTCCTCCACTTCCTGATACAATCGCTTCGAAACCTTTGTTAATTAAGACGCCCCCATCTCTTATACATAAATAAACCCTCAACTCATCATTAATGTGTATGTCATTTTGATCACGTGTAAAATTTTATGGGTATTATTCAAATATGCACTGCTACTATCTCTCCCCCCCCCCCAATTTATTTGGATAAAATTTTTATCAATATAAAAATAAATTTCACTAATTTACTTTGAAAATGTTCTAACTAAAGCTATGGTGCATAAAACACAAAGATATTTTTCTATTAAAAAAAACAAGTTACTATCAAACTAAAAGGATATATTTGGATGTAGTGCTCAACGATTATTTTTTTTAGCAAAGTAATTTTAATTCCATGAGTGGCCGAATGGTCTGAGGCAACACTCATGCAGGATTGACAATTTTATGACGGAGCTCAGGGTTCAAATCTTCGTATGGTCTACTGAGGTTGGTTTTTCCAAAATGGTTTCACACTCTTCTCCCACGCAAATGCGGATAGATTACCTCAAATTCTTCCTTCCTATTCTCTACCACGTTAGTCTATTCCGTTCACGATAGGTTTTTACCTGGGTGACAGTTCGAAAATCATTAGTTTGGGTTTTGGGTTGCCAACACTTGTAAAAGATCACAGTTTTGTTAAAAATTGTAAATATCTTTAATTACCTGAAAAATTTAAAGATCTTTAATCACCAGTTATATATTACATTTAAAATAACGTAAGTTTTCTCATACTATTTCATTTTTTTAAATAATTTCTTTTTATGCAACTCGAAACAATATTTTAAACATAATTAAAAGTACTTATTTTTTGTTTTGGAACGTTACTGATATTGTGTAATATAGTGCACACATCAATATATTTTATTACAGGCATCGTATTTATTTTGAAAAGAGAAAATTGTTGTCACTTTTTACATACAATAAATGATTTTATGATTATTTTATCGTATTTTGAAATATTTTAATGAATAAAATATTTTCATCAACTGCGTGTCTGCATCATTGTAAAAACCTTGTTATCGTTATGTTCAATCAAATGGTTTAGATTCGTCAGTCATCATTTTGAAGCCATGTTAGTTAGAAGTTTTTGTGAAAGGGGCGTTAATTTTTTTTTTAAGGAGAATAAACCGATAAATAAACTTTGGGCCCATCCTCAAATAAATATATAAATATTGGCCTAAATTACTGTGGTTAGCTATCACATTAATATATTACCATCTGCTTTCACTACAGTGATCCAAAGTGATACATGTCAGCTGTTGGCGTAGTGGTATATTAGGGATTACTTCTAGTAACATTTCGAGCCGTCATCCAGGTAAACTCAGCTAGTGAATGACATATGCGCCTCTACTAGTAGTAAGACGCAGATATGAAAATAAATGTTATGTATACGTACAGCTCGAACAGGCAGTACGACCACAAGTTCAAGTACCACAGTATCACAAGTAATACCAACTGTACAAGCAAACATTTGTTATGAATAAACTCCAATATGACAAAACATTACTGAGGTAAACCAGCCAAACAAACATTTCCAGATAGTAATTATTAACAAAAATAATCAGTGTAAAACGCACAGCTCAAATGAACTTCAATATAATTCAGATTTTCAATAACCATCCAAGGAGAATTAAAATAACTTCAAATAAAGTAAACCATCGTTTTCCATTTTTCAGGTGTCAGACTATGTTAAATATCCTTAATTTTTATTAATAAGCTTTTTCTCAGTCAGCTGCCCTTTTTATGAAAATTGAACTGAGGTGTGTAATTTTGTCTAAGGCTGTTAAAAGTCGCTAAAAATATTTCAAATTTTTCATTCCTTTCACAAATACGTCTAGTCACTTTGAAACGTGATGAAAACTTTTATCTATTTGTTAACATGTAAAAACAAATTTATTAGGTGGATGAATAAATAATCTTTCATATATTAATGACGTTTAACAATTCAGAGTTGTAAAAATACAATTTTCACCCAAAAATATTTAAAGGAAATTTCAAGAAAATTCAAAAAGTAACTTGCAATTTCTTTGGAAAGCAATTTATGGAGTTCTACTTAACAGATTAAAAAAATAAATAAAATTATTTACTTCGAAGATCATCATATTAAAGTTTACGAATTTCCAATATACTAGCCTATATAAATATTACATTAGTCTATGAATGTATGAATGCCAAAGCAGGCTTCTAATGCCTTAATAAGGTCCTTGAGGTCTCTAAAATAAGATCTTTAACTGTATATTTCACACCTAACTAGAAGAAAAAAATTAACGGTCTCTTGGATTTACTAAAAACTATATAATTTGGGCTAGTAATAAAGTTGACCTTGGCAATTTTCACCCGAGCCAGACTGGTTTTAATAAAATTTAGTAAATTTAGTAAAAAAAAAATCGTTAAATACAATTTACCATGAGTTTTCCAAACAACTTTTATTGAAGTATAAAGAAGTGAAATATAATTATTAGCAAATAGACTAGCGTGAGCTATTAATAATTAGAACGGGGTAGTTTTAATCTCGAGATGGAGTCACTACGCAACTCAAATTTTCAGGCTAGGAGCAAGATGCCCGATGATATGTTCAAATAATATTTTATAAAAATTTATATTTTTAAGATATCATTTGTTTGTTCTAAGTCTACAAACGTCATGTTTTTTAACTTGCCCGTTTTATTTCAAAGGGGACAAAAAAGTCCTGCTTTAACCAAATAACAAAAAATTCCCTGTTTTTACCAGACATCAAAAGTACCCGGTTTATATAAAACCCTGGTTCTCTCCAAATGATTTACACCCCTGCGTCTGTAGTACTTAGTTCAGTCAACACGCCGAGCGAGGAGAGGATAGTTACCAGAGTATGCTGGTTTAGGCCTGTGTTAACGCTATTGGACCAAATCTAAAAGGCCGGAATCATCATGACTGATCTGGTTACTTCGCTTTGGGCCTACTGGCTCTTTTTGTCTAGGCACGCCCAAAATTCAATGGTTACAAGGGTGACTAAGGGAAAGGAAATATTAAAATGTAAAGCCAGGGGAATTAGGAGAAGTTAAGGCAGACACTATAGCGTCCCGGCTCAATATTTTAGATGTGTTTTCACTAATTTTCATAAAATATAATTTGGAAATGAGGCTATTCAATATGAAAATTGTGCACCTACATAAGAAAAAAAAACCGCTTCGTTGTTTGAATGGTCTAAGAAATCCCTCTCGCAATATAAAATTAACAGCAGATGACGGGCATAGGGGTTCGAGCCCCGGTAGGGCGTAGTGTGGGTGTTTTTTTAATAGTTTTACAGTGTTTTCACGCCCATTTGTGTACATTTCCTCTAAATTCAACGTTGTTTATCTCTAACAAATTATCGTATATAACATTAATGGGTAATAAGACATGGTGTTTAAAAAACGTTTGAATAGAGCTGATACAATGTGATATTTTTTAAATGTTGGCACACACCTGTATATTGACAGTCAATATGGACAGGTGCACACCCCCTTTTGGGTTTCATCCCAATACCCTTATATCAACAACAGAGCGTGTGAACCCGCCATAGCTGTTTCTGCCAGTCAAAATAACCTAACATCGTTCCAGTTCCGAATGTTTTCATGATTATAAAATAAAAGCAAAATGCTATCTGGGGATTTAAAATAAATATATTGTAGTTTTACAGGTTTCTGGTTTGTTGGGCAAAAATAATCACGTTTTTCCAACATCTTTTAAAGACTTATTTCATGCCTCCTTTCAGGTGATAAGTTTTTACTATAAAAATAAGTTTTAAAATAGTTTCATATGCCTTTATTACTTTCAAATATCTATTAAAAGGATATGTTTAAAGTTGTGAAAATGTTTTTTTATGTTTAAAATTCAAATTGGTAATTTTATTTTATATATAATTTTTAATCTGCGCTATTTCAGACTATCTATCCCATTACACTGCCTAGACTTGTCCGAAACCTTTGGTTCGGCCAGACTGACAAGCGTGCGAGCGAGCGCGCAAGCGACTGGGTGGCCAAACTGGTGAGTGAGCGAGCGAGCGCGTAGTTAGCAGAACCTAGTTCATTAGATATAATATATAATATTAGCACTGCGTATTACTACCCGTTCGGGTTATACGCTTTAAGTACTAATTACGCTGATGGATTAGGAATTGGGAAGGTTGAATTAGAGAAAGTGAACCCACATTTGCGTGGAGGGAGAGTGGAAAACCATTTAGGAAAAAACACCCCAGTTCACCCGACCGAGATTCGAACCTCGATCTCCCCGTCCTCAGCAGTCGAGCTCAACACGACTAGCGCGTTAGCCAACTACGCCACCGAGGCGGGTTAGTTCATTAGAGAAGATGTATCTGTCAAAGACACTTGGTACATCTTTGCTCCTCGAAAATTCTTACAGAAAATATTGTGTGAACTGAAGGTGATTTTTAAAACTTATTTATTGTTGTGGTTTTTTCATACTCTCTCCAAACTAATGGTGATTCTTATTTGTAAAGGCCTACTTTGATTAATATATAAGTATTTTAACATATTGGGTTTACATATATACATTATAATATTTATGGTCTTACCAATTAAATTAGGCCATTAATAGCAAGTGTGTTAAACCTATCACTGATAGAAAAAAGTCAAATATGTCAAAATGAGAAGTTTTCCCAGCACTCAATGAACCAACATACAATAATATAGCTTAGCACCTGTAAACTAGACTGTACCGGGTCGAGCCCGCGCGATTGAAAAATAGAACCAGTTCTATCTTTCAAGCGCGCTCGCTCCAGTGTGGACACCTCCCATTACAACCAATGTATTCTATTTTATATTTTAGTCGCTCGCGCGCTCAGTCTGGCCGTACCCTTTGTTTGACTACGACCCCTTAAACGAAGCAAATTAACCCACAAATTAACATTTACTCGGTCTCGGCATCAATATTTCTAAATATAAAGGTACAAAACCAAACTAACAACGCTAGTAGAAGATATAACACACACACACAAGTAAGCCTATAATAAGCTTCCAACTCGAGCCATAAACACAATTTCCAAACGTATCCAATCTAGGAAATTTGATGAAGCCTCGAATTAAGAGCGAATTTACTGCGGCTATAAATTGACGGGAACAATATTCCTACATGCGAGTTTACAGGCGCTATAATATGGTCGTCAGATAATGTGGCGGCACCATCCCGTGCAATGGCTGATGGGTAACTCTACAACACCGCATAATACTAGCAGATTAGAACGAGGATATAACGAGAATAGTTTCATGCAGAAAACGTTACTAGATTCAATTGGATTAAAAATTTGGCTTACTATGATGAAATGTTTCGCTTCGTAAAGCAAAATAATGGTTCGGATCCAGCCTTTAGTATATGTGTATCCATTTATCTAGAACGTAACATATCCAGTAATAATCTATAGAACAAAAATATTTTTCAGCTCCGCGTCTTACTTCCTGTTCGGGCTTTACGCATACTTAGTCTAATTACGATACTGTGTTATGGTGGATGAAGGTTGAATTGTGAGGAAACTTATCCTTATTTTTGGAAGGAGAGTGGATAGCCCTTTAGGAAAGCTGCGATTTGAACTTCGATTTCTATAGTCCAATCTATTGTGAGCGTGACGCCTCAGACCCCTTTATCCCTAAAGTGGGCCACAGAATAACAAATATAGCATACAGCTCCTTCCAAAAGTATTTTGCTAATATTTAACGTACCCTTTTTACATTATTTCAGTACACAACTTACAAACTGACAACCTGGACTAACTCTGGATATTTATGAGTTTATAATCAATATTTTATTTGGATAGTTTGGAATAGAGCCCGGTTCACCTATTATTGGGGTAGCACCAGTTGACCTCGGGGATGGGAAAAATTCAACCAATTAAAATAACTAATAATAATAAAAAAATTTAATATAATATTTGTTTCAGAAGATGATTTCAAAGCAATCACTCAAGTTTTTATTATTTCATTTGTAAACATTGTGCGAGTTTTAATTATTTATTCATTTATATATTTTCTTTGTAGAATGGTTTTACCATTAATTTTTTATTTTGAAATGTTGGTTGCTTAAAATAAAAAGGGAATATCATGTGGGTTTTAAAAAAGGTTCTTAAAAATATAGGCTTTAATTGTGAATCTAAAACTAAACGACTTATCAAATGTTACAAGAACTTTGTACCGACTTTCTCAAAGTTTCTAGCATATGTCCCAACTCGCCCGTTTTCAAGTGATAAAACAATTTAAAAAAACACATGATCTGTAGGCTTAGGTGTGTTTAGTAGTCAACCCTAAGTTTGGTTGGACCCTCAACAGTTCCACTGTCAGCTGTAAAGCCTAGGCAGCAAAGAAGAGGCGTAATAGAGAAATGAGGAAGAGTTTCCCGTTACTTTCCTCAGAGCCAGAAGGTGCCTCTTAAGAAATAATAGCCTAGAAAGTTATTTTACTTTCTGGTGTTTATAAGTAATGTCTTTTATCTGCAACTGTCACTTTCAAAAGTCTACATAAATTATACATAATGTGTATTTGGTTTCGTGGAGGTAGGGTGTGAAAATCCCAATAACAAGACGAATGCATAAAGATTATTCTCCGGGTTGGTTCTGGAAGCAGTGAACATTCCCCGCTTAAAGCAGCGAATTATCGAGGCTTGCTCTCAAATAACACTGTATGTGCTCAAAAAAGTTCAAATGGAATGGGCAAACCGAAATGACTTTAGCAATGTTCAGGATTATCGACACATTGAGCTCATGTGGTAGCACTGTAGTCAATTATTCAGTTTTACCTTTGTATGGAGACTTTTGAACCATCATGTATATTATCAATAGCTAGAAAAGCCAATAAAAATGTTGGTAAACAACAATTTTTTTTATTGCAGCTTATGTACTAATTAAATACATGGTTTTAAGGCTTAGGTTATATTTATAAGAAGTGTACCCCATTTTCATGGAGGGAGAGTGGAAAACAATTTTTTTAAACACCTCAGTACACCCGAACGAGATTTGAGCCTTAATCTCTCAGTCATCGTCAGTCTAGTCAACTGCGTAGCACCATGCGTCACCGAAACTGATTGATCAATGTTGACCGCAAAAAATATGTGCCTCATTGGCTAAAAGGTCCTTTTTATGAAAAAAGGAGTAACTTCGACTGAACTACATCCACTCAATCCTAACTGCACGACTCATGTGGTCAATAAGACGTACACATTCACAAATATTAATACATTTCAAGCCCCATCCCGGATATAATTTGAGCCCTCGTTTGTCATTCTGGGCCAAAATGGGAGGAATTTCTTCCAAATGACGAGGGGACGCCAGTGTAGAGGGAGGTTTCCAGATGGCTCACGGGGCGATAGTTTCATGCTGCAATCTTTATAATAAATAAACCACCATCACTGCGAGACCAGAAATAATAATCAATAAATAAAAAATTATAGATAAATAAAATCTGAAGTGGTGCCCCCAAAACCTTTCCTTAAACAATGTGTGTGACCTCGAATGTCAAGTGATTATGTTATTAATGACTGTTTTAATAAATTCTTAATATTAGATAAAATATTTAGATGTTATATCTTACATAATCATCACCATCTTAGATTAGTTTAAATAATAACTTTTATCAAACATTAAAAATATTACATTTTATTGGAATGTGTTCCTAGGAACTTCGCAGCCTAGTGGACCAACTAGTGGACGTTGTTGTAGTTCCTGTTGTGCCGTCGACAAGGATAGTTCTTCACCCTCCCCTTTCCACACCAACCACCTAACAAAAACCAATCCTCCTCTCTAAAACGACTTCAATGCTTTAACTAAGGCGATATCACGTACAAAGAATAAACTCCCTTTCCCGCCCACTGGATGTTGCCGGAAAAGAGGAGTCCAACACACTCGTCAAATTGCTTTTGGAACCAATTGATAAGCTCTTTAACTTTGAATATAAATATTATTTGGATAAAACACTAACACAATTTTAGAGGTGAGCTGCTTTCACTACCACATGCAGCTTCAAGGTTTACTCTGAATCTGAAGAAGCCGCCTGTGGCAGTGGAATATCGTCTATAAAAACCTTGATGTATGTGTTTAGCAGAGTTTTATCTCAACGACCTGGAAGTACAATATTATCTCTGCAGCAGTGAATCTGAGCTTGTCCAAAGAGGAGACTCACCTCGACAATCCGGATGGTTCTCGTCAGATCCGTCTCCGCAGTCGTCCTCTCCCTCGCACATCCACGTCAGAGGGATGCACCGCCCGTTAGTGCACTGAAACTGCCGCAGCGAGCACACGCCTGAAACATGGACATTTAGCGTCAGCCGTCAGTTGCGCACACGTGGAGGGGGAGGTGTCTCAAGTATGCAAGACTGGAAGTGCCTGCCCCTCCCCCCAACATTACAAGTTCACACCAATTTTAACTTTAACTTAACTTAAAACATCACAAATAGAGCCAAACTATCTTAGTTCGAAAGATGTGTCGAATGCTTGGGTTAAATTTGCAGGCCATACTTACTTAATATTTTAAAAGAATGTATTTACACACAATCAAAATGGCTCTAAAATTCCCAATTGGAAAAGGTCCGTAAATTATAGCTCTTTTAGTAAATTAATTTATTTATTTTTGGAGTACTTTATTTAAAAGAGCTCAAAACTGTAAACAATAAAATATTTTATATAGTTATTTATTATTTTTACACACCATATCTATTAGTAAATTGTGGCTAATATCTTTATTTTATAACTAAGAGAATAATATTTTTTTTAACTATGAAATAATTCTTATACAACACAAAGAAAAAGCATAATTTGAAATTTGTATTTTGCCTTTAAAAAAATCCGTTTAATCGATAAAACACGCCCAAGTTTTGCGCGTCAAATATATTTGTTTAGCTATCAAAGATATTAAAAAAACATGCACCCACTACATTTTAGGAACTGTTTATCTTAACCTTAGTTTTAACTATTATATAATATCAAAGCTTGACATAAAAGTGTTCATATCCTATACATGTATTTTTCAACAAAAATTAATAGCTTTATATTGCCATAGTAGGTTTGGATAGACAATTCGTGGTGGGTAGATACAAACAGGCTTAAATAAATCATAATATTAATTTCAGGGTAGTGATGTAAAATTATAAAAGGGAAACCTTAAATCAAACTCCCTACTGAACAAATATTACCTCTAAACATAGAGTAGGTTGTGCTCGTACTAAAGGTTGGGTAGAACCCTATTTTGTAGTTAACTTAATAACTTCAAAAGTAAATATAATTAAACCTCAAAAGGGAAAATATTGCAAATAAACATTCATAATGCAATGTTAAGCAACAACGCACCCACATGAACAAGGGAAACGTTTTTGGTATGTAAAAGCATTGTATAGAAAAAAATGGAAATTATTGCTTTAATTAAACAAGAGAAAAATGAAAAGATCGTACACGCAAAAGCGATACTAGACCAAAAAACATTTTTACTGGGGAAATATTCGAGCACGTAGCACAGAAATACAAGCGTATGGATAACAGAACTAAGCAACAGTAAGCTCTCCATTAATATAAATTTACACTTGATAGTTTGTTTTTCCCCGGAAAAAGTATATAAATTTCTTTTAAACTATCCTTGATAAATTCATATTATAAATTCGTTAACAAAATGATCAAAGCTTGTCCACTCCCGTTTCATAGCAAGGGTAGATAATGAGGCAGGCCTTAAATTACTTCAATAACCATTATCTTAAGAGGCAACTGCTAGAACAGCTAAATATTCAAACCTCACTATACCCCAAATATTACCATCCTAGACAACAGAAAAAACAGATAAAAATGCAGGATTTCCTTAACCTACAGTACCACCATCCTAAAAGTAACAAATAAGGCGGATTTGTATCAAATATTTTTGGTAAAAACAAACACTATTTTTATTCATTTAACTAACATCAGTCTCCTATTTAATTATGGGTGTAAGATATGTGAGAAATAAGTTCGGTTGGAGACTTACAGATTTGGTATAGCTTTATGTGTGTATTTATTTAAAAAAAAAAAAGCTGGTGCGTCGATCTTTATACACCTGGAGGCGGGTATAGATATAATTCAATGAGCAATCTACTCGCTGAAGACTTGGGGAGAGCTTATTAGCTGAATGTACGCGTGAAACCACTGTCATTTTAAGTGTACGAGGGCAAGTAAGCCAAGGGCAAGTAAGGTAAGGCTAGCTAAGGCTAGCTAAGGCTAGCTAAGGCTAGCTAAGGCTAGCTAAGGCTAGGTAAGGCTAGGTAAGGCTAGGTAAGGAACATTTTATTCGTGAAATAACGGCCAAGGAGGCTTATTCAAGTCAGACATGCCACGGTTTCATGAGCGGGCAGGCCAAAACTTTTCGCAGGGAGGGCTTGCGGCCGGCTAATATGGGAGGTAGCTGGGTCGGAGGAGGCGATCATCACCCTCATGTTTCCAGCTTGTGGCCGGTTCAGTTTAGTAATATGCTTCCATCTTCCTCGACCCTTCCACCATTCTTCTTCCTTTAATTGCTTCCAATCTTCTCTCACTTGCACACTTTGTTATCTAATCCTTCTATCTCTTTATTGGCCTCCCTTCTGGTATTTTTCTTAGCTACTTATTTCCATAATTACAAATATGCATACATCAAGCCATCAAATAGAGAGTTGGCGAACGAATGGGTGGGGAGGGGTGTGGATTTTGGGGAGAAGTTGAGCGCAAATACTTAAATTAGTCTTGAAATATCTTTAATTTTCTTATAGAATATAAATAAGCTATTGAAAAAAATTGTCATCAAGAAACAAAGTCTTTTTTTAATATTTGTTTTGTATTCGTAAGGTATTTGATTATAATACAGAAGTTTTTTTAAAAATCTGGTCGACAGCAGACCCAACTTTAATTACGCATACAAGCACCTAGCGCTGGAGTCTATGTATGAGTAAGAAGAGAACCAAAATCGATGTTATTGCTTTATTGGAACTAATTTAAATAAGATTATTTACTCGCTGAAATAAAATTGAAAATTTTCCAGACCAAACAAGCCTTGAAGGTCAGATTTCCTGGTAAATTCTTTAAAAGTGAGAACTTCCCCTCGCGTCCATATATGTGGTTTGTCCCGTCATTTACAATTAAGTTCCAAACAAAAAGGTGGGAAGTATGGAATTTAGTGAAGTCCAAAGTCAATTCATAACATATGTTTGTTAGGCCCTCATTGAGAAACCGAATATAAAAGTTAAATTTAACCCCATAAATTAATTATTAACTTTTAAAATATAAATTATAAAATTATTTTTTATAGAATAAAAATCACTCTGGGCACCGCGTCCTACTGGAGTTTACAGTAAACCTCACTCCCTCCATATTATCTTGACTACAGTTACTAGTAGTTTTGTGAACAGTAAATCTCACTTCCCCAATGTTATTATTGTTACTACAGTCTCACTAATAGTTCTGTGAATAGTATACCTCACTCCACCAATGTTATTATCGTTACTACGATCTTACTAGTAGTTCTATTAACAGTAGACCTCGCTACCTCCATTTTACTATCGTTACTACAGTCTTAAGATCTCTTTGGCTATCAAGTTGAAATATCTCCCATAACTTCTTTGAGTTTTAAGTTGGTATTTTACCCTGGTGGTCAAGTTTACATAAACAAATTAATATTATTCAATGTTAAATTAGTATATTGTTGAGAGAATAGCAACTATTCACGTTGTTTTAAGATATCAGTCTCGTAATTTTTGTCAAAATTAAAAAAAAAGTCTTAAATTCTCGATAGATTGCTTGGAATTACAATTAGATCACTTGAGATGATCTAATAAACGAAAGATATGAGCAACCGTCAACTTACACGGATAACCATATCGAATGTTGTTCGGTCTAGGTACAAAGAATGTTCCTGACCAAATATATCAAAATTGGTCAATGGATATGACTTGTCTCAGGATATCCGAAAAGACTGACATAATATAGACAGACAAAGTCTTGCCAAAGTCTCAACTACCCATCCAGGCTGTCATTTACACCAATAGATTATTGACGAGTAAGATATTTATAATTAATGCACAAGATTGTGTGGAGAGTGGTAAGCAATTTGAAATAAAATATCCCAACTCATTCGATAGGGGAGATTTTCATTTTAGCCATTTTACCTACATATACAAGCCACCTACATGTTTTTTTTTTACCCTCCAGTTTTCATTTCGCATACGGAACAGTTCAATAAACACACACACAAAATAGATGTATGATCGTGTGAGTAAAAACGAAAATAATTATTTTAAAATCTTTATTAAAATTTTTGGTGCATTTTCCCAATAAATCAGGCGTTTGTCATGTTTGCCAGCATTCATTTGAATGTAAATACTTGTGACAGGCGTTCCAACTAAACAATAATTAATTTCTCTGTGTTTGTGAGATAGTTGATGAAATAGTTTAGTAGTAGAATTGTATTTTGGGTTCCTTCATTAACAAGTTGCATTTAACTTTGAGAAAGTAAATTATACAAGCCATTAACTATCCAAAAGTGTAGATTTTACATATCTAAAATAGAAATAAATTAAATAAACTTTGAAAAAAAAAGTTTAGCTAATTTTTAAGGTCAATAACCAGAGATTTTAGTCAATTTTGTTATAAAAAAGTGATGCTCAAGAGGATTCAAATATTGGACGAGTAAGGGAAGAAGCAAATTCTGGGAGATGAAGGTGGCAGAGGACAGGGCGTATTGGTGGTCTAAGCTCACTGACAAAGGGAATGAACCTGTCGTAAGACAGAACGCCTAGTAATAATAAATAAATATAAATGTTGACCGTTCCTTTGTAGCAGAATCCTCCTGTAGCTGCAATGCGCTGGTAATTCGACCCGACCCTCACTTCACTTGTCCAGAGATTCAAGAAAAGATTTTTAGGTGGACGTCGGGAGGTGAAAGAAACATTTATCATAGAGGACAGGTGAAATGGGAGAGAGGTTGGGAGGGGGTTAGTTATGAGATTAGGTAGCTCTTTGTCTCCTTACCATTCTTTCTGAAGTTCCCCTCTGCACACACATGTGTACAGTCATCTTAAAAATACAAGACTATCGTCAACCCAAAGATTCACCTTGATAAATGTTGGAAATTATCTCGATTTAAGAGTACAAAGAATAGGGGAGGACTCATTTGACCTCAAATTGTGTTGGTACTACTGTTAGATAAGATGTTGGACTGATTGTATAAGTCATTAGAGTGGCTGGCTATAGAACTAAGGGTCTTTGGTTCGAATCCTGGCATGGTCGAAACATTTCTGAAATGTTGGTTTAAACTTTCACGCTGATGGTAAATTAATGGCCGAGGTACTGGATGTTGTGGCTGTTCTAGAGTTAAAGCTACTTTATAAGTCGTTTGTTGATACAATCCGTCGATTTAGAAATCGCAAGTTAAATACGTCAAATAAATTAAAAATTAAAAACTATATACCGCTGGTCGGGAGGATTAATTTGCTTAATTAATCTGTTAAGGACAAGGAAGACAGTTTAGAGGAAATATACCCACATTTGACCCGACCGGTATTCGAACCCCGATTTCCCCGTCATCAGCAGTCCAGTCTATTTCCGCCTTGGACCATACGTCCACTGAAGCGGGGTAAGATTAAACTTTAATAAATTGCACGTGGACATGGGTGTCAGTATCACGTCCAACTTTACAGTGACGGGGAAAGCCATAGTTAGAATCTCGGTCGGGTATAATGAAGAGTTAAATGATTTCCCTTCCTCCCTCCACGAAAATGCGGATGCAAATCCTATAGAATCTAGCTTCCTCAATGATATACCTTCATTAGTAAATATACAGATGGCCTGGACGGGTAGTAAGACTGGATTGGAATTATTGGAGGGAAGGGGGGGAACTTGACGTTATAATTAGAAAATATTAGCTCACTATAAATTTAAATAAATTTTGAATCATTAAATTAAACTACACCTATAATTAATAATAATCTCTTGGCCCGCATCGAAGGCCGCATGGCATAACGCACTTTCATGTTAGGCTAGACTGCCAGGGTTCGATCCCGATTGGTACACAGATTTTTCGTAAATGGTTTTCCATTCTACCTTTGAAAAATTCGGGTGCAATTCCTCTAAATTAAACATTCCTAATCCCAACAGTATAATTAGTACATAGTCGTATAACCCAAACGGGTGGCAAGTGGTGGTGCTGAAAACAAATAATCTCGGCGCATATTTGTTCGACTCACAATTACTACTTATCCCTAGTTATTAACAATTTAAATAGTTAAAAAGCATTACTACCGACATTTGCGAGATCTGACATACTACCAGCGTACTTGACAAGGCAGTGAAGGTGAGTAGGATTCGAATGGCTTGAAATATCAGATTGTTGCGAAAGAAGGGACGGGGGAAGAGGGAAGGGACGGGGGAAGAGGGAAGGGATGCAGACTTATTCCCAACCCCACTCTAGAGTACTAGCAGTTGCTACATTTTCTATTTTTTATTAACCACCCTCCATGGTTCACCCCTCTATAATGAGTATCAAACCGCTTTTAGGTGGTCAAACGTACCAATAAAAAAAATCCTATGGGTCAAGTTTTACTATTAAAAATCATCGTTTAGTGTCCACACCGTCGTGTCGCACCGGACTATACTTGCTCTGGAGAAGAGACCAGTGGAAGG
>CABFVZ010000119.1:583320-634793 GCA_902151445.1 Timema monikensis
GGTTATACAAGATGGTCTGTGCGAGATACGAATAGAGACCCTGCTGTTTAAGTGGTTTATTGTAGTCGAGGTTTCAGATAAGACCTTTTCTCCCCACACACAGATACATCTGACAGCCAGTCAGTCAAATGGAGGTAGGGGGGGGATTAAATTTAGTCCATCACAGGGCATGAATAGTAACATTTATATTTTGATTAAATTTGGAACAGAGCTTTGTTTACGAATATAATGCTCTGAGAGGAAAAGGGTGCCTTTCTTTCAAACATGCTTCGCAGTTATAAAACACTAAAAACCTGATTCCTTTTTTTTATCATCGTGTCTTAGGGCCAGTTTCATATTCAGACTTAGTACGCCTAGTAGATCGGCGCTGCAATATATAAAAGAAAACACCTACCTAAACTAATGGAATGGACCACTTTCGCATATGAAACTGGCCCATTCCATTCTGGGCTAGGTAGGTGTCTTATTTAGTGTAGTACCTTACTTGAGACGTACTAAGTGGGAATATTAAACTGACCCTTACTCTGTTTAGGCTATAAATGATAATTAATCTAACGAGGAAAGAAGAATTTTAGAGGTAATCTAAGTGCATTTACATATTAAGAGAGTGGTAAAATAATAAAAACCATCCTAAATAGAGCCAACAGAGATTCGAACCCTGATTTCCCAGTCATCAGTATGTAAGTAGCACGAGTAAATCCTTAGAACAAGAGTGGCCATAATTTTGATCCAGGGACCTACTCCAGAGAAGAAAAATACTTTGCGCTCTACCACAGAACCACGTAGGCTTATGTTTATTTATTGGTAAAAAATCAATAACCCATTTTAAAAATAAAAATATATTGCATTTAAAGACATAGTCCGTTCACACACTGAAACCGAGTGTTTCATCAAAACATTTAATTTCCCTGAAAAAAACTATTTTCTCACTGAACACTTGACTTTGAAGATGACATCTCAATCTTAGGATAGTTTGTTGAATGGGAGTTCATTATTATTCTGTCATAAATGGAGGAAGGATTATTAATGGTTATCCGTCAAATAGATTCGATATTTCGATTTTATAATCTTTATTTGAGAAAAATCTGCAAACCCTTTCATTGTATCTCAATCTATTTTCGATCAACCAAACTAGCGGTCGATCGGTCGATCGCAATCTAGTGTTAGGCCACTTCTGCCTTAGAGCGTTCGGTGGGTGAAGCGGGTAAACTCTAGTGTACATATACTCCATTGCACTCATCACTAAGCATTTCGAGCATTCGTGCGTGTCTTTGTCCTTAGAACAGTTTTTAATTGGATCACTAGACTGGTATGAGACTTGGTAGCCTGAGGTTTTGATA
Source organism: Timema monikensis (assembly GCA_902151445.1). NCBI lineage: Eukaryota > Metazoa > Arthropoda > Insecta > Phasmatodea > Timematidae > Timema > Timema monikensis. Next base: position 584,661 of record CABFVZ010000119.1, read on the forward strand.
TCCCGAGCTAGACTGGCAATTGTCTGTGGCTGAACCAACAGACTCGTGCATACCCAATCATTTCTTTCTTTGATAGAAGTTTATATAAGCACCAGAACTTTATTTGTGGCACCAGACCCATTGATATTTTATTAATTTCAGAAGAAAAAAATGTCAAGACCAAAAGACTAAATTTATTTTGAAGTCTTTTCCTTAAAATTATCTGCGATTGATATTAAGATCGAAAAAAAATCAATATGTCAACAACTTTTAAACTGGATATATGTTCTGCTAAGGCCAGCGGAAATATCCCCACACTGGTATTTCTTATAAGGGTGGGTGACAACGTTGAAGCTTCAAACCCCCTAATGAAATCCCCAATTTATTTTTAAAGTTTTAGTGTGAATGATTAAAAAAAAATGACGAATTTAAGGAAGGATCAATTTTTCTAACCAGTATTATCTCATAATGATATTTCACGTTAAAGGTCCTTATAAATGAGAAATGCACCTGTTCCAAATTTGTTTATAAAAATACTTAAAATGAGGTTTATATACTAAATAAATAAGTGTTTGCATCTTTCAACTCCATTTTGGCATGAATCATATTTTAAAACAAACCAGTTCTCTGACAAGACTGTGACGCTTTTGGGCGCTCATGTAGACAGCACCCTTAAGGTTACCATAGACTTGTTTTCCCACTCGATGCCAGCCTTTTCATGTCACAACTGACATTCCGGACTTTTCAGGGTTCACCAAACAATGGGCGAGATGAGACTCATTCCCCACTTCGTGAACCGCCAATTTAGTACACTTTGAGAATTCGTTCAGAGTGGAGCGGAAAACCTTGTGTGGGTTTGCAGTGTTGCATGCAGAATAGTGTTGTAGCGGTTTTGTGATTTCAGGGGATGGCTAGACTGGAGCACGTGACCCGAGCAATATTATTGTATGCTGTGGTCTGGGCAATATTCCTGTATGTTGATCCAATGAGTGCTAGAAAAACTTCACTTTGACATGATATCTCGTCAGTCTGGCCGGACCCTTTAAAGAAAAAGAAGTGTTTTCAAAGAAGAAACGGTATTTGTGGTTTAAGTGTTTCCTGCAAGAGAACTTTTCAGATATGCACCTCTTGCGTGAGCTTTCAGTTAATGCTAAAGGCAACTTCAACTATTTACAAATGAATGTAGTATCACTACGCAAGCGCAAGTCAGTCCGGGATTGACGTTAACCACATATCATGATCAGTTTTGGTTTGATATCAACCAAAAAAACCAGAAAAAATCACAAACAGGTCTTATCCGTCATTTCCGGCTTGACAATTGGTCATTCCTGTTAATGCCAGGCTTAGTATCGAGCAGGGAATGACCGCGTGTGAGGATATATAGGTGCCCGTACACGATCGTTCGGGGCACGATACCGGGAGCGTCTTTCAAGGCGTTTCATTTAGAGCAGGCCAGGAATACGTCCACACACGTATCAAGCCGAGATCTGCAAGACGCTGTAGTTTGTGTGATTTATCATGAGAGATCATAAAAATGTCAAAAATTTGCTGCATTGGCTGTGGTTTTGTTATTGGCAGATAATATATAGGATAGAGATAGAAGAAAAACAGTGGGCTTTATGATCAAAATGTTGGTTACAACAAAGACAAATTTTCCCACATTAATTTGTTGCGTGAACTCAAAACTCCAAGATAGCGTATGCACATTATTTGTGTATGAGCGCCGAGTATTTTCAAAGGCGTGTATCTTTAGTAGGTCCTTGAATATCCAAACATAACACATCGATGAACGATGCCATTCTAGCGGGGGAAAGTGGTAGCCGACGTTCAGGTTTCTCGCTACCGGGAGATCCTCTAAGGAACTGAAGTTTTAAACGATTAAATCTCCGCAAGCCCTCGGAAAGATCACACCCGAAATATGTGACGCAATATTTGAAGTGCTGAGAGGAGTATGTGAATCTAAGAAATACAATTCGCATAGTAATATTACAAATAAGAAATGCAATGCATTTTACAAAATACATGTAGGCCTATCGTAAACAAAATGTTAAACCGTAGTAGTATTACAATCGCTTTAATAATATTTTTACACAGAGTTTACTTGTATGAGTTATTATCCTTAATGCATAATACTTTTAGATGAAGATGAGGGGCTCACTGCGCATGCTTCCGCCAGTCCGGGATTGTTGCTGCTCATACACTGTCAGTTTAGGCGTGTCGTTACTCCGAAAAATAAAACAGGTTAGATTGTTCTTTCCTGGCGTGACGTGGCGTGTCAAGCCATCATATTTAGCGTGAATCACCCCACATACGGTCAGTTTTGGAATGAACCGTTAGGCTGACACTCTTGGCACCATGCCGGGAATGAGCATAAATGGGCACCTTATCGCTAAGGAGGCATTACAGAACTTACTCTTATAAAGGATAGGCGAGGATATAAAATAATTTTCCAATAAACCTTTTGATTTGTCAAACAAATAAGTTTAGTCTTCATACAAGGTCAAAGCCAGATTGATTGCATTATTTTGAGGATTTGTATAGCTATGCCTTTAGGATACGAATCAACGTCAACCAAAACAAGATATGAAAAGATTTAGTTTTGACAGTGTTATTAGCTTTTAGAATTTCTTATGAGAATCTCTTAAATAAAATGATCAATCACTTGTTGGGCAAAACTCATATGTATCAATCAATTACTCTTATGAGTTGGGAATGAAGGAGGTTGAATTTGATAGAAGTGTGACCATATTTGCGTGTAAGAAGAAGAAAACTTAGGTTAAAAAAGATAATTACATACGACCTGGATTCCAATCCGAATCACCCCACCATTGGCAGTCCATTGCGAGAGAGACGCCTTAGACCATGCAGCCACCGAAGCAGTTTTTAATATTTTTAGATCCTATTTCTCGCAAATTGATCAAGAAAGACCAAACACTTATGTATTAAGTATCTTTTTAAACTGGAAATTGTGATTATTCCACACAAAAATAGAAGAAATAAAATATATAAATTATATAAAAATGATAGATAAAACTGAAAGCTCTACAAGTACACGAGTATCCTATGTTCCAACCAAAATAGAATCCGAGTAAACCTTCGACATTTTGCAATTAAGAAACATTTTAAATAATTTAGATAGTAATGACATTTATGCGAGTTTTTTTTAATTATCATGTAACAAAAAACCTAGCTCACATTCACTCGATGACAAGATAGAATTAAAACAAAGCACGGAGATAAAAACTCTACGGATCTGCCCACGTTCATCCCCCCCTCAGAAATGAGAAGAGGGGAATCCAATAAGGCAATATTAGAGTGAATGAAGCTAATAATTTTTGCTTTTGACATAAATCGCCGGTGGAACAGTGACCACGGTGCTATCAAAAATACGGGACATTCATCAAAAATTCTCAACATATAGAAATAGTAAAAAATCTAATTCTATGAATATGCTTCGTATATCATCCCATAAATGTACATTACAAAGTCTATGTAGGGTACTTTTTAAAAAATACTACAAATCAAAGGAGGATAGGAAAAGTTAATTTTAAAAACGGAAAAACTGCCTGCTCATTTATAATCGCTATTAGGGAAGTATATTCCATCTCATTTCGTTTCAAATGCACACGTTTCGGTATTTTGTTTCTAAAAAATAAAATTTTACTATCGTACATTCGAAAGGAAGAAAAGTCAATAAAAAAAAGTAATTACATACGGCTACGTTTAGTTGACCTAAAAAGTTTAAAATCATTTAAAACAATATTTACGAATTTAGGATTAAATAAAAAAAAACAATTTTAGAAGGATTTTTTTTTCTAAGCGAACCAGTTGAACTACATGTATCAATATTTCATTAAAATGGTGGGTTGATAGCCCCTGACTTTCAAAATGAAAGCCTTCCCCGACTAAATTATCCACTCGATCTAGTATATAATCCCCAGTAGAAGTGCTAATTAACGGGAGCTTAAGGCTAGTCACGAATCGCTGTTTGACCAAACGTGGCAATATGGTCCAGTTTCTGTCCTTCGGGTGCTCAGTCTTAGGTTAATTACTGCGGCGAGACACCCACTACCCCATTCCCTCCCTCCCATCGATCCCACAAGTTTTCACTAAGCCTGAGCAAACAACCTGATAAACTTTTATGGGAATGTTGAGCAAAGTCAGCGCGAAAAATCGCTTTAAATAATCGCGCACATAACACGCTGTACCTCGGTTTGAATTAGAAACGTAAACACAATAAAGTCAAGTCGGTTTAGCAAACAATGGATAATCTAAGATTTTTTTTTATTTTAACGTTAAGTCAGCAAGGCTATAATAAATATAATTCTGAATATGTGCTACAACACTTTATGAATTTATTCCAACCGTATTTATTAAAATGTTTAACACGGGTTCGGTTTATTTTGACCCATGCTGTCAACCACATGTCCAGGGAAACTTAGTTAAAAATTATTTCCTTATAGATTTATCCGGTTCTGTTTAGATATTAGAGCAGAGAGTGTTGAATCTAATTTTCATAGAAAGAGCTATCTAATAGCTAGAAACTTTATTAAATCTACTTTCACGTATTAATACGTCAAGTTGTATGATCGTCACTTGGTATATATGTATACAATCAGTACCTATAATATAGCACTTAAGTAAAATGCCATCAATATTGATCAAAAAAGTGTTTTTCTCAAAGTCCTTTCTATGAACATCTTGGTGGTTTTTGGCTCAAGGTCAAACTAGTGTGACATTTATTTTAGCACCACGTCTTACCATCAGTTCACGTTATAGTCTTAAGTACTAACTACACTAATAGTTTTAGGGATTGAGAAGGCTATAGAGGACGTGTACCCGCGTTTGCGTGGGGATAGAGTGGAAAACAATTTCGAAAAAAAACTGTATGCCTGACTAAGGTTCGAACCTCGATCTCCCAGTCATTGGTACTCTAGCCTACTGTGAGAGTAGTACGTTAGACCAGGGGTCAGCAATCATTTTTTGGGCCCCGATCAACTTTGAAACTTACAAAGGACCCGCGACCAGTTTCTACACTAATTTAGATTTTTTAAATACTTCTTACAATTATTCATTCCTTAAATTCAATCGTTCCTAAAATATTTATGTACACCTTAAAAAATAAAATTATAATGAATATAAGAAAAACTTTAGCACGAAAATTATTTTTACATTACTGATTCTGTCCGAACAAGGTTATTTTGGTCTCGCTCAAACATAAGTGCAAAGTATATGACATATTTGAGAGTTTATAAAACTCAAAGAAAGACCTTTCAATGACCATGTAGTTTTCTTATGTGATCGGCTGAAAATTACCGCGAGATTTATCAGGTGTATATTTATCTCTTCCTTAAAACATTCGAACACCGAAGCGCGTAGTGGGGGAAAAAAAAAATCGCCGCTTACATCTCACGAGTCTAAATATTTGACCTTGATGAACCAAGTATGGGCGGTCATTCTTGACCAATGGTCAATTTAGAAAAGGAAAAAAAACTTGTGGGTTGTGAAACAGAATAATTTGTTACTCGTCGAGTGTAACTATGTGTCAGTTTGAGAGTTTGGCGCGTAGTGGTGACATGAGATCACATATGTATGGGTAACGATAGGGCTTATTAGAATGACATCAATCTTAACTGTAGTAAAATGAAAAATGGTTTTGACTGGAGTGGAAATGCGCAGTTACAAACCACTGCGACTCGTCACACTTATTACATAATGTGGACATTTTAAAACAGACATTCCAAGATTTTCCTTTCAATGGGACATCCATAAATTATGTAAGGGCTTTTATTTGGGGGTGGGGGAAACTGGTTCAGTATTTTCTTTAGTTTTCTTATGAAAATGGGAGGGGGAGTGTAGGAGGCTATAATCCGTCTTACGAATAGATTTTTATTAACGTTTATGGCAAGACAAAATATGTTTTAAAAGTTGGGAGAGTATTTTTTTATATTAAATTTCACTTATATATTTACTGTACTCGTGTCTAACACCTAATTTTAGTGCAGTTAAAATATTCCTAAATTTCATATCACTCGCTTTATTGCGAATGCCTACCTATGTTTAGTTAGTTAAACGATTAAAATAATCTTACCTACAAAATAGTAGGAATTTACGTAAGATGGGAGGGTGGAGGGGAACGGAAAATCTTACGATACTTTTTTAACGTGGGGATTGGGGGGTTAAGATTATTCATATAAAAAAAGCCTAAGTTTTTAAGGATGGAACCTAACTGCATCTTAATTTGCATCCGGGCTATACGATTTTTAGTACATTGATATAGGGATTAGGAATATAAAATGTAGACTAAATTTGCTCGCATTTTAGTAGGCAGAAGAAACTTATTTATAAAAAAAATTACTAGTACATCCCAAACTCCCAGTTTCCGGAGCCATAACACTAGATTAGTATTTTAAATTCGCAAAAATATGTTAACATGTGTTTTGAACTTATCAATTTTAAATGCTTTTTATTTATCGCTTAGCGTATGACTTACCAATTGATTAAGTCGGATATAAAGAAAAACCTAATCAATGATATGAGGATTGGTTTTATTAGTTTTCATATTAAAAAAGTTACAAAGAAACTTGAAACCGATAGGAAATTTTTGTGCTGGAGTCTACTCATTCGTTTCTAATATCTTTAAAAATTATATCGAGGTTCGAATCTCGGTCGGGTGAACTGGGGTGGTTTTTCCTAAATGGTTTTCCACTCCCCCTCCACGCAAATAAGGGTTCACTTCCTCTAATTCAACCTTCCCAATTCCTAATTCATTAGTGTAGTTAGTACTTAAAGCATATAACCCGAACGTGGTGCTAAATATTATTATTATTATTATTATTATTTAACAATTATAACTGCTGATGACTGGGAGATTTGGTTTCTCACTCTTATTCCTCGTGAATACGGGCATATTACGTCTGAAATGTTTCCTTCCTCAGCCCTACCCTATTGGAGTAATTATCATATATGTGTATAAACTGAACAGATAGTAATACACGGTGATAAAAAAATTAGAGCATGTAACTTAAAATGTTTTTACAACAAACTTGGATGATTATGGTAAGGTCTTTTAAGATGGGGGTGTATGTAACGCAAGAAAATCTCAAGTGTTTTTGCAGTTTTTATATCCAAGCATTTTTTTTTAAATAAATCTATATCTTTTGTAATATTTTCACATGCTAAATATCTGTTAAAAGCATAGCGGCATTAGATAAGAAACTTTTAAAGAGAAAAAGTTGTCAATAAATTCCGGGACAACCTCTACAAATATTCAACTGGAAGGTCACCATGAAAAAAAAAAACTAATTCTTTCTACTGGAAAAATATTTGATTTATTTTGGTTAAAAAGTCTTGCTATAAAACTGCAAAAACACCTACCTTTTCTCGCGTCACCTACATCCCCACTTTAAGTATGAAATAGGTAACATTAATCGACAGAATTTGTATACCATATTTGACATGAGTATTTTGTGTAACATATATTCACGGTTTCCCCTGAGTGCTTACCTTTATCAGAGTGTTCAACATACTTTCTCAAATCTCCAGTTATCTGTATGATTGAAAGTAGTAGATGAGTGAAAGGTAGACCAAAAACTGATAGACAATTGATCAAGTGGGGTAAATGTAGATCAAAAGGTACAGAATTGAGACCATGCTCGTGGCCTTCTTTGATAGGGCAGTATTCTTTATTGGGAATAGATTTAATCCTGAAGTAGAGGAATGAGTAAAGATTTTTTTTTAAATAAACTTTTTCAGAGAAACAATTCATTTAGGCTGGTTCTATCCATGGATTAATTAGCCAGGCTATTATGTGTGCTAAGTACGGTTGTAAACACATCAAAATATAATGCTCTTTAAATTGAAAAATGACACCTGTGCTTGGGAATTGATCCCATTTTAGTACGCCAATGCTCCTACCACCCAACTATCTGAGTCGTTCCATGGCCAAGGTTATTCCAAAATCATAAGTGCTCGCCTCAGGATCCGGTATTCGTGAGTTCAAACCCAGCCGGGGTCGACGGATTTCTTTCTAGTGATAAGAAATCCGTAGCACAACTACCTTAGAAGGGGAAGCAAAGTTGTCGGTTCCATGTCGACTGTGTTATGTAAAAGAAAATCAGGAATGGTATGTGAAAATACCATTTCCAGCATAATTGGTAGGCCCTTTAATTCTCACTCATAGAACTTCTTGTGTTGATATGATCAGTCAGTTAAAAAAGTGCACGTTAAATACTTCAAATAAATAAAAAAATTAAAAAATGAAATGTGTTTATGGATATTTAAGTTACAAGTGTTATTTGTTTTGACATTCATCATTGGGTGTAGGAAAACTAAACTCTGCTCGTAAACACGCTAGGGTTTATCAAGTGTTCAACTTTAAATACATTACCTAAACTTATTAAGGTTACTAATATTTGGTAGGCTAGTAGTAGCCTTAATACTAGTATGCAGTCAACGGTTTTACGAAACAACTTTATTAACTTTGCTCTCGATACAATCTACTACAGAAAGTACCTCCTTTCATTGTTTGATGAGTTATATTATTATTATTATTATTATTATTATTATTATTATTAGCACCGCGTCTTACTACCCGTTCGGATTATACGCACTTACGCTAATGTGTAATGGTAGGGTGATTGTGAGATGAAATGAAGGACCTACAGTTTAACGTGGAATCCGAACCACGGTGGCGGCCTGGCAAATATGAGTTATAAATTTGGCAACTTTTTAAGAGTAGGGATCGACATAAGGGAAACAAAATTATACTACATAAAGCCACATGGATGACTCACTCACTGACATTAATGCTTACCCACTTCCAGGTGAGCTAGAAACTTGAAATTTGTCAAACATAGCTCTTAGCCAGTTATCAACGGGAAAATTCCAAAAAGTTAAAAAAAAAAAAAATCTCCGGAAAAACGCAAAATGGCGGAGCAACATTAAAGGTGGTGTGGAGGTCTGGAGGTCTCTTGTGGCTCGGAATTACATTAGTTTATATCCACTTGCAAAGAAAACCCACCGGGGCAAAGTGAGTGTCTATACAAGCCTATGATAAAGAACTTTCATAATCGAAAGTACTGTGGTACTGAGTAGTTCTATAATTTCTTAACTCAAGATATCGATTCTACAAAAGTACCAACTTTCAAGCTCTATTCCAATATTGGAAGGGTGATGTCCCCTTAACTTCCTCCCACGCCTAGCACGTTGCCCCTGATTCTTAAGCAGTACATTATCATATTGTCGGGAATTTAATTTGTTTCATTCAAAATATCATTATGTTAAGTGCGTTAGTATTTAAGGATTAGTTTTGATAATTATTCCAACGTGAGTTGGACAATACACCCGAATCTCTCCCATAAAGATCCGATGGACGCTTGGTTCATGTACCACTTCATTTTACTCTTACTCATACACTGCTTAGCATTTCATCAGTTTCTTCCTCGATTCCAAACTCAACTTGCTGGTCAGCAGTAACCTCTTGTTGAAAGCTTCCTTGTCCATGGCAATCCTCGAACTATTTCCTTGGTGCAGTAGGCATCCTTTGTCAGAAAACCTACTAGGTACTTAAACTTCTGTGATATTTACAGGAATAAAAAAGGGTGCTGCATAAAGTCGTGTTCCCACGGGGTCGAGCGCACGACCGTATACTTGCCTGAGCTGCTCTTACCAGTCCCCAACCCTTTGCCTTTCACACTATTCTCTCAGTCAAGGGAAATATATCGCGTGTTAACATCCCTTGACATTGGAGAACGATATATTAGTGATGTGTGATTGGAAGGCATACTAAATAGGAGAAGTATAGAAAAAGAGAAAACGTTGATCATGAGTTAGTAAAGAAATTAAAAGGAGTTTCCACAAAATCAAAACATAGAACTTGCGTTTGTATATCTCATCCGGTGACCAACAACGTTTTCCACTCTTTTTTCCCTCTGTTTTACAGTTCTTGTTTGTTGGTAATTCTGATATTGTTTATTTTTTGCACGACTGAATTGTTTTGTAACAAAACTAATAATTCTCATCTCTTTCCCAATATGTTTGTAGGCCTGATTTCTAACGTCCCGACCTTTATAACTTGCTATCTAAACGTTCCAAAGACATTCCCGAGTTCTTGTAAAGTTAAATGAATTTCAATTATCACGATTCATACCGTAAAGATACATCTTGACACGCCTCTGTTCCACTTTGTCACCCCGCACGTAGGTCCACACTGATGACTACACGACTGAACCTAGTCTTGAACTTTCCACCCGGGTAATGCTCTACCACCATCAGTATAAGTCGTGCACGACTGAACGCCACTTGATATAGTTCCCAAATAGTCAAGTACATTTCTTACTCAGTTGTGAGTCTTTAACTCGACCCCGACACTCCACCTCGATTCCACAGCTTCAATAAAGTTTCCCATCTGTACACAACAGTTTCTAGCATTTCACCGAAAATTACCAGTTTTTGTTGGTACCTCAGTAGCACCAACCGATTGCCTTGGTAAATAAAAAACCAACATGGAACAGATTTCGCAATAAGTCTAACGCATCCACTTACGAAACTTTAGTCATTAAGGCTTTAATCTTCTCTCCACCTACCAACTCCCATCCCCACCCTCTTTAGTTCCTCATCCTTTGCACAGTTTTCCCAAATAACAGCATTGTACACAGTCAGGATAAAATAAATCACTTTGTTAATTGCTGCACTAATTCACTTTATTAAATTCCTTCATTGAAGAAAACAATAGAATAAGAAGCGAAATAGGGTTTATAAGCCAAAGTAATTCAGCATACACCTCCCACCCAAGTTAAATAAATGCCATAGATTAGATTCATGAAATTATACTAACTTTAAGTCCTGCTGTGAAAAGGCCTCCTTAATATGAGTGATGAATTTAATATAACCCACACTTTGGTGGCCACAGGGTCTTAGGTGTCACTCACATTATACTAGACATGACAGATTGAGGTTCAAATCTCGGTCGAGTGTATGAGGATGGTTTTCCCAAAATTGTTTTCCATTCTCTTTCCACGCAGGTTAGGATACACCACCTATAAATAGAACCTCCCTAATCCCCAAAACCATTACTGTAATTAGTACATAAGCGTATAAAGCGAACGGGTAGTAAGACGCTGTGCTAAAAAAAAATCATCTGGTGCGAGGGCGTTAAAACAAACGATTAACATACTAACATGTATTTTATTTGAAGTATAAAACCGAGATCTAAGTGGCCTTTATCTTTATCATATTTTCCCCAAAAATATATTAAACCTATACTGCACTCTTCTTCATTTAACCTATTACCGCTAAATAATCTCTTATCAACATTCAATAACTAGCTTCAACACTTACATTTTATCTGATAAAGACTTCATTTGAATCAACTTTTATACTTTCCGATAACTTTCTTGAATCGTCTCTTCCCACCGGTCTGGGATACCCTCATTTATTTACAATGACGTTTTGTTATGTCTACTTTTATATCTTTAAAAAAAGGAAAAACACACAAGGCCAAAAATAATATAATTACCTATACTAATAATTTAGGAATAGTATGTGGATATTTGAATGCTAGTCTTTAAATTATACAAACATTTGTTGAGATTACAGGAAATTCCCATTCTTATTTTAGACCCCCGGGCCTGGCTGGGTATGATGAACCCCCTACAAACCACTCTCATAGGGCCTGAACGTGGGTATAAGGAAATAAGATTTTAGGTATACTAGAACCTGCGTAAAGGATGAGTAGGAATCAATTTAGTAAAACAAATCAAAATAATCCGCACACTAGGTGGGATTCGAGCCTCGACCTCATCTCCGGATAAAACCTACCAGACGATCTTTACTTTTAGTCCGCGTACACACATTACGGCGGTAGTCTATTTGTCCGGAATAACTATTACCCGCTTCCTTTGGTCGAATGGCCCAGCCCAAGGGCACCGGTCCCTCGAAATAGATCAGGGAGATCAGGGGTTGAATCCCGGTTGGGTACAAAGTGATTTTTCATCAACTGTTTTCCACTCTCCTACCACGCAAATGTGGGTAAGCTTCTTATAAATTTAACCTCTCATCCCTAACATATGTTCGTAGTTAGTGCATAGGTGTGTATCCCGAACGGATAGTAAGACGCGGTGTTAATAAAACTATTCCACGACTATTATAGCTCATTTGTGATCACTACATACTTTTACAGGGGGGGGGGGGGCGGACTATTTGTCAAGCGTATCTAGTCTAATTTACCTGAGACAAGGAGGCCTGTGTTCGAATCCAGACGGGTGTGGGGGTTGATTTTCCAACATAGCTTTGAGATTTCCTTCAACACAAATACGGATACATTTTCTCAAAATTCCTACAAACTCATCTCTATCCTACAAATTAGATGCAAATATCCTGTTCAGGAAGTGTGTGTGTGTGTATGTATATAATATATATTCGTGTCAGCTACTCTTGCGTCTAGACTCATTTAAATACGATACATTATCAACCTTCAGCGGGAATAAACAGAGGACATACCCTAGTTCAAAAAGAACGCATCACAATGTCCAAACAAATTTTGCTTGCGTTCCATTCCCACCACGAGATTTATCTAAAATAATATTTGTGTGTTCATCTTCCTACAGATTAAAATCATCAGCGAATATTTTGTTTAGAAAGTGCACGTTTAAACACTATGACTATAGACATCATTACAATCCCTAATTTTATTGGTTCCCCCTGCAAGGTGTTTAGCTTTAGATCAAATGTTTGAAAACACTTTCTCGCCGAAACTTTGGTTATCTTAGGGAATTCTTTGTACTTACGTTCGTAGTGAAAATAAATTTATATCCAACGCTATTTACCTTTTACCTTATAAAAACTTTTGCAATTTCTTTCTCACAGCCTCCTAACACAGTCTTCTCATTCCTTCTCTGTCACCTAGCCCTTCACACTTTTTCCTCTTTCAAATTCAATTCCAACCAAAGGATCCGTTTTGAGATGAAGTGTTTCAGAATAATAGAGGTAAAATAAGTTAAATGTTCTCAGTGGAGGATGAAAAGAATAAGTTGAGACAAAATTCTAATTTTATATCATTCCACAACATTTCGAAAAGTTTAAATGACTTTGAACTTTGGATCAGAGGGGCCGAGAAACCAGAAGGCTTCGCGATCCCAGAGGCCGAGAAACCAGAAGGTTTCACGATCCGATAGGCCTATTAACTAACAACTTTGGATTGAATTAATAGGAAATGGGGAAAACCTGGTGAAAAATCGCTCATCAACAATCACAAGCGTACGCCCGGCCTAGATTCAAACTTCCAAAAGCAATCCAGTATAACTTAATGCGACTAACGCCCTAGACCCCGTCCTGGTTACACGCATATGCTAATCACGCCAATTGAGTAGGAATGAGAAGATTATAATTTTAGAATGAACGTACCCGCATTTACGTTAAGAGAGACTGGGTAACAATTTAGTTGAAACACCCCTCATTACAGATGACAAGGATTCAAACGCCGACCACCTATTCAACTGTACAACCAGAATAAATTAATCTCGATATATATATATATATATATATATATAACCTATTCACTCCTCTTGCTAGGCATGGGTTCATATTCAGGCCAGATGTTAATTTTTTCTACTAAATAGTTTCCCATACTTCCTCCACGCAAATGCGGGTGTACTTCTTCCATGTTAGTGTAAATATGTAGTTAAGCCAGAACGGGCGTCAAGACGCCTTAAAGTGGCCCACGATGCAACTATTGGTCTATGAAAATCTGAAATAGCTCCAAGGATGGTGGTTGGGGTGAGGGTGGCTTAACGCCACTATCCCTTATAAAGTGGTATCCTCGGCCATCCACCCCAAACCCATGGGTCTTTATCCATCCAATCCCTTTCCCAGAAGCTGAGCTCGTTCGACCCACCTCCTGAACGACCCGAAGGGTGAGGTTGGGGGAGTTAATCACTCGCGTGGAACATCCCTTTCCCCGACACGGGGGTGATGGAAACAACCCCGCTTCCCACCCCCACCCCTCCAGACGGGTCATCCAACACTCGTGGAGACAGTCCAAGGCTCGATGCCCCACGAGCAACGTGCGTCATCTTTGCATTCGCGTCATGTGACGCTAAGTTGACGCCACGTCGCAACACCCGAAGCAGTGCACACTAGCGAATTGAGTCTATTTGGACGCAACTCTGAGCCTAGGTCGGTTTGAAGCCACGGCCGCGATAAGTACACTCCAGGAGCGGAAAACACAGGCAAACTTATCTTTTCTGTACACAACCCTCATACACCAACATGAACTTAAAAGTCATATTTATATTTGTAAAAATAATGTATAGACATTGTGTCGGACATCCGGTCTTTACTCATTTTATAAATAAATGGTGGTTGTAACATGTTTAAAGTATTTTATAAATTGTTATTGTGAAAATAAATGGTAGGTGGTAACGTATCTAGTTTTAATACACTTTACTATAATTTCTGGATAATCCAGATGACATATGGTCCCAGTTTGTATTTATAAACGAAGTTCCACTGTAATTGGAAAATATGTTTTCCCAATTCATAAAAATTATTAGAAAGTTGCTTTTGGCTTCCATTTCCTCAGTATTTGGATATAGCTTCTTGAATATCTCCATCCATTCTGTTAGTTTTTATTTCTGTCGTGGTATTCTTATAGGGATGAGCTCTAAATGACAGGTATATACCGCACCTCATTGATAACAAGTTATGTGTATCTCGTCCTCCATTCTGACGGTAAACTGATTAGTCACAATGACGCCAGACGTCGCGTCCCGTGTCAACTCCCATCATTAGGATAAAAGTCATGCTGAGACGCAGCGTCACATGACGCGATTGAAAAGATGACGCACGTCGCTCATGGGCTCCGGACCTAAGCCCACACTGTTTGCAACGCAACGCATTTGGTCTATCATCATTTTGAATCAGCTACAAGCTTAGATTCATACATAAGTCACGTAACGCCAATTTATTTCATTTGTGGATCCCTCCCCCATTCATCCGGTATTCCAGTATCAGTTAGTATATATTTAGCCTATCCCCCTTAAAATGTGCGTTACGTTAACTTTTCACACACCCTCTTCGGTGGCCGCATGGTCTAACGTGCTACTCTCAGTACACTAGACTACCGATGGCGGGGAGATCAGAGGTTCAAATCTCGGCCGTGTGTACCAAGGACGGTTTTTCCAAACTCTTTTTGCACTCACTCGACGCAAATGTGGGTACCCTTCTAAATATAAATTTTCTAATCCCCTAAACCATTATTGTAATTAATACTCAAGCATATAACCCGAATGTGTAGTAAGACGCATTGCAAAAAAAAAATAACTTACCACGTCAATAGTTTCTGTCATTTCATTGGTAAGCTTTTTATGATATTAAGATATGAACTCAGATTTAATACAACCCATAATCCATTAGAAACTCCGAAAATAAATGATTTATTCAACAAAAGAATTTAAGTAGAAGAGCAATAAACTTTAAGGGGGTGTTGACCTGGTTGAAAACCTTAAAAGTGAATTAGTTTTCTTAACTAAATATTTTTTATTTGAGGTATTTAACTTGCACTTTCTCAGCGCACTGATTATATCAGTACACGACTTATGAAAGAACTAATCTAGGACAGGCACAACATCCAGTCACCAGCCGTTAATTCATCATCATGAAAAAGGGAAACCCAAATTTCCCCAGTATTAAATCATTGGTGCAAGCTGTGAATGGAACCCGGGACCCGTAGCTCATTAGCAGACACACACACCATAAATAAATAACATTACATTCTAGGTTGTTTTTGTTCTATGTTGTTTCGAGATTGTTATCAAAGTTTCTATCTGGTCCCTTTTATATATTACACGAGTTCAGGTGGGATTAAAATATGAAAAGGACAAGCCAATTTTGTTGGGTTTTTTTTTGCATTTTTTATAAGAAAAATAAAAGATTGCTTCTATAGATACTTTATGTAGAAATTAAAACAAATTAATATTTTTCACGAGTGTCCTGGAATATGACGATAATACTTGCTCTTAATTTAAAAAGTTTTGTAGTCAAAAGCCAAAATGTAGTGGAGAATTATTTTACTTATTTTGAAGATAATGTTATAAAAGTTAACAAAAAATACTGGCCTTGGCATGAGTTTTTCCTTCTGCCTTAAGTTTAAATAAGACAAAAATCAATGCATGTTTTGTGGCCCTTTAAAATGAAAAAAGTTTGGTACAACTGAAATATTTAGTCAAAAAGGAAATGTTCCTTAGTCAAAAAGGATTTTATCTTTTACTCAATATTAGCAAAAGTACCTGGCGTTGCCCGGGGTAGCCACACAATACATTACGTGGTTACCCTGGGAAACCCTTTTCTTCCCTTCACAGACAGGGAAAAAAATATTTTTTCTTCAAACCCAGTTTAAGATGTTTAAGATATTTAAGAAATATAATTAAAATTTTAGAATTTCAGGTTCGAAGTGTACATGTTTGTGCACAGGGGCTACCACTTTTAGAATTTCAGTTCTTTGCATGCGGAAGATTCATGCAATAGTCAGACAGAACTTGGTTTTATAAATACAGTATAATCTATGTTTTTAATTGTTATAACAAAACATTAGAGTTTGCTCCAACCTTTGTTCGCGAGGGTTGGCAATTCTGGCACGAAATAGACGCCACTAAAGCTTTTGCTACAATGAAAGAGAAAAACTTGGACGAAAATACAGAATTATACAAGTAGTGAGAGAGAGAGGGGGGGGAGAATGGGGGAAGAAATAATGGAGCCATTAGGAACATTCTATACTATTGCCCTTAAAAAGTCAAAGTCGGAAAGATCCTTCTCAGAAGTTCAAAGGTTTTATAACCAACGGAAACCACGGTAAGAACGGGTTCCTACGTAGTCATTTCTGGATTCCCAAAATTGCCAATTTTTTTTACTTCTTCGACCCGATGAGGCTTGAACCCTTTGTCAGCGCTCCACCAAGTGAATTCTTATTTTTTATTTCAGAAATATAAACACAAAGTTACCGATTGTTTTTATTTCATCATAAAAAAACTAAGAAGGGACGAATTTTCACCTCCCAAGTTTCTACCTCAGATATCTATTGAACATAAGATTCCACGTATTTTATTTCAAATATAAAATTGAAACCGATGGCACTAAAAAACAAGAGCGCATACTAAGCCTTGCCTCGTCCGTAAACTCTCATGATTACATTATGTCTGATACGTCCTTAAACTCACTTCAAGTTATAACAACTTATATAGCATAGTGATGTTTTTTTATATGACTAGTTAATATCTTAAAGAGAAATGTATATTTCTACTTAGAGAGTTAATCATTTTTCTCAGATCCACAGTAGACGGAAGGCTCAACTTTCTTGTGACGGTTGTACTCAGCTTTGCGGATCGTTCTAAGCATTCAATATTACATCAAACTCATAGCTCTTTTCTTCAGAAAGAATTCCAATCTATCTGGATACTTAGAGGAAATAGAAAAAATAAACCTAGAATTTTTTTTACAGAAGTGTCCAAGTGTGAAGTTAAGTATATTTAGGATGATCTAGCCCTAATGGGAGAGAAATATCTGCAGTGGTTTAGTAGCCCAATGGTTCAGAGAGAAAAAAGGGGGAAGGGAGGTGAATAAATTACGTGTTAAATCAGCGTACTAGTTTTTCAGTTCACTTTTACAAAAGCAAATTACGTAAAGCTCACAATTTATTGTTGCGAATAATTAACAAATATTCCGGTTATATTTAGTGAAATTCCCTAGGTTTTCTGTTCTATGTGTGGTAAGCCTGATCGCGTCCTTTGGTACTATAAACTATCCAGCGTACAAGTTGTGGTGGTGACAGCTAGCAAAAGTTACTAGATCAACTCGCAAATATCCATACGCCAAGCCATATGTTGATCTGCTGTCACGTTTGGCAATCAAAACTTCACAAGAAAAAATTTGTTTTAACACTTTTTTACATTATTGAAACTCGGAACATAGAAAAATCAGTTTCTTTTTAGCGGAAGCGGCGTTTATGGTTCACTTAAAATGAGATCTTCTAAAAGGCTGCTAATCTAGAAAAATCAAGATGACCAACCGGATGAAATCAGGCTGGTTGTTGTCATACAAACCGTGTTGGGTCGTGTTCATGCGCATGTGTTTACAAAATAAAAAAGTTTTTTTAAAAAACTGATTTTGTTAAGTTATAAGAAGATACGAGGGAATATAATTATTTTTAATTTATCGTTTTATGTACTATAAAATATATCTTGTTGCTACAACCGCAAAAGAAAAAAACTAGTATTTTTTCTTTCTTTCAATAAGTTAGGAAAACACCAATTATAGGCAAAGAGTAATCCTAAGAGAAGAATTGGTATACTATTTTATCAGCACTTGATTGATTTTAACAATTTTACAAATCCGCCTCGGTAGCGTTATTTGTTAACGCGCTGGTATCAGGTTGATCTTGACGGACGGGGAGATAGTTTCGAATCTCGGTCGTGCACAAGGGGTGAAGGGGGTTCTGCCTAAATGGTTTTCAACTCCCTCCACGCAAATGCGGGTTCACTTCCTCTAAATTCAACCTTACCTATTCCTAACCCACTAGCGTAAATTAGTACTTAATCGAACGGGTAGCAAAACGCGATGCTAAACAAAAATAATAAAAAATTGTATTACAAAGACAATAACTATCTCTTCTACATAAACAATGTTTGCAATAAAAATCTTATGTTGTCAACTACCACCATTGATTACCCCGAATGGAATCTACCCGCTGTCCCACCCTCCCCCCAACCCAGCCTCTTAACCTAACAAGTAGCCCGAAAGCCTTCTCTGACAAATTTACCTGAAAATGTTCATCTCTATCTATACCTACGTCAAGTCATGTGATCTGTAGCACTCAAGTTTCATAGATATCAATATTTATCAATATCAATTATGTGATTGATAAATGTTAACATTGAGATCAAAACATTTGTTTGGATTCGCTAAAAGGCCTTTCCTATGACAATTGGACTGTAGTTGAATATGTAAAAGTGCGCCTAATACAGAACACCCGTTCATTGAGTATACATGTACATATGGGCACCCTGAATGGTATCAGCCTGAACTTAACGGGGTACACCGACCTTATATTTTATTAACTACGTGCATATGACCCGAACGGGTAGTATGACGCTGTGCTAATAATAATAATAATAATAATAAAAATAATAATAATAATAACTACGCCGTGGTGGAACCCAAGGTAGGTTTACTAACCTTTCAAGGTAAATGAAGTGAACCATTTGAATTTAAGGAATTTCCTGGAATCGAATCAGATACTTCAATACTAATTATTTACCACTAACATCTCAGCACAGCTCAAATAGTTTTTATTCTCTAAATAATTCCAGTATCCAGGTGTTATTTTTCAATTAATGAAAAATAACACCTGGACACTGGAATCGATCCTAGGACCTTTGGCTTGTTACGCCAATGCTCTATCCACCAAGCTATCTGGAGTCGTCCCGTTACCAGAATAACGCAGCCATCTTAGACTCGGGAGGGCTTTTTGCTAACAATAGTACGATGGAAAGTGTACGAATTGCTCATATCAAGAGGATTAAATAACAAGGTTAATAGATCTGTTCATGATGGTTTTAGCCGCATTTAAATATCATATTCTTTAATATGAAAAATGACACCTGAGCACGTGAATTGAACCTGGGACCCTGGGTTTGATTTCCATTACCAGGTATCATTTTTCAATTTAAATAATATGATATTTAGATGTGGCTATAACAGTAACTAACAAATATATTTATTAGCTTTGCTATTTAATTTCTCATTAAATAGTTTGTTGGAATGGGACAATTATAAGTCTAATTATGATTTGTTCTCGAATATTTGACTACGCCAAGACTACACTACACGCTCTTTAATATTCGCAAAAACGATTACGACGAAGACCTTGAACCGTTGTTTATAGACATGCTTCAAAGACGAACCAAGCGTACAAGCAAAGGATGATTAAAATAGAAAAAATTGTCTTTACCCGTCTGGTATTTTCATGTAATTAAACGATTGTAGTAGGGATGAAAAAGGTGTGGTTTAAAGGAAATGTGTCCAAATTTGCTCTAAGATGGAAACACTAGAACAGTGTTGTGATTTTAGCCCCGCGCTTCCCCTTCAGCGAAAAACCACGGGCGTGAGATACAGCAAAGTTAGGTCCTTTTATATAGGTGTTAAGGATAAAATTGATAAAGGAAAAAGATCTGACGCTTGTACAAATAATTTCACATGAAAAACGAAGCCTGGGAGACTGATGGGATGTTTTAGAATATGGCTAAAGCCGCACCACACCAAGTATCAGGTTCGTATTTTTTTAGCACCATGTATTACTAAACTACTTGTTCGGGTTATACACTTTTATACTAATTACGCTAATGTTTTAAGGACTAATAGGGTTATATTAATAGGAAGCGTATCCGCATTTGCGTGGAGAGAGGATAAGACATTTTGAGAAAAACACCCTCAGTACACCCAACCCAGATTCGAGCCTTGATCTATAGGTCATCGGTAGTCTAGTCTACTGCGAGTGTAGTGAGTTAGACCACGCGGTCCCTGACACGGGTGTTTATTTTATTAATCTCATCCAAAGGTTTATTTACAAAATTTGTATTTTAATCTGATACAAATAAAAAGTTTTTTTCGAAAAGAATTATAAATAAAAATTCTCTGGCCTTGGAAAACTTTTACAAATAAAACAAATTTTTCGACTGTCCTACCTCAAGTGACCAATTAAATCAAGAATGTCAGACTGACAAACATAATCTATGAATTGTTTATCGTTAGTCACCTTTAATGTGTTTATCGTGAGTCACCTTTAATCAAGACCGTACTTCAGCACCGCATTGTAAAAATTCTCAGCCGACGACGTACGAAGGTTACCTACGGTACAGGAAAATTTGCCAACTCAAGACAAGACAGTGCGATAAATTTTTTGAAACGTAAACAAGACAGTTGCATAATAAGATTATGAGTAGTTTTTTTCTTCTTCTCCTGGCTGACTAGGTCAAATTTATAGACGCCAACTTTATCTAATTAACTTAACGCCGAGTCAGATAACCTACGGATAAAGGACTGGCGCTATTTTTTTTATTAAAAGATAGTGAAGTTCCAAAATAAACATTTAGTAGTTTAGCATCGATGTATCCGTACATTTATATATGGGGCAATATTATGAATATTTATTTTAAGGAGAAATATTTAAACTAAACGATCTACTATTCAAAAGGGGNTCAAGTACATAAGTGTGGCGGCCATTTTAAATGAATTCTTCCCATGCTTTATTTACTTCTATCTTCCCTTCCAGGATGTCCTTATAACTACACTCGTGAGCCAAGGGAGTGGTTCGACCCCAACCCGACCATCCCGACCCCTTGATAAAACCTACAAGAGTTCAAATCCTAATTTTTTATCACTGCATTTTACTACTCTTTGGGTTGTATAAATTATTTAATCACATTATTATATTATGTTTAATTTAGAGAAAATGTACCCGTATTCGCATAGAGGTAAAAAGAGGAAAATTTGTTCAAGGAAAATCATTGAGCTCCAGTATGCCCCGGCCGGGATTAGAAACAAATCAAATGTTCATGACATTAAGACCGCGCGTCCACCGATCCTAGTTTTCACGAATATAAATTGATCATACGAGTCTACTAAGGTCTCTAAAGAGGTGGCACAAGTAAACCCACTCAGCAAGCGAGAGTTTACCAAAATACGCAACAGTATTTTATTTAAGGTTTTTAACGTGCACTTTCCGAACCGACTGATATGGGCACACTAGAATTTATACGAGCGAGAGCGAAAGAGCCTACCACTTTTACCAGGAAAGGTATTTTCACATGCCTTCCAGGGTTCTTTTACATTCCACAATTCACATGGGACCAACGGCTTTACTTCCCCTCCGAAGAAAGTTGTGCTACGGAGTTTGAATGTTCTATAAAAGGGCATCGGGCCCCTGATGGGTTTGAACCCATGAACGTCGAGTCCTGAGGTGAGATACTTTACCCCAAGACTACAGAGTTCAACCCTAAGCAGTAACAAACAGTTTTTTAATAATTTTAACCACTTATATTGAGCTTTGAACTTTCCTATGATTAAAAAAGTAAACAAAGCTGTAACCCCAACAGGCATTGCGACCAGGCCCATGTGTTAGAAACCACTAATTCAAAGTAGGGTTGAAGGGGAGGCGAGAAGCTTACAGTTTTTAGAAACTCTCATAGCATTTTATTTTTCGCAAAATTAATAAAATAATGAGCAAGTACAAACAAAGAATTTAATTTTCTTCCCATGATAACAGTAAATTGAACATCTCTTCTCCCGAGAATGCAAGTGTTCTATGTCTAATTTATCACTTGTGTAAAAGAGCATTGAGGTTTGACCTTGTCATCTAGTAACACTGGTTTACACACAATTCGAATTTGTATCCTTTTAGGCAATTATGAAGTAGTCTCAGTTTCACCGCAGGTGAATCATATGCATTCTAAATAAACGTAAACACCAAATATCTCAAATTTAACAATTTTGGAGATAGAACACTTGCAATCTCGGGTGACGACGATCTGTCAAGGGCGTTCTAGAATTTAATGACAACTTTTTCCCTTCATTTAAAAGGTTTGTCATCTAATGCCACTATGGTCACGACAGATATTTTAACAACTTTATATCACCATGTGTAGAAAGATAAACTAGGTTTCTGCTGGAGCAATATTGTATTTATTTTGGCAAACAAAATGTTTTTCTATAAAAACTGAAAAGCATAGCTTTTCTCGCGTCCCCTACAAGCCCACGTTGATAAATTCGACACTACCACTAACTAGATCCATTATTCAATTACTCTAAGAACACGAAGCCATCATAAATATCATTAAACTTATTTGGGTCATGCTTGAGTCCACTATTTGTCTTTGTGTCAGCCGAAAAGAAACAAATTACTTCTAGTGACAAATGATAGCACGTATTACATATATAGCAAAAGGAAACGTGATCTTTAGGTACACAATTTGTTAAATGTATACTATTGTGATAACAACGAGGAATATTTTACTTACAAACATATATCACTCATATCCCATTTAATATCAAGTACCAGAACGTAAAAGCTTAACCATAATAAAGACTAGAATGGTTGATTCCACAAGGTAGCCTAGGTTTTAAATTTGAAAAAAATTAATATGCAACGATATTTAATACACTTTCAATGCAGATTGTTTATAAGGTAATTCCGTTTTCTCCAATACACACTAATGAGACAGCGCCCGGATTTTGTATGACATGATTTTCTTTTATTCGTCATGTAAATGCTCACAGGTACATAAACTTTTCATGATTGAGTTTTTTCACCGCGTCTTACTACTTCTTCAGGTTAACCGTATATGTACTAATTACGTTAATGATTGAGGGATTAAGAAGGATGAATATAAAGGAAATATATCCGCATTTGCGTGGAGGGAGAGGGGAAAATAATTAGGGAGAAACCACCCTCGTTACATCTTATCAAGACTAACCCTGATCTCCGTCCTCTGCAGTTTAGTCTACTGCGAGAGTAGCGTGTTAGACCACGTGGCCATCGAAGCGGGTCTCAGATAAATTAAAATAAATATATGAAACGTTGTGTGAGGTGTACAATCAGTTTTTGTTTACGTAACCATGAATCCCTAACCTTCTAAATGAGTGGTCTTAGCGAACTTTTCAACAAATAAACCACAAACGGATAGTTTTATACAGGGGTCCCCAATTTGACCCTGATATTTCCTGCCCTGTTTACAATGGGAAGAAAAAAAAAAGCCCGCAAATAAATCGAACGGGGTGGCACTCTCCCAAACAAAAACTTGGGAGCTTCAAATCTTAACTAAAAATAAATCAAATCAGTGACGCCGAACGAATCACCTGACCTACTCCTGGCAGACAAGAGGCGGTTCCCATCAAGATGTATAAATAGTTACGGGACATAGTAAACAAAACTAGAAAACTACGCCGTCAGGTAATTACAGACATCACTGTCAATGAAAAAAATATTGGCGCGCATATATGTGACCACGTACAGTCCAATTTTAACACTAACGAGACCTACAGACGATCCGACCTGACTATGCCTGATTTTATCAAGGTTTTTTCTCTAAAAGAGACACGAATCATGCCTCCTATATTATCCAAACATCAAACAGTTGGGATCGTGCTAATAGCATCGTTAGGGATTAATTCCAGAAAAAGAAAAACGTGGGCCAAAAAAAAGTCTAATTGAACGGAAAGAATGTAGTCATATGTTACTAAACACACAGTAGGCCCACTACTGGTGCCAGTGTTTGTAGTACAACTGACAAGCTGAATCAGCCGACAAAGCTACAGACGACACGATTTGGTCGGACGGTCGTATGCGCCGGCCACCCGACATCACCAGACATGAAATAAAAATTTGTCGTGCGCACACCTACACACGACCCGATATTGCGCCTGATCTGACCAAATTGGCCCGACCACCTGACAAAATCGTGTAGTCTGTAGTAAGGGTCTTTTAGAAAATAGACAAACTTTGTGGTCACTTTTTTTTGCGTCACGTTTGGGTTTTACATATAGGCCTATGTACTAACTAAATAAGTTTATGTTAGTGATGACTGAAGGTTGAATTTTTTACGAAAGTGTACTCGCATGTGCATGGAAGGGGAGTATTAAACCATTTAAGGAAATAATTGGTTACACTAGAACGTGATTAGAACCCCGATTTCCCCGTCAATGGCAATTCAGTCTATTGCGAAAGTGACGCCATTCGACAAGCCAAGCGGGTATCCATGTTATGTTAATGTCAAACAGTGTGTTTAGAATTTTATCACAAACCAAAGCAAGTTACAACCAATTTAAAAAAAAAAACTTTACTCTGCAAGCAATCAACCCTTATGTCACTAAATAGTCATTAAAAAAATATTGGTTGTCAACTTCCATAGTTTAATATTGGAAACTAAAATTGACATTGGAGAAACAGAATTTTTACCCCAAAACCAGAAAACAAACATTTTTAAGAAAAAAAAAATGTGCCAATATTTTTTTATTTAATTCCCCTAGTCAAACACTCCCACCCAACTACAAACACGGCCCAAAAAAAGTTTATATTAATTATTAAATTCGTGGAGAAATGGTGTTTCAAATAACTAGCCAAGAGGAAAGTTAAATGGGGTGTTCATATATAAATACATAAATTGCTCCAGTGTCTTGTTACCTCTCAGGTTTTGTACCTTTTAGAACAAATTAATTCATGCATTTCAAACTATCGTAATAAGTTAGTTTCATTTTTAAGAGCTTTACACACGTACTAGTCTATAAAAAGCTGCTAAAATGTTATATTTTATCTCATTCAGGGCGGCTGACAATGTACTTGGTTGTACCGGGTTCAACCTTTTATATTACATTTTTTACTTGTGGTTTTAGGTCATGATCTTTTATTTTAGAAACTTTCAACAAAATTATAGTGGGTAAATGCAAGGTGAGCAAAGTATAGGATCTTTTAGTTTTTTTACAAAAGCGTTAAGCATATAAATGCTTAAGAAACTTGCGTCATTAGATATTTTTGACTAGAGTATTTGACGTGCACTTCCCAAAACTAACATATGGTTTATAAATTATTTTTATCACGTCTAACTACCCGTTCATGGTATACGCATGTATACTTATTGCGATAAGGAGTTAAGGACGAGGAAGGAAGAATAGAAAGTGAACCCACAATTGCGTGGAAAGTGGAAAAACCCTTTCGAAAAAGCCACCCTCAGTACAGCCTGAAGAGATTCAAACCCCAATCTCCCAGTCATCGGCAGTCCAGTCTATTGAGAGAGCGACGTCTTAAACCGTTCTAACACCGAAGCAGGTTCTTTCAGATTATTACTCAGTATATAGGTCTAATGGGTCAATTTCAGGAAGTCTGTTTTTTGTGCAACACATCTTACTACCCATTCAGGCTATCTGCACACTAATATGGTGGAAATTAAGGTAAAATCAGAGGAAATGTATCAACATTTGCAAATAGAGAGCGTGGGAAATCAAATAGAAAATCTTTCTTTATCCATCAGGCAAAGATTCGAACAGTTACTATCTAGTCAAGGGCCAACCAAACTATATGGGTCCTACATTTTGCCTTCGTATCCACAGATACGGATCTTCTAAACTTATAAAGACGATTTTAAGACTAATAAAGGTTGTGTTTAAAAGTATAAATATTTACGAAGGTTAAATGCGGGAGTATAAAATACTAGCACTACACTTAATGAGCTATGAACTACTCTACTCCACCCTTTGAAACACGAAGTGTAAATTAAATCCATCCGGGATTCGACCGGCAAAAAACTATCAGTCGGTTTGAGAATATTTATAAGTTTGTAGTTTGCTAAAAAGTAATCTTGAAAAGATTAAAATGTTAAAAACATTTAACACAATTTTATCCTTCTAACAATAACATCTAACCGTTATCTACCGGTATCGATGATAGGCCTATCTGTCAAGAGAGGCAACCACAAAATATATGAATATAAGAAAGTATTTCTTAAAGGTCAAACTTTTGTAAATTTCAGTTATCTACTCCATTTTCTTATGAATGGATAAGAAAAACTAGTTTTAAGTATGCCTACTTGATCTACTCCTACATATTTAAACTTCAAATCCTGTGACATACATATGCCACTTTTGATCGATATATCAATAAAATAATATAGTAAAATGTTATCAATGTTGATCATATTTATTTTTTTAATTCAAATACTTTCAGTGTGGAGTAGATCTATTACAAATTATGAAGTTAAGAAAATATTGAATTTAGATTAGACGTTTTTGTATGGGTTTTGCTATACTTAATGTTTGTACCAAGATGCTTAACTTTTATTTTAAAACTAAAGACAGAACAAGCTTTTTAGATTTTAAAATAAAATCTATAATCTAAAAGGTGCTTCAAATATTCTTTCGTACGATAATCTAGGTACATCAACGTGGTCCAATTATACATTTTCTCTGAAGTAAAATATTCAAGGACTGAACGCTCTAACATTTATTAGGTTAAATATATCTTTACTTATGACCTTGAAACCTTTTAAACACGATACTTTAAATCGTTCCGCTTGTAAAAAAAAACTATTGACAAATTCTACCAATGGGAACAAAAAATACCCGCCGTGCTATTCTATAATTAAGTTTATGTGATGTATATATCAATAAACTGATAACAGCTACCGAGATAAACTCTAGCGATACTCCTCGACTGTTCGAGTATTTAATTTAATTATTTTTTACGGATGAAAAGCTATTGCTTATTACCAACAATATAATTTTTTATCGTTTTTAGATAGT
This sequence comes from Timema monikensis, assembly GCA_902151445.1. Classification (NCBI taxonomy): domain Eukaryota; kingdom Metazoa; phylum Arthropoda; class Insecta; order Phasmatodea; family Timematidae; genus Timema; species Timema monikensis. Next base: position 611,979 of record CABFVZ010000119.1, read on the forward strand.
TTCTTCCCCAACCCCCTTAAGGCTATAATAATGAAACAATTCAAGCAAAGCATTTTAGTTAGAAACCAATGTTTTGATGTTATTCTATTAATATTTTTAGTTTAGTTTTGTCTGAAGTCCTTTAAAATAAACATATTGACCTTCCCTTGTGTCTGCAATGCCCCTCCCGACGTCAGGTCAACCTTTCACATTTTTACTCCGTAGCAGTATTGCGTTAAAATAGACACCACGCCTACATATTGGGAGCAAATGGGACAATTGTTACATTTAAATCCCCCTTTCCTCATTAAATAGTAAGTATAATATATATAAAAGCAAATTTGTATATTAATGAATATATGAGAATGGGGCAGGTTCTATCAATTACCCCTAAAACTAAATTTGAGTCACATGCTTATATTTGATACATATTATGGTTGGTTATTTTTACAGTTACAAGGAAATAAAAAATAGAATATTTGTTATAGTTAAAAAGAAAATCGAGCTTAATAAAACTATTTGTTTCCACGCGAAAACATGAATGGTACTCACTTTCGGCTGCTACATCAGCTAGTCCATATCCACACATGATACAAATCAGAACACAAAAACACAACTTAATCTTAACAAAAATTGTCTCACAACACTTTGATTGTCCCATTATGGAACCACGTGCAAGTTCAACTTGAGAAGGCTTTCCGAGAAAGCCCAATTTTTAGAAACACCGTCAGATAAAACAAAGGGAAACCGTGTGTAAACTTGACGTGAATACAATACGATTTGACAATTGAATTGGGGGGGGAGAATACTGTAGTAAAGGCGATGACGTTTGCTCGAATTTAGTCCTAACACGCGTGGTAGAGTCTAGCTCACTGCCGCGACTGGTATGTTTGAGGCCCGGCTTTCGAACAGCTGAACCTCGGAAGACCTCAAGTTGGGCGCGCGCGCATTCCGCTAGACCGTACCTCGTTGCAGGGGAAGATCGATAGCCGTAACAGCTAGGCTATTCCGTTGATATCGCTCCACCCCCTTCTATCAGCCCACTTCGGCGAGGTGGGTAATATGGTTAAGCTGATATCAAATATGTAAACAAACAATTATTTTATGTCCCATTTTATTTTATTGAAGAGGAAAATTGATCATAAATAGGAACTAATATTGATATATTTTTTTTGGGGGGTTGGGGGGAGTTACTGCTAGACACACTAATGTTTACTGAATGATAAAGTGTAATGACGTTAAAAAGCTAAGAAATAGGCGAGCCTAAAATTAAGCCAAACTATAGAATTGTTATTTTGAGGGTGACCTCTCCATCACCAGTAAATAAGATTAAATGAGCTTGACGTACTAGGCCACGTGCCCAACAATGAGAATACGTAAATGATATAATATGCAATAGTAGTAGGTAATAATAATAATTATTATAATAGGGATGAAGCCAGGTATTTGTTCAGGGGTAGGGGGTGTAACAGATTATATTAAATTTCGACAAAGAGATAGTTGTACACATATAGGTTTTGATTGTATATAAGAATTTATTAAATATCTTATGTTTTATCTCCTGAGAAAGATTTAATATATATAATTAGTCTACATTTTATAAATTATAATATATTGTATGCCTATAATTTAATATATAATTACAAATTTTATGGAAGGTGGGAATTTTGGGGTAAAGTGCTCGCCTCAGGACCCAATCTTTGTAGGTCCAAACCCAGAATGGGTCGTTGGATTTTCCTTGATTTCCGTAGCACAACTTCCTTCGGAGGGGAAGTAAAGCCGTAGGACCCATGTCGATTGTGACATGTAATAGAAACATGGAAGGTATGTGGAAATACCTTTCATGTAAAAATTGGTAGGATCTTTCGCTCTCACTCAAAGAAATTATCGTGGGCTGATATAATCAGTCGGTTCAAAAAGTGCATGTTGAGTACCTCAAACAAATAAAAAATAAATAAACGCATTTTAAAAGAAATTGAAATTATTATTGTTATTGTTAATGAAAAAGTACTCTCAATTTTTGTACGCTCGCTCACATGTGGTCAATATAATAATATCTACTCTAACGGAATAGAATAAAATGGCCAAAATTTATGAAAAAAAGTACCAGCAACTGTCTTAGGAGAGGCTAGAAAAACCACACATTGTGGGGAGGGAGAGGAATAAGACGATAAGAAGGTAAACTACCCAAACACATCCCACACCAGTGGTCACAATCTCACAATCTCACTTGAAAGACGGTGCATCATGTTTATGAGATGGCGAGGGGGGAGCGGATGGAGAGGCAAAGGTTGACGCAGAAATGTTGAAATAGTGATATTTTCATTCTGATACCGATACTTTTTTTTTTAGTCTAGAGGCCTATTTTTGTTTCTATGAGTAGCCTACTTAGGTTACACCCCGGTGTTGAAATAAACAATATTTTGTTTATAATTTACCGTATTTGTACTTTTTTTTTTATCACCACGTCTTACTACTGGTTCAGGCTACACGCATATATGATAATTTCTCTAAAGAGGGTAGGAAGCATTTTAGAGGTAATTAGCTGAATTCACGTGAAAGTAAAGTGGGGAACTTTTTAGGAAAAACCACCCTCAGTAGACCCAACCGGGATTTGAGCCCTAATCCCTTGGTCAGTGGCAGTTCAGTCTTACTGCAAATATGACGTCTTAAAACCATCTGACCACCGAGGTTAGTGAGAGTATATTAAGGAATAAAAAAAATCTCATTGCTAATCCGGGCGATACAAATAGACCAAAGAACTAACACTTTTAACCGCTCATTGATTTAATAAATCAAAACCACAATTAAAAACTAAAAAATGGGATGAACGGATTTCATTTCATCTTCCTTAAGCTGCGGTTGTAAATCGTGTAATCTCTAAAAAACTACCCTCCTACCCGCTGTGTATATGTGTATGTGTGTGTGTGTCTTGGCCTAAGGCCTCCCACACTCATATATCTCGCAAGATCCTTTCTCGACGCGTAGTTTCAAATAATCCCCTGACTTACGGCCCCTTGATTTCAGCCCGCAAGGACCTAAGTTCCCGAGGACATAAAGGCCGCGAAGTCCCAACTTAAATACAGACCCCCAAGACCCGTTGATATGAAGTAACACCGCTCTGTGTAGAGTAATCCAATGTCTGACCAACGCTAGCAGCCTTAACGTACTGTATATTTCTTAATCGAGAGTTTATTTATTGTTTTCTCTTCAGATACTTAACGTGGCTTAGATCTCAGTGACTGAGCCCTTCTAGTTATTTGTAGGTTTTACGGTTGATTCACACGCTCGTCGAATAACAAGAGCCAAGGAAAACACATAATCACATGACGAGCTCTAAGCCAATCAGTATCGTCGGCGCTGTCCACTTGGTAAGGTTTGAAATAACTTCAGCTTTGCCTTTTCCGTGCGACAACATAAGTTTTGGAGACCTGATAAAATTCCCAAAACCAGCCAACTCAATCATTGCGCATACGTCTAAACCAACTGACTCAATAAGTGCACATGCACCTAACCCAACAGACTCAATCATTGAGTATGCGTCTAAACCAACTGACTCAATAAGTGCACACGCACCTAACCCAACAGACTCAATCATTGTGTATGCGCCTGAAACAACCAATTCATCCAATGCTCATGCGCCTACAAAGTGAGAGATTAGCAGACAGCTTTTGTCTACTTTTGGGAAATTAATTATTATTAGCACCGCGTCATACTACCCGTTCGGGTTATACGCACTTACGCTAATGTGTAATGGTAGGGTGATTGTGAGATGAAATGGAGGACCTACAGTTTAACGTGGGATCCAAACCACGGTGGAGGTCTGGCATTACACACATTCACAAGTTGTGATTAATACACGTCTTGTCAGCGGTGAAGGAAGGGTTTGGCAATCAGATAAATCTGTGCCGGGAACGAGGATTGAACCCCGAACCCCTAGCATAGAAGTCTGACACCTTATCTTTAGATCGCCAGGTCACCTGTTGGGAAATGATTCGAAATAACTCATAACTCACTTGTGTTCTTAATTTTTTTTAATTTGTTATAGTCCGATACCTTAGCTCAGTCGGTAGCGTGTCTGTCTCTTGAGCAAAGGGTCTCGGGCTCAGTTTCTGGAATGGAGAAATTGGTGGTATCATTGATGAAATGTGGGTTTCTCCTTTCACGATGATGAATTAACGGTCTTTGGGATGGATGTTGTGTCGGATCTAGATTTAAGTTTGCTTAAAAGTCGTGTGCTGATACAATCAGTTCAGAAAGTGTACGTTAAATACCCCAAAGTTAATTAAATTAGAACACACTTCGGTGGTATAACGGTCTAAGGCGTCACTTTCACAAAAAAAACTGGACCATCGATGACGCAGTTATCGGGATTAGAATGTTGGTCGGGTGTAATGAGGGGATTTTTCTTAAATGTTTTTCCACTCTCCCTCCACGCAATTGAGGATATATTTAATTTAAATTCAACCTGTTTCGGTGGCTGCGTGGTCTAACGTGCTGCTCTTGTGGTAGACTATATTGCCGAAGACGGGGAGATCGGGGTTCTATACCGGTTGGGTGTACTGAGGGTGGTTTTCCCCAAATGGCTTTTCATTCTCCCTCCACGCAAATGCAGGTGCACTTCTTCTTAACTAAATCTTCTTAGTTGTTAAAGTGCGCATAGCCTAGAGATGCATAGTAAGACTCGGTGGGAAAAAAAAACCTAAAATGGCTGATCACTGATTTTCAGAACTTTATTTAAACCAGGCCTTGTAACGTCCGTCAAAGTTAACGTATCTCATTGATACCACCCATACAAAGGGATGTTGGTTCGAGGAAGGGGTGGGTAAATCGGTGGGAAGTGAATTGGTGAAAAGGGGGGGAGGTGGGTGAAAATCGACTACCCCTATCAAACACACTGGTACTGATCTGGAATTACTGAATGATTTACGTCCTCTTATCGGATTCGATTATTCAATGGAAGTTAATGGTCGGACACTGGGGAGGGGGTGCTTGACAAAGTGATTATGAGCGATTACAGCCCCCACCCCCTTTTCAAACCTCTACTAAAACCAAGTCCCGTGTGACAAAATACACCTGTTACTATATATCTGTGTGTTTAGCTCCCATCCCTCCCACAGGGTGCATCCTGGGTATTTAGTCTTGGTTAACCCATCCATTGTTTACTGCGGGGATTAACCCAAGTTGGAAGACTGTAGGCTACATGATATAAAGCCGAGCTACTGACAAAAGTTGGTAAGTCGTTAAGCAAATTCCTCCAAGGGCACAGACAAATAATATAACCAGACACTAAACCTCCAGGTTAAAATAGTTGCGCTCCTTTAGGCAACTTGAGTTCTTCACCGCTAGGATCACTGCGGTCAGTCCTATCATCACTCAGCAGTGACACTAGTGAAGCCTAGTGTTGAATGACTCAATCTGACAAAAGTATCTTAGTGAAATCTCCGTAAAGTTGATAGTCTGTGTCTTACTTGTCTGTGCCCAAGGGACAGTTGGGTAATGAAGATGGGCTGATATACTCAGTCATAAGCATAAAGTGGGATAAACATTATGTTTAAATAATTTCTCTTTAACATTTTTTACCGATTAAAGAGATATTCCGTTTTAACTTGAGCATTTGGCATTTCATCTGTCTGTCCAGATATTTATTAAAACGGTTACCGCCAGATGCATGGACCAATTTTAACTAAAATTTGAATTGATATTTCAAGCTTGTTATCCGTTTCAAGACGAAGGCCACTTAAAAATAGGTATGTCTGTTTGTTTGTTCTGTGATAACTGCCAAATGTGAAGACCAATTCTAGAATTTTTTGGCAGAGATATTCTTTGACGCTAAGCCGAACGACGTATGCACATAATTTTTCAATATGGTTATTCGTTACAATTTGGCGGTCAATCAAAATGTTTTTTTGCTCAATATTTCATCTCAAATGATTCACATTTTTAATTCTAAGCAATCGATTGAGTATTTATAGCATACATTTGTTTTTCAGTTTGACATATATTGCGAGACAGACGTCTTAAGCCACATGAGCAACGGTTATTCTTTAATCATTTTATGTACTTTTAAATATATTATTAATTGGTTTTTTGTCTAGCTTGATCACCATGAAAAATTATCAACTTCAAATCTAAGGAGAAATTAGAAGATAATTAATAGTCAACTTGATTTATAAGATAAAACCTCAAGACTTCAGTACCGGTAACGTTAAGAAGATGGGAGCGATGTCTAATATTCGTATAACTGCTAGTGGATTAATAATATGTAGCCCATATACATTTTTTAAAATAATTTTGATATTTTTACTCGTCTTATAAATCTATTCTTATTACCAAATAAACTAATTAATTGAGAAGGAATTTTAAGTAACTGAATTAACATACATCTAAGAAATAGAAGGAATATCCCACTTTATTTTTTCAGAACAACTTTTCCAAAGCAGTTGGTGGGAAAGTCACACCATAATAATTTATCCAAGTCATGGGTTTTCACTAATAACACAGCTTATCACTTTATTATTATTATTATTATTATTATTATTATTATTTAGTACCACGTCTTACTACCCGTTCGGTTTATACACTCTTATAACTTTAATCCTTCAACCACACAACCATAAGCTTACAGTAAAAAAAAATACAGTGTCACGTAACTGAATCTAGATTGTAGCCATTACAAAGAATTAAACGATGTTTTATCAGAGGTTCTAAGAGTTGAGATTAGTGCTGACTGTGACCCGTGACGGTGGGCATGCGGTCTAAGTGTTAGACTCTCTTAGTTTAGTTACAGTTATTATAATAATAACAGTACAGATGCTGTTGATGATAATAATAATAGTAACAATAAATATGATGATAATATTAATAATGACAATAATAGTAATAATTATGATGATGATAAGAATAAACTAATAATATTACAAGCTGACCTAGGTAGTTTTGGGATAAAATACTAACCTCAGGACCTGGTGTTTGTGGGTTCAAACCCAGCTGAGGTTGACGTATTTTTCTTGAGCGATAAAAATCCGTAGCACAACTTCCTTTGGAGTGGAAGTAAAGCTGTCGGTCCCATGTCGATGTGGCGTGAAAAAGAACGCTGGAAGGTATGTGAAAATAGCTTTCCTGGCAAAATTCTCATAGAAACTCAGTGTGGAAGTCAACGGGAAATCACCACACTTTATGAACTCCCCTAGTAGATGGTATTTCTACCAGATGGTGCAGACGGTACTAATCAGCCAAAGGGCTAGCACCGGATGTAAAAAAATACATCAAACAAACCTTCGGGTTATTGACTTAAAAGAAGAATTTTACAGCGATACTAAATATGATGACGGTGATGATAATAATTATTTAAATGCTTTCTTTTCCATTTATTATTGTGCTGACCAACAGTCACAAGGCCTATTATATGCCTGGCTTCGATTCTTGGAATTGCCCAAAAATGTTCATTTGTGAAATGTGGTTTAACCCTTTCACAGTGATGAATTAATGGCCGGGAGGTATTGTGCCTATTCTAGATGTAAGTTAATCTATAAGTTGTGTGCTGATATAATGTCAGTTTAGTAAGTGTTCGATAAATACCTCAAACCAACGGAAAAAAAATACGTGTCAGCATGAAATATACATAATAATACATTTTATAATAATAATTACTTAAAGAAAAGAATAGTATTTTAATAATAGGGGAGTTAATACATAACGCTTTAAGTTGGACTCTTTTTTTGTGGTAGAAGTCAAATTTGGCAAATCTTGAGTTTACGTCATGGATACAACAGTCAAGAGAGCTAAGCTTGTAAGAGTTACTGAGATTATTTTTTTCGAGAAGCTTGAGAAAGGTCATAAATACCTAATTGTTCAAGGGCAAATTTAAAAAAAGGTTGCTTTAAATTATTAAAAACAACAAGGGAATCACAATAAAGTAGGTGAGAAGATAGTTCGGAGTCTTAAGAGATTTTGAATTCGGCTATAATCATATTAAGCCCGGTTAAGAAGGAATTTATTGTAATAAGCAGCAAAAAATTTAATTTGAACATTTTCCAATTTTAGCGAGTCAATTAATCTAATGAAATTCCAATAACCAATAGAATATTCAAACTTAGATCTCACCAAGGCAATAAAATACAGCTGTTAACTTTCTTAAATGAAGAGGTAATGAATTGAATAAGCCCAAGTTACTTCAAAGAATGAGACATTATATCTCTATTATTATTATTATTATTATTATTATTATTATTATTATTATTATTATTATTATTATTATTATTATTATTATTATTATTATTATTATTATTATTATTATTATTATTATTATTAGCACCGCGTCTTACTACCCGTTCGGGTTATACGCACTTACGCTAATGTGTAATGGTAGGGTGATTGTGAGATGAAATGAAGGACCTACAGTTTAACGTGGAATCCGAACCACGGTGGCGGCCTGGCATTCCACACATTCACAAGATGTCTTGTCAGAGGTGTAGGAAGGGTTTGGAAATCAGATAAATCTGTGCCGGGACCGAGGATTGAACCCCGGCCGCCAGCACAGAAGTCTGACACCTTACCCCTAGACCACCAGGTCACGACATTATATCGTCAACATGATAGTGAAAGTAGAGTTTGTTGTAAAGGTGATAATTAATATAAAAGGAGCAAACTATGCTATTATTGATCAATTCATAAGTAAATAAACGGTATGAAACTACGCACGGACTTTCTCGCTCTATTGTTTGTAAATAGAGATATTTACTCAAAACTTGTAATATATGTGAAACGAAATAATATACACTAGCAAAACAAAGCATAAATTGCACTATACTTATGTAAATCTTTTTTTTAGCCCCGGTTTTAAATTTTATAATTTTGTTTTAAAGGATTAATGTCCTCATTTGTATGTTTGGACCAATAAAAAAAGATCAATGTTGGGTCCACATAGGTCAACACTTCGTATTACAGTTTCAACTTCCGGTAAAAATATTTAACATTTTATTAGGTGTTGCACATCTTCATGCCATCGCATTGCTATTAAATTCCTCATTTATAAATGTTGACTAATACAAAATGTAAATATTGACTATTGAGTCCAAAATGGATATAGATCGTTGTTGTACAAACATATATCCTAAGAGGTTTAAGTAAAAACAACATAAACTTTTAGAAACTTACTTATATTTAATTACTCTATGGCATTGGAGAATTATTGCGTTAAAACTTAAGTAGTATCTCTTTACAACTAAAGCTCACAAAAATTGTATTAATATATTTGCCAATATCCCAGAATCGGTTGGATTCATAAAAATATATTTCATATAAAAGCTTTTTACTTTTAATAGTAATACATTTTTGCAATAAGTTTAGTATCTCAAATAGTTATGGAGATACGGAAGTTTCTACATCTGTAAAGTACCCTAAAATTCATTTTTATGGTATAATGAAAATAGCCAATAAATTTATAATCTTAATCAACACTTAGATACGAATTTTAATCAAAATCGTTAGAGTAGATTTTGAGAAAATCGATTTTTTTCTCTTTTAGCCCTTTCTTAATCTACTCTTAATTTTAAGTATAAACAGACGCACAGACAGACGTCATTGCAAAGACCACTTTTTAGGGTTTGGGGGTCTTGAGACGTCGACATCCATCAACATTTCAGGTTAGATTTTCTATTGTGGTCGCAATACTTAAAACTTTTGTGTTCGAAAAGTTATTAAATATATATATTTACGTATATCTTGAAAGTTATTGGTTTTATAAAATTATGTTTCTAATAAAATATTTGTATTATAAAGTGATATACATATTTGTAACGAAAAGTAATTTCATATCTCAAATAGTTTAGGAGATATTATAAAAAAAGATGATTTATGCATCAGACCGGAGCCCTTAAAGTCATTTTTCCGAAATATTGAGGGAAGTCATTTTGTTTGTAATATTTATAAATGTTTAGAAATGAAATTTAATCAAAATCATTAGAGCCAATTTTAAAAAATCGACTTTTTCTCTTTTTGCCTCTCAGTAAACTACCCTTAATTTTAGGTTTAGATATCCAATTCCAAAAACCCTTTAGGGCAACCCTATGAAAACCCTAGATACCAAGTTTTAGCCCAATCGGTAAAATAGTTTAGGCTCTAGTTGGAGATACAGACAGACGGAAAGTAAAAAATAACTTTTTTATGATTCGGGGGGTCGTGAAACGTCAAGATTCATCAAAATCTCGAGTTAGATTTTTTTTGACGATCACAATACTTTCTCTACCTGTAAGATAGCAAGAAAGTAAAAATATGGGACTAGTTTTCCTAGTAAAATGTATAGATTTGATCTTTGATTCATCAACAGACAATCTATTTTCAAGAAACCATTGTACAAGTAAGATACCATTTATGTTATTTTGTAAATCTATACAATCTGCAATTTATTTGATGGTTTTAAATAGTTTGAAATAATCCGCAAAGAGTAGGCTAAATATGGATGAGTTTAACTATTTACCAATGTCATAAATAAATACATTAAAGATAAGAGGAGCTAAATTAGGGCCGTGGGGTATAACACAATGTGCTAAAAATGTGTTGGATGTGTGCAAATCGGTTTTATTATTATTATTATTATTATTATTATTATTATTATTATTAAGCACCGCATATTTCTACTATTTACGCTTTAAGTACTAATTACACTAATGGATTAGAAATTGGGAAGGTTGAATTAGAGGAAGTAAACCTGCATTTGCGTGGAGGTAGAGTGGAAAACCATTTAGGAAAAACCACCCCCAGTTCACCCAACCGAGATTCGAACCTCGATCTACCCGTCCTCAGCAGTCTAGCTCAACACGACTAGCGCGTTAGCCAACTACGACACTGAGGTGGGTCTGTTTTAATAGAAAATGATAAAGAGGGTGGAGCCGAAGCAACTAGAGTTTAGTAACTTTAAAACTAACACTTTAATTGAAAAGTAAATATTCACTAGCTAAATGAAAGCAAACTACATACTACACTTTTTGAAGGTTATGTCACTCAGGTGGGCTCTGCCGGACATCAGACAAACCTCAACACATTGTCCATCCCTTTCCTCAGTATAGATCGTACAATTGTGTCCACCCCACCCTGTATAATGCAGATAGCTACTAAACCAATTTACACGTAAGTGAAATAGGTCAAAATTAAAAAGCTCTTTAAGAATAATCATAATTATGTTGACATTCGTCAAAAAGCCTTGACTATGTCAAAATAAATAATATCAACATGGCCTTGAGAAAATCTTGAGTGGTAACATGTCCAAGAAACTCTACTAAATTCATGACAGCAGATTTATTTTATAACAAAGACATGTTGACTGGCCAGGAGATTATTTTTTATTTACTTCCTCGAATACGTTAGAGAAATTATTTAAGAGATATATAGTTCAAATGCATTAGAGTTGCGACTATCCGGCCTTCGACTATCCGGCTCGTTCTCGGTGCTAACAATTTCATTTTAAAATAAACAAACCGGTACAAATCGACTATAAAACATTTACTGAATTTATAATGTAGTGAATTTGACGCTCTATTTTCATTTGTTTTTGCTTTGTATCCGATGTTCCATTTCCAAAATAAAGTACTGTGTAGTAAATATTTTCTAAATTTCTTTCTCTTTTAATTTTTACCATCCAACTATAATTAATGTATTTATATTTTACATTGCAATAAGAAAATGAGCAGATTCTATTAACACAAAGTTAAATGTTCTATGGAAATTAATAAAAGTAGGTAGACCCATCCTGAAAATTACTTACACTCAGATTCCATACTATCCGACCCGGAGTCCCGCCACTTTAGCCCAAATAATTGCGACTCTAGTGTAGTTATAAACATCTGTTTTTGACCCATTTTTATAAATAGGTGTGACAATAGACTGTTTCCAACTTCGGGGAAAAGTTTTATTTGAAAGGTAACGTTGTAAATATAAGCTAACAATGGACTGAGAATGTTGGCACAACCTTCAACAATAAAGCTTTAATTCCACCAGTCCCGGCACATCCAGATGAACTGAACTTTTTAATAGCGTTAGTGAGATCCACATGTGTAGTGTGAGATGGATACGAGAACACATAACTTTCAATAACAGGGCAGAGAGAGACAGGTAAAACGGAATAATACACGGAATGAAAGAAAGTCCTATACTCATTCGGAATGAATTCAGGATCTGTTATAATTTTATCATTAATTTCCAAGTTTTACAAGGACTCTATTAACAGGATTATTTTTGAACAAAATTCAAAAAATACTTGGGCTTGCTTTACAGACTTCTTTCTAATTAGTTCATCCTAATTAGCTATAGTTAAATCTGTTTTTATTAATTTACAAAAGTGTGAAAAACTTGAATAAAATTCACTATTATTTTTTTTTTTAACTTTTTTTTCTATTATAATATTTAAACACAGAAGAAAACCAATTCGGAAATTTTTAGTAATGTTTATTTATATATTTAGCACCGAGTTTTACTACCCGTTTGGGTTACAAGCAGTTGTACTAAGTACAGTAATATGTTAGGGATGAGTAAGGTTCAATTTAAATTAAGTGTTTCTCAATTTGCATGGAGGGAGATTAGAAACCCATTTTGGAAAAAATCCTCAGTAAATCCAACCTTGATTCGAGCTCCAATTTATCCATCATCAGCCGTATAGTCTAGTGTGAGAGTGACACCTTAGACGACACGGCCAGCGAAGTGGGTCAAATGCAACTATGACTTTCGTAGGTATAATTTATATTAAATAAAACAAAGCACGTTAGGTCACAGAAAAAAACACGTGCTATATATAATTATACTGTTGACGACAGGCTGTAAAATCTGAAAGTGCTGGAGCCACATGCGGTCATGTGTGAGGTCATAAAACACACGTGCTGGCCTACCCAAGGAGAAATCAACCCCTTTAAGCCCCCTCTTTTCCCCCCAGTTCTTGTAAATGTGCTGAAGATAAATATCGCTTTCCTCATATCTTCCCCGCTCTCACGCCACACTAATATCCAGTTATCACTTTTTTTATCGTCACGTCTTACTACCCTTGCGGGTTATATGAATACATTAATTATGGGTGGATAAGATATGAATGAATTTATAGTTAGTGTACCGGCATTCACGTGGTGGTAAGAGTATGAAAGCGTTGAGTAAGAAATCATTCTCAACACACCCGGCAGGGATTCGAACCCCGATCTCCCCGTCAACAGTGATTGAGCTTAGCACGAGAATGATGCGTTAGATCAGTGGTCGACAAAGTGCGGCTCCAGACTCGCATGTGGCTCTTTGACACCTTAAGTGCGGCTCTGACACAAATATCCACGGAAGGCGCAATAATATTTTCATTTAAAAAAACTAGGTAAAAGAAAAATTAAATCTTATTTTGATAAATTAAAATTCTTCTATAAATCGAGAACATGTATAATTTTTTGTTTAAGCTAAAAGATAGATAGGTAATTAAAATTTTATATTATTGTAAAAATACGTAACGAACATCGAGTTTAATTTTATTAGTTTTCGTAAACGTAAACACAAACCATATACAAACTACCGGCGGAAATTGTTCGTATGTTTTCGGCGTACTCCGGTGTGATACAAAGGTACCACAAGCATGCGCGCGCATACTTTTTCTAAAGTAGTGGGGGTACAAATTGGCATCACAGATCAGCAGTTGCAGTATGAACAATTTTGTCTTTTCTACTTTGTCTGCTGTTGTCTTGTCTTATTAAAAAGTTGTATTTTTCAATCTAGCTGCACATCTTACAGGTATTTTTATACGATTTTATTACACCTGCTAGGTATGTTTGTGGTTCCGGTTCAAAATTTGTAATCGATTTTTGGATAACTTCTATTTGTCCAAATGTTGGAAGTTTTCTTCCATATTTGGTCATTCTAAAAGTTTTGTTACTTTGATGATTGAAAAAATTATTTTTTTCTTTTTAGTGCATTTACATATATTAATAAAATTGTATTTTTTAAAAAGACTTTTTTTAAAATTTTGATTATAATTTTGTACTGATGGCTTTAGAAAAAAATATATTTTAAATATTTTTATAGGTACCCCAATTAACATGGCTAACAAAAAAAGCAAAGAAAAACGGAAGATGAAAACCGCGAATTTAAAGTTGAGTGGACCGAGAATTTTGCGTTTATTCAAAACTTGAATGGACTTCCGACATGTCTTATTTGTAAGGAGAAATTCGCGCATAACAAGAAGTCAAATTTAGAGAGACACTTTACAAGAAAGCACGCGTCATTTAGCACTAAATATCCTACCGGTGATGCAAGGAAGAAAGCAGTTGAGGAACTTCAGAAGAGTCAAGAGTCGTCAACTTCTGTGTTTAATAACTGGATGCAATCTTCCAGCAATATTAATATGGCAAGTTTTGTTTTTAGCCAGGAGATTGCTAAGAGAGGGAAACCGTACACAGACGGCGAATACATAAAAAGTTGTTTTATTAATGCATCCGAAGAGCTATTTCGGGATTTTAAGAACAAAGCAGATATTCTGAAAAGAATTAAAGAGTTACCATTGTCTGCCAAAACCATTAAAGATAGAACAATTAAAATTTGTTCGAATATAACCACCCAGCATATCGAAGATCTAAAATTGGTTTCGGCTTTATCAATAGCAGTTGACGAGTCTTGTGACATAAATGATACAGCGCAAGTTTCACTTTTTGTAAGATTTATGTCTCATTCAGGCCCTAAAGAAGAACTTTTAGGATTATTGCCACTCAAAGGTCAGACGCGTGGAGAAGATATCGCAAATGCTGTAATTGAGTGTATGGATAAACATCATATTCCCCTCGATAAAATTGTGTCGATTTCAACAGATGGGGCCAAAAGTATGACCGGCGTAAGAAAAGGGTTTGTTGCTATTTTGAAAGAAAAAATTAATCACGAGATACTTGTTTACCATTGTATCATTCACCAAGAAGCGCTTTGTGCGCAAACATTTCCGGATGAAATTCGTAAAGTTATGGAATTAGTGATTACCATTATCAACTCCATTTTAGCTAAAGCTCTTAATCATCGCCAATTCAAAGAATTTTTATTTGAAATGGAGAGTGAGTACGCTGATCTTCTGCTTCATAACAAGGTACGTTGGTTATCAAGAGGGAACGTTTTAAAACGTTTCGCGTCCCTTTTTCCGGAAATTAAAGCATTTCTCCTTGAGAAGGGCGTTCACTATCCAGAACTAACAGACGATCAGTGGATCCAAAACTTTTATTTCATGGTAGACGTTACGTCTCATCTAAATCAGCTTAATCGTAAACTACAAGGGAAAGGAAACTTAATTTTTTCGATGTTAGAAGAAGTAATAGCATTCGAAAACAAATTATCCATTTTTGCTCAGGATTTGGAAAGGGAAACATTGTTTCACTTTCCGAGCCTGCTGAAGTATCGCCAAGAAAATAATTCCTCTATTGATAAACACCATTTTAAAACAATAATTTTAAATATGAGGGAAGCATTTCTCAGCAGGTTTCAGGAATTTAAAAACAGCAGAGCAACTTTAGCATTTGTCAAAAATCCTCTTAATGCTACGATAACCGAGTTGAAATTTTCACCTTTTGATATTGACATTGGTAGCTTTGAAATACAATTGCTGGATTTAAAAAACAAGGAGATATGGCGCTCTAAATTCGAACGTCTTTGTGTTGAATTGGAAATATTGGAGAAGAAAAAATGTGATCTTAGTTCACAGCACAAGTGGTCTGCTTTGAATGACCTGGAGAAGGAAGACATGATCATTTTCAACGCTTGGAATAGTATTCCTGACTCTTACGATCAGCTGAAAAAGCTTGCGTTTGCTGTTCTTTCCTTTTTCGGTTCTACATATATATGCGAACAATCTTTTTCAAGCATGAACATTATCAAGAGTAAACTGAGAAGTCGTCTTATTGATGAGAACTTGGAATCATGCCTAAAATTAAAAACAACAACGTACAAACCTGACTTACTCAAACTTTCCAAGGAGATGCAAGCACATTGTTCGCATTAATAAATATTTAGTTTTTTTAGTGTAATAAAAGTTTTCTAAACAAGCAGATTTTGCTCCCAATTTTTTAAAAAATTGATGTAATGTTCATATTTGGCTCTTTGGCAAATAAGTTTGCTGAGCACTGCGTTAGATCAAGCGACCACCATTGCATGTAAAGTCGTTTGGAGCAATCTATCACGGCCGACTAATTTATCGGATAGTAGCTTATATATTATGGTTTTTGAATCCCTACGATAGTCTAAATTGTAGTTAAGGTAGAGGAGAAGGTGGAAATATGGGCTAGCAAGGTTTAATCTCTATTTGGTGCTGAAACCTGGAATAAATTACATAGGCCTGCAAAATTTGGGTTATTGAAAATTGTTTGCAATGTAATTAAAGATTATTATGCTTTGTGGTATGCTGATTTCAAATATAACCTCAATTTTTCTCTAACGCTCAAGGATTTTTCACAAATAGAATATGAACATGTGAGAAAATTACTTATCAATACGTATACTGGTTAAAACTTATTTATTTTTGAAAAATTAAATAATGGTCTTATTTAAAAAAAAATTGTGAAAAACCATTATTAACACTTATTGGGACATATAATTCCTTAAACTCCCCTTTTCTTTTGCTCTCAAAGCTCTTTTTCAAACTTATTCTCTTGTAGGCTCTTTGTGCAGCACCCAACAGTCGTCTGCCATCATGTTTATGTTCCATCTACCTTGGTATCTGCATTTCATCTCCTTGATGTCTTGATGAAATATTTCCACCTGCTCTTCACTTACACCACCAATATTTTTGGGAAAGTATTCCTGATGGGAATTCAGGAAGTGCACTTTCAATCTCATCAAACAACCCAAGTCCATGCATTTTCTGAGCATAGTTTCCATACTACGCTTAAAGTTGGGGTCTTTATTGTTTCAAATACTTTTTTTTACAACTTCTTTGAAAGCTTTCCAAACCTTTTTATTTCCAAAATATCCATTTTTGTTTCAAAGACTACGTCTATCAGAAGTTTACAAATATCTGGACTGACAAAAACACTTTTCAGTTTCACTTCCGACAGTATCGAAAACTTGTCCTTCAAGTATTTAAAACACTCTCCTTATTTTGACAGACACTTTACAAACTGCTTCACCAAACCAAAGTGGAGGCAGGAGGACTTTTCTTGGATCAACCAAAGACTTCCGCATTACATTTTTGCTTCCAGGCTCTAAATAATCCCTACATGGCCACACCTTCTTGATCCAGTTTTGCCTCATATCCCGGCCATCCCATTCACACAATAAACAGGGGAACTAAATGTATCCTCCCTGTTGTCCAAGAAGCATGGAAAGTACTTTAAAATCACCGTATATTGTCCATTCATGATCCTTGGATTTCACTTTGGTGAGCATTAGTGCTATATCCTCGTAGAATTTTTTCAGGTACACAAAAAGTCCTACTGGCACTGAAGCATATCTAATACCATTATGGATAAGCACTGCTTTGAGGCTTCTTTTTGAAGACTCAGTAAAGAGCTTCCACTCGTTCACACCATACTGTATGTCAAACCTCACCATCAGTCCAGGAACATTGCTACAGTAAGTCAGGTCACCATCTTGAGAAAAGTATGGAAAAAAATATATTTCTCTGTTTCTGAACCATGATAAAGATCTGTCAGGAGCAAATACTCAACAAAATAGTCGCCTCTCCCATTCTCTTTGGACCCTCTTTATTATAATACACCTTGATCAATTTAATGATAAAAATAAAATGGTATAAAAGAAAATTCTTAGAATCTTCATGGAGTAAATTGGTGGATATTTAAATATAAAATTTGAGTTTGTGCAAAAATGGTACGTAATTGAATGTTTTAACTATTTTTACTGAAATCAGCGCACACAAATCTATAAGAATCGGTTATTAATTTTCAAACAATTTTTCCAATGCAGACCTGTGTTATTTAAATGTTTATTACCAAGCTAGTGACTATGGTAGAGCAGAAAAAGTGGTATTCATATGTGAAAGCTTACGCTAGACAAGATTTTCTTTATTTTTGTGTATTTCAAAAATTTAACAGGTAAGTCTATTTAATTTCGTAACACAAAACCTATTTTTACTTCCAGTATTAGGCTTAGTGTATTAACTTCTTTATATGTTAGGCTTACAAATCATATAGAGTTTTAATCGTATTGCTTCAATAACCATCCACGCCATAATGTCAATAATATGGGCTAGCATTTTGGTCTAAATACCGGCTACCAGCCCATATTTAGACCAATATTTTTTACAGATCATAGAAAACATAGAAAGCTCTTCATTTTTCAGAGGGGAAAAAATAGATACGTTGAAAGTTTCAAAATTATTTCAAATGCCCCATACCACAAACCTTGGTTAATAAAAACCCTCTTACTCCAGATAAAAGAGCTGTGGCTAAATTAGGATGAAAAAGAGTTTATAAGACGAACTTGAAGAGGAATTAGTGAAATATCTATCGCTCATGGAGAAATCCTTTTTTGCGGATTCACTCGTAATAATTTGAGCCAGGTGTATTATCAATAAGCCAGAAAAATGGATGAAACCAACCATTCAAAACACCAACTGCAGGACAAGTTTGGGTGAATCTTTTTCCGCAAAGACAAAACGATGTTCTTTCTCTTCGAAAGCTGTGTGTTACTTCCTTCGCAAGAACCCTTGGATTTTATAAGTAAAATGTTACAACATTTTCTCAGATTCTGCAACATGCTTATGATGAACACAACTTTCCAGAAGGAACAGTCTACAATGTAGATGAAACTGGGCTGACGGTAGTGAAAAGCAGACTACTACATTTCATCGGACAGAAGGGTAAGATACTCGTAGTCGTAATGGCGTCAGATAAGAGAGGAGCTACAATAGCAATCATTGCAGTGATGAGTGCCAATGGATACTCCGTTTCTCCAATGATATCTATTAATGCCATTAGATTATTCAAAGGGTTTTTTGGAATTATATATCTAATTTTCATCATCAGTAACTATTTCAGGTACAAAATAACTTATCACTGTAAAGTGGGGTATTAAACTACCATTAATAATTAAAACTACTTTAAATGAAATATATGTTTATAAATTAAATGGTTTCTGAGCTATAAGCAAGTATATATGTATATATATATATATAGCTTTTATGGGACATTTTGAAAATAGAAATTTATTAATATGCACTTTGTTAGACAGAGATGTTCCTCTTTTCTCACGGTTTATGTAACAGTGTATATTATTTCATTTAGGTTATTTGGTTGAGTGTTTCTGCAACAATGTATATTATTTCGTTTCACAGATCTTGTAGAGTTCTTAGAAAAGTCTCTATTTTGAGATAGAATAAAGATAAAGTTTGTGCTGTGCATCGTATAACAATTTTTTTTTTCATGTTGGCATGCCACCCAAATCGTGTTCGCGTGCCATAAATTTGCCATCCCTGCTACCTAAACCATGCGGCCACCAAAGCAGGTCACACCCCTATTAATATGATGCAGACAATCTAGTTTTATTTCCCATCCCCCTCTCTCCTCAATCCTTTTATTCCCCACGAGATGAACAAGAGCGCCTGAAGACGCGTCTTTCACTTTCTGTAAACAATGGACCCTCTCCTATCTTTGTATGGATGTATACATCATGTAAATGGAGAAAGATGGAGTCTGCCAAGTTGATGTATCAACTTTGATACGACTGTCAACCACACTCGGTTACAACAAGGGGGTTGATATTATCACCCCCCCCCTGCCCCTCCTCATCCTGCCTTGTGTATGCATTCACACATCAAGGAAGGGAAGTGTCATATTATATTCGAAAGGACGGGTTTATCATTAATTGAGTTCTCGCTTGTGTCTATTTCATCCTTATTCCTTATGTGAATCTAAGGTGAAATATATCCTTATAGTAGTTTGAAAAAGACAACCACACAGAAAGTAACCCTATTGTTTTTTAAATGAAACATGAGAATGTGTGTTTTATAATTACGTTTCTTTAACAAAGTTAATTTGAAGTGGTAGTTATAATTTTACTATCCACATGAGTAAACGCGGTGTAGCTTAAAACAAAAACTTTCTTTTAATATCAGTTACTGAACATGACCACATTTACCTAAAAATATTATTTAAATAACTTTAACAAGCTAAGATATCAGATATAATAATAATATTATTATAATATCTAGTATCTTAGCTTGTTAAAGTTATTTAAATAATGTTTTAAGTAAATGTTGTCATGTTCGGTAACTGATATTAAAAGCAAGCAATAATAATAATAATAATAATAATAATAATAATAATGATAGTTATTATTATTATTATTATTATTATTATTATTATTATTATTATTATTATTATTATTAGCACCGTGTCTTACTACCCGTTCGGGTTATGCGCACTTACGCTAATGTGAAATGGTAGGGTGATTTTGAGATGAAATGGAGTACCTACAGTTTAACGTGGGATCCGAACCACGATGGATGAGGGCATTCCACACATTCACAGATTGTGATTAATACACGTCTTATCAGAGGTGAAGGAAGGGTTTAATAATCAGACAAATCTGTGCCGGGACCAAATATTGAACCAGATATAATAATTGTGTTATCTAATTAAAATTTGTGGTTGAAAAACTATATATATTCCCATGCAATGTGTTTTACTATCCATCCAGTATGTATGTACAATCACACTTAATGTTATAGAGACAAGAAATATAGAAATCAGGGTATGTGTAACCGCATTTTGCGTGGTGAGAGTGCACGAGAAAAAATTTAGGAAATAAGCCTTATATCATTAAGATGGGATTTGAATCTTAATAAATCACTGACGTTTAATACGCATGCCTACCGCTGATAACGCCAAACATGTTCTGTCATCTATACTTATAAAATAACATGTCCTGACTGACTGACTGACTGACTGACTGACTGATTCATCATCGCCGAGCGCAAACTATCAAGGCTACAAGCATGAAATTCGGACTGTATATTCATTTTGTTATGTAGGCACCCACTAAGAAAGGATTTTAGAAAATTCCACCCCAAAGGGGTCAAAATAGGGGATGATAATATGTATGATAATATGTACGAAAGTCCGTCATTTTGAAAGTTACATAAACAAAATTTTGTATTTCAGTTATTGACGTAAAACAAATAAATACGTGTTTCAGGAATTTTGGAAATTTTATTTAATAAGGGATGAAAAAGGGGGTGAAAGTTTATATCGGACTTGCATTATTTTTGATCTGAGGTCAAGTTATGGTCATCAACGTAACGTAATATTTTAAATTAATTTGTAAATGCATATGTATATTTTCGTATTTGTATATAATCAACTTCCACGCGAGCAAAGCCGCGGGCAACAGCTATCTAGTGTACAGTATATTTTCATTGGAAGTCTTTTAAAAAATATAAAATAATTAGCGTTCCGATTTAATCACATTTTACTATTTCATTAGTGTTATATTATAGCTATTAGTAGTGTCTATCAAATGTGACAGCTTCAGAACACATGACCTGACTTATGAATACATTAATTTAGATATAACTTTCCTAGACACTAAATAAGGCCCTTATTATGATAATTTGACTGTAGTCGTTTTTATAACTGACAGATAATGCCCTTGTTATAAAAATTGGACTGTGGTAGCTTTACTTTCTGTCAGGTAAGGCCCACTTTTTAATGAAAATTGGGCTTAGGTAGCTTTTCTAGCGGTCAGATGAGGCTCTTCTTACGAAAATTGGACTGTAGTAGCTTTTACAGCTGTCGGGTAAGCCCTTTGTTATGGAAATTGAACTGTAATAACTTTTATAGCTGACAGATAAGGCCCTTGCTATGAAAATTGGATTGTAGTATCCTTCCCAGCTGTCAGATAGGGTCTTTGCTATGAAAATTGGATTGTAGTATCATTCCTAGCTGTCAGATAAGGCCATTACTATGAAAATCGGACTAGCTTGTCCTAACTTACCATCCCGGGCACTGGGCTCGGATTGGCGCTTGGAAAAAGTGATGGTAGAAAGTTAGTAATGAAGGTAAGAAAAGCTACTAACTAGTCAAGCGTACCGGGTATGTGGGTACAGTCTGTTAGCAGAAATCCCTAACTAAGCACCACAACACCCAGTCGCCATTATTACAAATATGAAGAATAACCACAAGGGGTTTTATTTGGATATTCGTTACAAGCCCAATTGTTCCCTGTCTCACCTGAGAAGTATCAACTATGCCCATGGGGAGATTCAGTAAATAAAATTATGTATAAACAAGAACGAAGTGCAGGTAACAAACATTGCCCAACGGCTAATTTATTGAAGTGGTAATTTACATTGAACCATATATTAAACATACTCTAATAAATATGGGAGACTCATCACTTCTCCTATTCAACTAACATAACAATGTCTAAGACCAGGCTAAACGAGGAATAGTAAACGATCAGCATCCCCGTCTATACATAATTACAATGTCAACAATAGGTAAATTTAACCTCACGCCAGCTATCGCAAAAGATTACAATGTTAGATATATTTCCCAAAACCCAGTTTACAGCAGTTAGCTCGCTAACGCCTGAAAACATTAACATATTCTTAGGTTCTTATTTTTGATAGATTTATTTATACACCTCATTAAACCACATGTAAAGAAACATAGGGACATAAGATAATTGAAATTTATAATTTGCCATATATAAACAAACTAATATGCAAAAATGTCCTACTAGACTGAGAGCATAAAAAAGGAGCATTAATTTTGTATGAGAGATAACCTTAAATACCAACCAATATTTACTAAATCCCGCAAGATTGTAATAACAACAACCAGGAATTACAGCCATCTGACTGATCGCTAACTGTATTTTCCATAT
>CABFVZ010000119.1:640886-666073 GCA_902151445.1 Timema monikensis
TATTATTATTAGCACCGCGTCTTACTACCCGTTCGGGTTATACGCACTTACGCTAATGTGTAATGGTAGGGTGATTGTGAGATGAAATGAAGGACCTACAGTTTAACGTGGAATCCGAACCACGGTGGCGACCTGACACTCCACACATTCACAAGATGTCTTGTCAGAGGTGTAGGAAGGGTTTGGAAATCAGATAAATCTGTGCCGGGACCAAGGATTGAACCCCAGCCGCCAGCACAGAAGTCTGACATCTTACCCCTAGACCACCAGGTCACCCCAATAGTCCATGAACTTTGTTAAGCGTTCATAAGTAGGTGCCACAAATATCAAGTCAAAGACAAAACAGTCTTCAACTTCGGATGGATCTAGGAAAAGCAGAACAACACCATTTCACCCATTGGACAACCACGTGTGTAACCTTATAATCTGTGAACAAGCCTAACATTTGGACCAACCACCACCAAGTTTGAGTCAAGTGAAATTGACACCCGAAAACTTTAGTGTTAAGTCAAATGGTTTGAAAAGCATTGTGAACTGTTTGTTTGAAGTCCACAACGATCTCACGAGGTTGTAAGGACCGATGAAGTTTTGAACAAAGTTCACTAATTGTGAATATTGCTTTTTCTTTATTTTTAAAGAGGCAAAAGATCAAGGAGATATAAGATCCATTAAAATATCCATGAAGAGTGATTGAAAAGGTGACCTGATGGTCTAGGGGTAAGGTGTCAGACTTCTGTGCTGGCGGCCGGGGTTCAATCCTCGGTCCCGGCACAGATTTATTTGATTTCCAAACCCTTCCTTCACCTCTGACAAGACATCTTGTGAATGTGGGGAATGTCAGGCCTCCACCGTGGTTCGGATTCCACGTTAAACTCTAGGTCCTTCATTTCATCTCACAATCACCCTACCATTACACATCAGCGTAAGTGCGTATAACCCGAATGGGTAGTAAGACGCGGTGCTAATAATAATAGTAATAATAATAATAATAAGAGTGATTGAATAAGTGGAATAAATATTATTTATAGCATTAAAATGTTCCATCAATATAAAGTTTGTGAAGCCGTGTTACACATTTCCTTCATGTACTAATTTGGTAATGTGACAAACAAGGTGAAATTTAAATGGAAAGATAAATAATTTATTTAATTTATTATTTATTTAATTAATTAATTTATTATTTATTTGTTTAGCAATAAATAAATTTATTAAAAACAGAAATAATAAGAATTAGGTTTACAATAATATTACAAGATTACAAGTTTGAAGCTTGTTTCAATTAATAATACTTTGTGAAATAAGATTGTCTTGCTGTAGCTAAAAGGGCTGAGCTGGACCCAGGCTACAGGCAGGTGTTTTCTAAAGGAGGAAACAATTAAGTAGTAATTAACATAATGATATTGGACAAGATATACATATAGACTTAAATCAGTTAGCTTGACTGGGTCTTAAGACAATATCCTTAAAACTCTTTTGGTTAATAATAAAAGTATTTGTAGATAACAGAGGTCGATGGCTAACAAACAGGTGTCGATTAACAGGTACTATGGCTGGTCCCTTTCCCTATTGGTACTGTCAGAGCATTCAATAGTACAAACAGTGCTAATAGGAATTACACCTAAAAAGCAACGCCAAAACAATAGGAGCCAAAAAACAGGTAAAGACAAAAAGTATTATTTGCGCGGATCCCATTATGACACAAGCGGAGTTAAAAATTGGGGTTTTTATAAGGTCCCCTCAAGGTGTCTTTGGAATTAGATGTATAACCATAAATTTAAGGGTAGTTTTTACTGAAGGGCAAAAGATCGATTTTCTCAAAACTCGCTCCAAACCTTTTGATTAAACTTTATACATAGACAATGCTTATCATTATAAACAAGATGGCATCTTTCATGTTCTAATGAAAATGAATTTGAGGGTAATTTACCTGGAGGAAATTTTTCCATTTTCATCATTTCCCCGCAACTATTTGAGATACGAACCAATTTATCACTGTAGAGTTGTAGTAGACCTACTATTAAATATCATAAACTTTTATTTGAAATATATTTTTATAAAACCAATAATTTCTGAGCTATAAGCAAATATATAATATACTTTTTAATTCAGGTATTTGAAAATGTATTTGATTCTAATGCTCTTTGGTGGACAAAAATATTTATATTTTCTCAATTGTTTTGTAACACTGTTCCTAGTTCCTAATGCCATAGAGTAAGTAAAAGTGTATATTATTTCATTTATGATCCTTGGTGTAGTGTTTTTACAACAATGTATATACCTATTATTTCGTTTCACAAATCTCATGAGTTTTTAGTAAATATATATTTTAAGATAAAATCGTAAGAAAGTTGACATGGTGCACCACACCATTTATTTATAGCTAATTATTGATTATTTATAATTGTAAGTTTTTATTTTAACAACTTTCAACTTTTAAAATGATTTATTTCCTTAATTTAACAAATAGGCCAATGTGTGTTCTTTTATTATGTTAGTGATGGACCTCAAAATAGGACATATTTATTTTTCAAATGTTGCCTGTGCCTTTATTAACACTTGACTAGCCCGGATTTTCCCTACTAATGAAGGGAGCGATGTTGTCTATGGAACAACAGTCCCGCGAGTAATTAGTTGTCAGTCGTTCATTAAAGTTCCTTTGATACTAATGGGGGATTATTTTCCAGGAGGATACAAAGTGTCAGGTTTCGGCGAATACCCGTTCTTGCTACGAGGCCCCTTCAACGCTTAATATATTTTGTACGGGGATGTTGTGTGTCTCCACGCAGCATCAGGTAGTCCCAATGTCATAGCCTAGTTCCTTCACTACGCCTCAAGGAATTGATTATAAGAAATCTCAATTCAATGGCCTAGTTCCTCCACTACACTTCAAGAAAGGAATTATAAGAAGTCTCAATTCCATGGCCTCCACTACACTTCAAGGAAGGAATTATAAGAAGTCTCAATTCCATGGCCTCCACTAACACTTCAAGGAAGGAATTATAAGAAGTCTCAATTCCATGACCTCCACTACACTTCAAGGAAGGAATTATAAGAAGTCTCAATTCCATGGCCTCCACTACACTTCAAGGAAGGAATTAGAAGAAGTCTTAATTCCATGGCCTAGTTCCTCCGCGACACCTAAAGGAAGGTATCACGAACCAAATTTGTATACACACGAGCATTTTTTGTGACGTACCAAATAAAAAAGTGAAATTTCATTAAAATACGAGCCCTGAAATTATCACAAGAAACAACTCACTTAAGCTAGAAATAAGTGTCCCTGTGTTCTTGTATTAGGTGTTTATAATTAAGACATACTTTCTAAACACATAGCTACGCGAGAAAAATTATTGCTTCTTAGTTTAGCCCAATCATTAGCCTAATCATTAGTATCCGAATATATGCTTGTAATGGTCCATTTACGGATATTAAATAATATTAAATAACGATTTAGGGACGAATCACAATCAACTATATATTTACTATGTGGTCTGAAATACTATACCACGAGAATACTCTATATTAGCTATAATGGAAGCTTTACAACTATGTCAAACAAATTGGTTAAACTCTCAACAGAAAAAATGAATGTGTTTCTGTCAACAAATTTTATATTTTAGTTAAATAGTTATTTCTAGTATGTCGCTCTGACAATGTAATAACGTCATCAATTTGTCACGCGTGATGGATATTTCGTTCAAACACAGGAACAGTAGAGATATACATATTCTAGGTTTGTTAATGCTCACTATCACTGTTTTAAACATTTAGCTTTGACATTTGTATAAAAGTACACCTATGAATAATTAATCTAACGCGACACGAATAAGTTATTTAGATTAAAGTTTACAACCCGAACAGAGGCTACTTTGTATGGCATTGTTATTTAAATACGTCGAGCAGCTTAGGGAAGCGCTCTAAAAATAGAATTACATTGTTGAAATATACATGTTAACTGCATCCCATGCAAGCAAACGGATCTATTTGGTCGTTGCTTTTGGTCAGCCGTTTCTCTCTCTCTATTTATGTTTTAATTAATTTATATGTCAATATTTTAAAAATTATTATTAGCACCGCGTCTTACTACCCGTTCGGGTTATACGCACTTACGCTAATGTGTAATGGTAGGGTGATTGTGAGATGAAATGAAGGACCTACAGTTTAACGTGGAATCCGAACCACGGTGGAGGCCTGGCATTCCCCACATTCACAAGATGTCTTGTCAGAGGTGAAGGAAGGGTTTGGTAATCAGATAAATCTGTGCCGTGACCGAGGATTGAACCCCGGCCGCCAGCACAGAAGTCTGACACCTTACCCCTAGACCACCAGGTCACCTATATTAAAAAAAAAAATTAGAGATTCCTTTTGACAATGAACTCAGAAATTATATTATAAACAGAATTTTATCAAATTAAAAAACAAAGGCTATACACAGAGGATATATCCTAAAAAAATATTCAAAACGAGTGAATCTGTAATTTGAAATCTATCAATTTAAAACTTTATTTTTTTAAAGGATATAGTTGAGATATGTCAGAAAAATTGAGGCATGATGCGTCAACTAGCCAGTTAATCAATTTTATTATTTTCACTAGGAGTTATCTCTTTCGACAAATCCGTTGATTTTCCAAATTTAAGTCTCCAGATATATCCTATCGGCATCCTCCTTTTTCCACATCCTAAAACTTAATCTTGTTTCCTTGTTTGAGGTCATCCATCAGTGGTATTCGTGCTCTTCCTCGCACCCTTCTCCCTTCCTCCTTACCCTCTGTGACGTCACTCAGTAAAGACACAATAATAATTATCGTGGAGAGAGAGATAGTGTAAAGCCATGCACGGAAAACTAGCCTCACTTCACCTGACCTGGGTGACCTGGTGGTCTAGGGGTAAGGTGTCGGACTTCCGTGCTGGCGGCCGGGGTTCAATCCTCGGTCCCGGCACAGATTTATCTGATTTCCAAACCCTTCCTTCACCTCTGACAAGACATCTTGTGAATGTGGGGAATGCCAGGCCTCCACCGTGGTTCGGATTCCACGTTAAACTGTAGGTCCTTCATTTCATCTCACAATCACCCTACCATTACACATTAGCGTAAGTGCGTATAACCCGAACGGGTAGTAAGACGCGGTGCTAATAATAATAATAATAATAATAATTCACCTGACCTGAATTTAAGTCTGGATCTGCCCGTCATTGGCATTCCAGTCTATTATGAGAGTGACGCCTTAGACTATTCGGCCACCCACAATTAACTATCTTAATAAAGTGATGATGAGGAGGGTATAATTTAGAGAAATGAAAAACCATTAAGGGGAAACAAATATTCAGTTCACCAAGCCAGATTTTTGTTCGCACCATGTCTTAATACCAGTTCGTGTTGTACGCTTATTTAATAATTACGCTAATGATTTGAGGGATTATTAAGGTTGTTTTATAGGAAGTGTGCCTGCATTTGCGTGGAGGTAGGGTGGGAAATCATTTAGGAAAATCACCCTCAGTCCTCCCAGCAAAGATTCAAACCTCGATCTCCCCGTCATCTACTGAGAGATTAGCGCCTTAGACCATGCGGCCACAGAAGTGAGTCAACCGGTATTCGACCCTGACCACCTCTCGTCACTGTTCAAACAAGACTTGAGCCTTAATCTGCTCGCTCAACGGTGCGTGGACCTCAAAGCTAACATATTTTGCATGCAATTCATTTCCTAGAGTACCACTGTCGAAGTTGTCAAAGCTAGATGTAGGACACACCTACATCTATATACAGCACGTGTCCTACAAACACATATTAGCTTGATTAAAAGTTGGAAAGCACATATCTCAGACATTTGTTCATCATGATATATGACTACCCGTGCATGTCAATATCCCGAACTCATCATGCATATTAAAATGTAGCTTTCCGTTCCCACTCAGATGTCCAATGACGTAATCTTGTCGGGAGATACAGACACAATCGATGTACGGACATTTTCCTGCTTTTCGTTTACCCCTGGGCCAACTGTTTTAGGGCATATGTGTCTTGAATCCTGTTTTGGTATAATGAGGGGGGGGGGGCTTTTTTCTAAATGGTTTCCCACTCCCTCCAAGCAAATTAAGGTAAAATGGAAGGGAACGAGAGAAAAAGCCAGTCTTTTTGAAGTTTTTATGGCAAAACATATTTTTGGCTAAAATAGATAAAATATTGCTCCAGTTTAAATATAGAATTTAATTTTATACACATGATGACCTCTAAATTTCTTGAATATCTGTCAGGGCTGTCCTGGAATTTAATGACAAATTTTCTCTTCATTTAAAATGTTTCTTAGATAATACTACCATGCTCATTATTGATAGTTAACAACTGTTGATATCACCATGTGGAAAAAATTAAACCCTATGTTTCTACTGAAGCAATAGTTGATTTTTTTTGCCATAAAAACTGCAAAAACACTTGTCTTTTCTCACCTCCCCTTCTATCCCACCTTAATTGCAAAAATTCAGTCACTTAACTTATTTATTTTATAACCTTGTTAGACAAATTGACCTTGATTAGTTAATGCGGACAGTAGCTCTGGAAGAGAATGTTCATCCTGCAAAGAGGAAATATTTTTACGTAATCTACGTTACCTTAAAACAGGGTATTCAACTCGTGGCCCGCAGTAACATTCTTTGCTGCCCAATGGCTGATAAAACAAAAAATCAAATTATTTTAAGAGAAATGACAAATACAAATATATATTTTACATTATCAACTAATAAAATAAATATATATTTTATTTATTTATTTTACGTTATTCTTTAAACAAATTTGCTTATTACGTGAGAAAAGTATTAAGTTTTAATACAAATGTCTTTACTACCGGCAAATGACAACTCTAGTAGACAAGATAAATCGTGCTAACTCCTGCTATGAAACAATAAATAACATACTTCACGATAATTCCTAATCCCTAGTGAGTTTAAGAGTGAACTAATAGGAATATTTGAATAGTTATACAATTCTAATATTGTCGGTACTGTATTGCGGCCCACGAGCCAACAAGGGACAGAAACTTTGGCCCCTGGACATAAAAAGGTTGCAGACCCCTGCGGCTTAAAACATGCTTGAGAAACTGCATGTGCCATAATGATAAATCACGTGGATCGGTCTCTCATACACATAGATATGTTTTATATGAAGTCAGGTTTGACATCCGGGCTGGGATTTTACTTAAAGTTCTGCCTTCTTCACGCCTACGATATTAGTCCTAACAGTCCAGAAGAATTCATGACACGGAGTAAAAAAAAAAAAAAAAAANGAGAAACTATAACATTAATAAGTGAAATACAGATTGAATTGTACAAATATATATTTATTTTAACCGATGTTACCTTTATTTTAACTTGTAATTGTGATCGAGTGGTTATTGTGGCAGATCCCGGGAGTTTCCTTAACTATTTTAGTAGCCACGTAATTAATCCTGTTAAGGTAAAATATTTAGTTATAGATGTGCTGACCTAGGTTAATTTGGTATGTAGCTGGTGAACTGACAATTTTTGACTTTGTAAAATACACATTATATACCCCGTATTGAAACAAAATAACCTTTCAGTTTAACCGCAATCGTAATTTCGTAATGCGTGATAAAGAATACAATAATTTTACATACACAGTGAATATTCCCCTACATCTGTTTGAATAAACACGACTGATGAAATCATAATCAATTTATTCCCCTGCGCTTACACCCCAATTACACTGAAAACACGCAGCTGCAGGTTGTCCTACCCCTTCTCGGTCGAACAAGTCCAAATTCATAATTAGTGAAGCGCAATAATTAATATCTTCGGCGTTATTGCCGACATGGTGTGCTACTGCAGTCTCGCTCATTTGGGGTAGCCGCCGCGGGGTTTGGGGTTGGGGTTCCGCATCTACCCTCCCTCTTCGCTTCCCCTCGGTCCTCGTTAGACACGACCCCACAAGGCCCATTCTGATTATCTATTGTTTAATAATTAGGATATTCATTGAAATCATGTATTGCTGGCTATGCCGTTCGCTTTCAGTCCAGACTGTGTCCCCCAGTGTTAGTCTGAGCGCTAGCGTGCCTGTCCCCTTGATTCTAGAGGCCGCGTTTCGATCCTCCAAATGGGTAATATGGGTGCTGCCTTTATTTTCTATTTAGTTTGTTATCCTATTTACTAGATAGTTTGTCACATTTTTCTTAAAATCACCCCTTCCCATTATGTTATATTTTCTTCCTTTATCACTTTCAACACAAAGGTTATTAACGACCTAATCTAAGGATTGGACGAGTAGTATGTTTTAATAAGAATTGTAATCACATTAGAGCGTATTTTAACGAGTGGTTATAGTAGCGCTACATAATGAGCACCCTCACGTCTCTATTCTGACACCTTATATAAGTCAGAGACCTCTCAAAGTGGGACTCTACTTGCCGTCTACAGTCCAGCAGCCAGTGTCTTGGGGGAAAAAAACTCTCGAAGGCTCCACTAACCCATCATGGATGTTTTCTTCGAGTGTAGCCACGTGCGTATACGTGTGCAATGAGCGATTTAAGCCTGATGTACACGCTTCCAGTTATTCGCCCTTTCGATATGGCAGTTTCTCGCTCATTCAAGTTTTCCACTGGATGCCGCGTCCTGGTAAAATCTAGTCACTGGCAAGGAGCATTTTACACCTGTTCCAGTAACTGGCCTGCCACAAGCCAGCAGCTGTCCTGTCCTGTAGCTCGGTCTGTCTGTTTACAAGAGGGTGCAAGTGGTCAGTTCTTCAAGTAGGGTCCTTGCATTAGTATGTATATCTAGTTGTTCTTTATTACAATGCCTGAAGAACGGTGAATACTTGTTAGTAAAGTGTTGAGGATATTAACTATGTATGCCCAAAGCCCCACGTCTGCTAAGGGTGGCCCTGTCCACAATACTTCATGGTTCCTTTATATTGCTACTAGTTTCAATATTATTATTATTAGCACAGCGTCTTACTACCCGTTCAAGTTATACGCACTTACGCTAATGTGTAATGGTAGGGTGGTTGTGAGATGAAATGGAGGACCTACAATTTAACGTGGGATCCGAACCATGGTGGAGGCCTGGCATTCCACAAATTCACAAGTTGTGATTAATACACATTTTGTCAGAGGTGAAGGAAGGGTTTGGTAATAATATAAATCTGTGTTGGTACCTAGGGATCTTTCTCAAAAGAGGAATAATTTCCACAGTCCTTAGGATTTGTTTAATTAGATATAGGTTAGGTTAAGATCTTCAATGGCTTATCCCTGTCATATTCACTATAATCAATACCTGATCTCATCAGGACGTAGAAAGAGCCTTCACGGAAAGGATGTTCGGGCGTCCTCTGGGCAAAGGTACATTAGTACTGGCTAATCTTCCTACAAACTGGTCTGCGAGTGCTGTAGCTCAGACATGCCATTATTATTATTATTATTTCAATTGTTTGTTCCTCAATCCAGCGTCCCATCATATTCAAAATATGGAACAATTGAACACGATATCCAATAGAAGAAAACGAAGAGATATTGTCGAGGCAAAGACAAACAAGGAACTGGCAAGGCAGTCACTGGGCCTTCACGTTTACATGGGGTAGAGTTGCTGTCCCCATCTTGAGGTGGGTTGGTGGGGAAAGGCGTACTAGCACGAAAATTAAGAATGGAGGCAAGTAGACGTGCCCTGCCAGCAGGGGTGACATCCCATCTAATGCACTTAGGAATTTCTACCTGGATGTGTCTCATATCGTGCTCTCAAATATTCAGGTGTTTTATAAAGTAAACATTATTTTTTGTTTGTCCCATCTCATGTAATGAACAGAAAAAAGAATCGCTAACGTTTTTGAATCGTTAGCGACTTTTTTTATACCCTTTTTGAAGCGGGAACAACCTCCAAAGCGAAAGGAGTAGAATAAGGTTCTAATCTTATCGACTCCGGCTCGAACGAGCATTTACGCTGGAGGGTATAGTTTGATAGATAGGGTTAACAGAATTTTAATGTTCTTAGGTAAGTGTTTTAAAGTATTAATTAGAATTTTCTCTAACTCTATTAACTCTAATAGTAATCAATTTGTGTTTATGGAAAGTGAATGCTGGAGTTTAAGAATGAATAATACAAGTTTTGAGTGATTTGGTGCCTTTTTTTGCATTGCTATGCATATTTATGTGCCTATTTTTTCTTTTTAGTGCCTATTTACTGCCTTTTTTATACTTTATAATGCCTATTTATGTGCCTATTTTTGAAATTTTAGTGCCGATTAGCCTGCCCTTTTAAAAAAATTTAGTGCCTATAAATCCGCCCCTTAGTGATGAGATAATAGCTCGATGCCAAAAGGGCTTCTAGTAGTTTTAGTATTCGTTTGTGAGGTCGTTAAATATTATTATATTTTAAATAAAATCAGCCGTGGTATTCTTGTTGATTACTATTAAGATGAAACATTCCGAATTTTTTGTTACTAAATACATGTATCTATGTAACAATAATATGGGTGTTAACCGAGCTAACAAACAAAATAACAGTACAAAATGTTGATAATTACATTTGTTGTTGTTTTGAATGAAGTTTTGTTCGAGCACAAAAAACACACATCATGTATAGAGCCCAAGAAACACACACACACATAAAACACAAACACAAAACATGGCTACAACAAGTGTTCGTGGATATGATAGATAGTCATAATTAGACCCACACGAGGACAGCACTGGGTGCGGGGGAAAGGGAGGTGCGTGGGGGTGGGGGGGAGTAAATTGAAAGGATGAGAGGGTTTGTAAAACAAAGTTAGTATTTTGTGTGTGTTTTTTTGCAGAATGAGATTAAGAGTCGCGAGAACAGTCGCTTTATAAGGTTACTAAGTGTAACTGTCTGGCAGTAGGAGAACGAACAGGAGAGGAGGAAAATATAAAGGGCAATACAATTTGTGTTGTATTAAATGACAATTATATTCACAAAGAACCATTCTACGCTCCTATAACAGTTACCTTTCGTTTCCCGGACATTTATCTCTTAGTGATCAACATAAATATCAGGATTTTTGTACTTTTCAGAGGGAAAACGCCAACTCTTAAACTATGTTTGCAGGTCTATATATGTATAGGGTCGTAGAAAATAGTTTTGTGTCTATTTCTGCAAACAACAAACTCGTGGACTGTTTTAAGGTTTTATCAATATTAAGCCTAAAGCGCAACGTCTGATTGACAATAAATATTTCAGTTACTTAAACAGACCCTTTAAAGAATAATTGCGTCTTTTTTTTTATCGTAAAAGATGGTATAGAAAGTAGCGATGATTAACAAATGAAGAGTTTTGTGTCCAACGTAATGAAGACTTACTTCTACTTACGAAACAATTGAATACTAAAATAAAAACTTTACAAATTAAGAGCAGGAAGGAAATGGTTATAAAAATTTATTAAGGCCCGTTTGTGAACAGATAAAATAATCTCTACTCAAGTGCTGCCATTTTATTTGGCTTAGTAGATTTTAACGTCACGTAAAGGCTTCAGTACTTGTAGATTGCCATTATTTTGCAACATCCAAATATAAACGTAAAAATAAAGGAGATAAATAGTAACAGAATCCATTAAAATAATGGGAAATAAAGTTAGAAAGCAAGGAAATAAAAAAAATCAAATTGAAAAAGAAGAATCAGGAACAAATGAGACAATGAATTTTAGAAATGGATCGGGGAATTGAAAATATAATAATATTAGTAATACTAATGATGAAACAACTGAATAATGCTAAAAAAATAGACTACTTAGATAAATGCCTGACCTTTACAAATGTAACATGGTATATAATTAGTTAAGACCGACAACATGGGAACTATCTATAGACCCGCTTCGTTGAGCGATTCACACAGAACCCTAAGCTAAGCTATGCTAACATTTTGTCAGTTTGGTTTCACACTCATTGCAAAGCTAGTCAATGGTTCCTCTTTTCCATACTGAATTCACTGAGGTTTTTTATGGTCCGCATCAGTAAAGTTAAGTTATTCGAAAATAACATAGCACGGCGTAGCAAGACATACAGTAGCCCTATGGCTTCTTTAGTGCTGACTAACAGCTCACAGCTGACTTATGACAGTACACATTTAGGTATACACCTAATATACCTTATACCTTAGGTATATACCTAAATTTTGACTGTCAGAAGTCAGCTGTGAGCTGCCAGTCAGCACCTAAATTTTGACTGTCAAAAGTGACAGCTGCTAAACACATGTTTTTGCAAATCATCTGGTTCGGCGTAGATATACGTAATTTGGTCTGGTGACTTTTTAAAGCTGTCAACTGTCAGCTTGAGCTGTCAGTCAGCATCAAAGAAGCCATGGGGCTACTGTAGCTTAGCTTAGCTTTCTGTGTGAACCGGCCTTAAGGCGTTACTATAGCAATAGACTGGACCTCCGATGATGGGGATACCAGGGTTTGAATACCGGTTGGGTGTACTGAGGTTTTTTTATTAAATGATTTTCTATTTTCCCTCTACGTAATGTAGGTACACTTCCCCTAAAACTTAACTTTCTTCATCTCTATCACATAAGCGTAGTTATTACACATGCGTATAGTACCAAGACGCGGCGGTAAAAAAAAAGACTGTTATTATTATTATTAGCAGCGAGTATTACTACCCGTTCGGGTTATACACACTTATGCTAATGTGTAAATGGTAGGGTGGTTGTGAGATGAAATGAAGGACCTACAGTTTAACGTGGAATCCGAACCACGGTGGAGGCCTGGCATTCCCCACATTCACAAGATGTAAAAAAAGACTGTTAATGACGAACATATAAATAAAATTTTAACTTAAGAAAAACTGGTGATTAAGGAAGACAACAAGAAAAACAGTAGAATTGTTGTAATCAGGGTAAAAGATGAGCAAAGGGTAATGAATGGTTAAAACAATAAAGAGAAAATGTAAAATAATACAACATAAAGCCAGAGACAAGAATTTAAAACTTACGTAAAATAAGGGGCAAAGAGAAATAATTAGACCAAAATCCAAGTGAGCCAAAAAACAAAGACATTGGTAAACCAGCAAATTAAAATGCAGCAAAGGAAAATAAACCAAGAATGTGTGAGTAGAAAAGAGATAGAAAATAATTTCCCTCTCTCTTGTTGGCAAACAGTCCATGTCATGTTCATAGGCTAACTTCCACCCCCCACCCCACCCCATTTTACATCGCAGTGGGTTAGTTCACCACCCCCCTAACCTCACTCATTTACTTATTTTATACTCTTGGAGGATAATATGTAAAGTAATTTAATTAAACTATCCCAGACGTAGATCCAATGTGCTATTTGTGTTGGGTACATTAATTACACCTTAGCGAGTTCGTAAACTGTTCGTGTTTTCGTAAAACATTGTGTTAAGGGATATTTTAAATTAAAATGTAGTACGAATTATTAGGAATTTAATAAAATTTAATAGTCCCTCTGGTATAGGGGTTTTGGAGAGAATACATGATAATTAAAAATAAAGCAAAAATAATAAAACACTATCCATATTGTGGTTTAAAGGAAACATTAACTAATCAGAAATACAGTAACCAACTCACGTTATAACCATTATCGTGTTTTGAAGTGAATATAAAACTATCCTGAATTATTTATTTATACTATATTTTATTGCCAAGAACACTCTGCATGGCTTGTTTAGCTTCCTCCTTCCAGACGAATATTGGTGAAGTTCTTAAACACTCTCTTCAATGCAATATCCTTAAACAAATAAACATGACATGTAATTGATATGATTTTTATTTGATGGGCACGTCTTACTACCCTTCCAAGGTATTCGCACATATTTACATATTTTTTTAACCATATATTTGAGGTGTTTAACATACACTTTCTGAACCAACTGATTATATAAACATACGAGAATTTCTATAAGCGAGAACGAAAGTACCTACCAATTTTGTCGGGAAAGGTTTTTTATATACCTTATAGGGTGATTTTACATGCCATGGGACCGATGGCCTTACTTCCCTTAGGGAGGAAGTTGTGCTAAGGATTTTTATCGCTCAAGGAAAATCTGTTGACCTCAGTTGGGTTTGAACTCAAGAACATCGGGTCCTGAGGCGAGTACTTTACTCCAAGACCACCGAGTTTGACATTTACATAAATGGAGTATGGATGAGAAAGTTAGAAGAAATGTAGCCATAGTTGAATGGATGAATGGTAGAAACAGCAGTGACATGGTACTAGTAGGTCCGGAACAAGAACATACTAATGTTCTCTCGAACCATACTTGTATAGTGTGAACATGTGATCCGAGCCCATTTTAATGGCATCATCCGAGCCGAGGGGAGTAAAACCATGCTCAATTTTTTGCGACTGAGAATCCGGTTCAAATTTTATTCTTCACCTAACGCGAGCGATTTTGATGACTTTATAACTCCTTTATCCGCGACATTCCGATACTTTTCAAAACGAGATCGGCCATTTTTATAACTATCCGAGTAGCAAGAGGTGAGAAACCATCCCTCCGAGCTTGGCCCGTACGAATGTGCTCGGTACTAGCTAGGATTATTATACGTCCCGGTTTGAGAGGTACGTCCCAACGTCTTCGTCTGGTTTGCATTTTGGTCTCGGTCAAACAATCCTGCGCGCACACATATATATTATCAAATACCGTCGACAAAATCTTATTTCATCAAGAACCCAACGGCAGAAACAGTTCTCTACCTGAATGAATGGGTCCAGAAAGCTCTTCGATCATTTCTACGACTGACATGTGCACGTTCCGTTGATAGAATTTACTTTGTGTCCACCAGGAACATCAACGCTCGTGGGAAAAGTTTTGACCCAAGGATTGTGGCGGATTGGATGAAACTGTTGTAAAGGATTTACTTCTCTACCAAATTAACTTTAACAAAGTGAAAAGCCGCAAATTTTACGATAAAATTAAAATTGATAAATCCGTTCTTAAAAAAATACATTCTAATTAGGAATATGAGTGGTTGAATAAAACACAGAACTATTCTAAAGGCCCGGACACACAAAGCTCGTGAAATGTTAACGAGAAGCTAATGGACTCGGTGTGTACTAGAGATCACGAGCAGCTGACGGACTCGGTGTGTACTAGAGATCACGAGCAGCTGACGGACTCGGTGTGTACTAAGAGATCACGAGCAGCTGACGGACTCAGTGTGTACTAGAGATCACGAGCAGCAGACGGACTCGGTGTGTACTAGAGATCACGAGAAGCTGACGGACTCGATGTGTACTAGAGATCACGAGCAGCTGACGGACTCGATGTGTACTACAGATCACGAGCAGTTGACGACTCGGTGTGTAATAGAGATCACGAGCAGCTGACGGACTCGGTGTGTACTAGAGATCACGAGCAGATGACGGACTCGGTGTGTACTAGAGATCACGAGCAGCTGACGGACTCGGTGTGTACTAGAGATCACGAGCAGCTGACGGACTCGGTGTGATACTAGAGATCATGAGCAGCTGACGGACTCGGTGTGTACCAGGGATCACGAACAGCTGACGGACTCGGTGTGTACCAGGGATCACGAGCAACTGACGGACTCGGTGTGTACCAGGGATCACGAGCAACTCGTGTTCAGTGTTTTTTTTTCCGTAGAAGCTTGCTAAAGTGGTAACATCAAATAAACTGTTATCGAACACATGACGAACAGCACTTGCATTGTAGACGTGTTTATTATTATTATAATAATTATTATTATTATCATCATCATCTTCCTCATTCGTTGACATATTCATTTTGCGAACTGCTGATGGACTGCTCTTAAACTACAAGGAGAACATGACATCATTGTTCAAAACATTTGGTGTGAAAGTCGCGTTCTCAAACCGCTCGCGAGCAGTTATTTTGGTCTGTACGGGCCCTTAGGCCAATGAATGAGCATATGTTATGAAAAAACGTCCATCAATGAATATTTTGTAAACCAAAACGTACTTACGGACCTGAAAATATATTAGTTTTTTTTTTATCACCGCGTCTTACTATCCGTTCGGGTTTTATACTTATGTATTAATTACGCTCATGGTTTTAGGGATGTGGAAGGTTGAATTTAGAGGAAGTTTAACTGCATTTGTGTAGAGGGAAAGTGAAAAAAACCATTTCGGGAAAAACACATTCAGTACATGCGAATGAGACTCGAACTTCAATCTTCTCGTCATCGGTAGTCTTGTCCAACACGAGAACAGCGCGTTAGACCACGCGGCCACCGAAGCGGATGATCTATATGCACTTGTACAACAAACATCACTCGAAAATTGTATTCTTTTATTTTCACTACCTACCTACACTGTCCCTATTAAAAATTGAATAAATTATGGTAAGTCTAGTTCTAGTTGGCTAGTAGCGTGTCCCGTGGCTTTAGGGGAACATAAATTCTGTAAATACAAACGAGAGTCAAACCCTGACCTCCTCGCTAATGGTAAACAAGGACATCAGATGTTACCTCCCTAGACCACGTGGTCATTAATGTGAGTTGCTTTTGTACCGATTAGGATACATTTTTATTTGAAACCATAAAAGGTTAACGCGATTTCATTCTAATAAACCACCGCGTAGACGATTCGGTTTAGCGAAAATTAACTAGTGGAAGCAACATTTATCTGCAGGAAACTGATTGGAGGAATCTAATTAATTCACTTTATGAACGTCTTGAGAGGGAACAATAAAATCCCCTTCCGACGTCTAATAAATTTGAAGCAATATAAGTTTTACGAAACTTTTGCCGTTTTTGTCAGAAGCAACAGTTGTTACATCATTGTTCGAAAGCAGTTAAATTGCCCTTAATTTTGAGCATGGCTGAACTTGTTTTATTTTGGTTCAAATATATCAGTAAAGTTTGAGATGGTAAGGCTACGTTAAAGAGGTTCTGTTCAAACGTTTTCAAAGGACATTATACATCTCTTTAGAAGTACAATTATTTATAGCGGTATATTTTGAGGAAAGATTTGGAACGAAGATCAAAGGAAATATTTATACGGTAAGCCGTGCGAAAAAGAAATAGTTCCCACGGTAACCGCCTGAATACACCCAAAACTTTATTTAAAACTGTCTAAAGTAAAGAATTAGGCAACCGCCTTGGTCACCACGTGGTCTCACACGATACTCTCTCAGTAGACTAGAAACTAGACCGTCGATGGGGAGATCAAGATTCAAATCTCGGTCAGATGTACTGAGGTTTTTCCCAAAATTGTTTTACACTCTCCCTCCACGCAAATGCAGGTACCTTCCTATAAATATAATCTTCCTAATCCAGACTACCATTAGCGTATAGTAGATAAACGTATAACTTAAACGGGTAGTAAGATGCGGTGCTAAAAATGGAATGAGCCGCTACAATCAGATCTTCACAGGATGGGATGTATCCGCAAGCCATAGATATATTAATTTTTTTAGCACCACGTGTTACTACCCGTCTGGGTTATACGTTTATGTAATAATTAAGCTCGTGGGTTAGGGATGAGTAAGGTTGAATCTGGTAGAAATACCATGTACTCGTCCTTTCGGCTGGCTAGTTGCTACCTGCACCATCCGGTAGAAATACCATGTACTCATCCTTTCGGCTGGCTAGTTGCTGCCTGCACCATCTGGTATTAATACCATGTACTCATCCTTTCGGCTGGCTAGTTGCTGCCTGCACCATCCGGTAGAAATACCATGTACTCATCCTTTCGGCTGGCTAGTTGCTGCCTGCACCATCTGGTAGAAATACCATGTACTCATCCTTTCGGCTGTCTAGTTTCTGCCTGCACCATCTGGTATTAATACCATGTACTCATCCTTTCAGCTGGCTAGTTGCTGCCTGCACCATCCGGAAGAAATACCATGTACTCATCCTTTCGGCTGGCTAGTTGCTGCCTGCACCATCTGGTAGAAATACCATGTACTCATCCTTTCGGCTGGCTAGTTTCTGCCTGCACCATCTGGTAGAAATACCATGTACTCATCCTTTCGGCTGTCTAGTTTCTGCCTGCACCATCTGGTATTAATACCATGTACTCATCCTTTCAGCTGGCTAGTTGCTGCCTGCACCATCCGGTAGAAATACCATGTACTCATCCTTTCGGCTGGCTAGTTGCTGCCTGCACCATCTGATAGAAATACCATATACTCATCCTTTCGGCTGGCTAGTTGCTACCTGCACCATCCGGTAGAAATACCATGTACTAGAAGGATTCAGGAAGGGTGGTGGGTTCCCCGTTGACTACCCCACTGAATTTCTATGATTGAGAGCGAAAGGGTTTACCACTTTTGCTGGTAAAGGTATTTTCACATACCTTCCAGGGTTATTTTACATTCCACAATTGACATGGAACCGATGAATTTAATTCCCCTCCGATGGAATTTGTGCTACAGATTTTTATCACTCAAGAAAAATCCAGCGATGTTGGCTGGGTTTGAACATAGGAACATTAGGTACTGAGACGAGCGCATTACCCCAAGACCACCGAGGTCAACAGTTATATTTTATTATAGCTACCAATGTGCCCACTTTTTAGAACGTAAACCAAAAGGAATAAATAGAATGTATATTTGATATTAAATTATTTAAATTTCCCATAAAATTACCGATTATGGCTAATCAAGATTATTTTGGTTTCACCCAAATATTACTTGAAAGTACTCGATGTATTTGCTATCTTAGAAGACTCAAAGATCTTTTATGATGATGTAATTTTCTTACGTGATCGTCTAAAAATTGCAGCGAGATCGACACTGGTCCAACCCAACACTCTCGCACTATACTGGACTGCCAATGACGGATGGTTCGGGGTTTTAATCCCAGTCAAATGTATTGAAGTTTTGTTTCCTAAATTGCTTTCCCACTCTTCTTCCACGCAAATTTGGCTACACTTCCTCTAAATTTAACCTTACTCGTCCCTAACACATAACCGTAATTAGTATATATGCTTATAGTTAAAATCAGAGACGAAAACAAAATAAATCAACAAAAAAAAAATCCACGAATTTAATTCTTTTACAGAAACGCTCGTTTGAGTGCTTATTTTGTTGCACACAGTTTATTACTATTATTGATATGTTTTGTAAGGATTACTAAAGAATTAATCAAAGGGACAGTGGCAAGTAGGGTTGTTTGAAAGGAAATGTATCCGCAGTAGCGTGGAAATTGAACGATTTAACTACATTTGGAATATTACCTACAATGCACCGGTCTGTGATTCAAACTCTGACCTCGTGTGTTAAGACCACTCTATAACAATATTTAAATTAAATATCTCAGTAAAGATTTTCTTTTAGCCTTATTTTAGCTTTACACTCAGTATAGTACTTTTTTTATACGAAAAATAGTTCTAGTCTAAGACTTTCCAAGTATCGTGATGTTTTTTGTTTTTTGTGGTTTTTTTGCATGACGTTTTGCATTGCTTGGATAAATCCTAGTTATTTTTCCAAAGTAAAAAAGCTGCCATGAAAATTCTTTTATGCACATATTCAGAAATCCTAGGAAATAAAAAGTCATAACGTTCGCATCTTTTTTCTTTGAAGGATTTATTTTCAGTAATTCCACTTTGAATTTTCAAACAAATATATCCCCTTGGTAGGTATATTTTTAAAATTATTTTAATTTAAGTGATCAAACTTGTTCATTTCCACCAAAAAACATATTCGTGGACTTAGGTTTTAATCAAAGGTTAAATAAATATATTCATGTATAGTCGAACAACGAATTTTTGACCCTTTTATAATTCTTTTGCTTCTTTAAGCATTACTATTCGTGATAGCTTTGGATTTTTATGATAGTTGAAAATTTTATAAAATATAATTACTTCTCAGATGTGTCTTTGTCACTTTGACAGTTGACGTAAATTGAATTTATTTATCAAAGGGACAAAATGTATTTCGTAAAGTGAGTTAAAATATAACTAGTTTTATTATTATTATTATTATTATTATTATTATTATTATTATTATTAGCACCGCGTCTTACTACCCATTCGGGTTATACGCACTTACGCTAATGTGTAATGGTAGGGTGATTGTGAGATGAAATGGAGGACATACAGTTTAACGTGGAATCCGAACCACGGTGGAGGCCTGGCATTCCCCACATTCACAAGTTGTGATTAATACACGTCTTGTCAGAGGTGAAGGAAGGGTTTGGCAATCAGATAAAGATCCTGTGCTGGGACCGAGGATTGAACCCAGGACCCCAGCACAGAAGTCTGACACCTTACTCTTAGACAACCAGATCACCTTTAGCTTTAGTAACTTTACAATTATCGATGGAAGCCAAAGTTTTAAATCAACTATCTTATTGGTCTCAACTTTTTTTTTTTAAGTTCTCATCTCATCTTAAGGGATAGTAATGAGATAATAAGATGTGTAAAAATCAATTTTTAATTCATTATATATATATATTAATTAGTTAACGTTCAATTAATGGAAAAGTAGGATTGAAAGAGCACACGAATAACATAAATAAGATTTTATCAAATTCACCTTTACCAATGTTTCAAAAATGGAACTGTGGGGTGAAATGGCTTAATATATTATTACACCAGTTCACGTGGCTTTTGTCAAGAAGAGTCACACGTGAACTAAGGTGTAAGTCTAAACTTGTCTGGGTTGCCGATCACAGGGAGGTCAAGGTTAAAGTCTGAGCTGGATGTACTGGGTGAATGAATATTTTTCTAAATGGTTTCCCACTCTCTCTCCACGCCTATACAGGCACATTTCCTTTCAATTATAACTTCCTTTATCTCCAACTGAAGCTCCTTCAAGGGTAAGGGCAAACCCCTGGGACTCCAAGCTCGAAGCGGGTGCCATGCTGCCAATGCTTTATAAAAAATAAAAACATACAATTAAAAATAAAAGTTAAGTGACTAAATCTTATTTTTATTATTTATCCTCGAATCCTTAGAGAAATTACTTAGAGAAATTCGGGTACCATCAACTTGTCAATGTTCGTTAGGCTAACAGACAGTACACTAGAAACTAGCTTATCAGTTTTTGAGGGAACCATGTAAATTCTGAATAATCTATAGTTCCAGGGAATTTCTCACTATTAGGGAAATAAAATAATAAACATATGAAA
Source organism: Timema monikensis (assembly GCA_902151445.1). Lineage (NCBI taxonomy): Eukaryota > Metazoa > Arthropoda > Insecta > Phasmatodea > Timematidae > Timema > Timema monikensis. Next base: position 661,917 of record CABFVZ010000119.1, read on the forward strand.
TATTTCGTTTAAATAAGACATTTATTTATAATATTATGGGATTTTTGTTACAAACCAAGATGGCATAAGGCCTACAAATAGTTTTAAAAAACTATTATTTCACCGCAATTGTAGCACGAGTGTACTGTATTTTACAGTATATGATTGTAATTGAAGATTTTGGTTTAATTTTGATACAGTTGTGTTCTTATTAGTTGAAAGTGAGTCCCGAATCAACAATACTAATCAGATAATAGTTATTTGGAGACAAGAGCTTCTAGTGTAAAGTAATATATTTACAATATCCTAAATAACTTAAATGTTTGGAAAAATACACATAATTTGTTTATCAAATGTATATTAAGTGGAATAGAACGTTTCATCCCAAACCATCTCACAAAACAACATTAAATCAAAGTTTTCCTATTTAAATGTTTTAGATTTTAATTAGCTTGCAAAAAACTTTAATTAGCAACAATATAAAATAATATAGTGTATTGCACAGACTTTTTCTTTCGTTTATCTTAAAGTAGAGACATTTACTAAAAATTCAAGGCAGAGGCAGAGGGGTAGGGTTGTAGCAGATAGGAAGCACGAAGGATGGGGAGGGCAGACAAATGTCAGGCCAACCTTAAAATTATGTTAACTAACATATTGATGATAAAAAATTGAAGTATGATTTATGAACATAACGGATCTACAAAGGCTCGCATTCATTGGTTTCTTAACTACTTTTTTTTATCACCACGACTTACTATCCGTTCAGGATATACGCTTTTGTACTAATTAATATAATCTGTTAAGCATGATAAAGGTTGAATTTACAGGAATTGCACCCAAATTTGCGTGTAGGGAGTGTGGGAAACCATTTGGGAAAACCTCTCTCAGTGCACCCGACTGGGATCAAACCCCGATCTCCCTGTTATCAGAAGTCTAGTGTACTGTGAGAGTAGCGCGTTAGACCGTGTGGCCACCGAGACAGGTGTTTCCTTACTACTACTACTACTACTACTACTACTACTACTACTACTACTACTATACTATCACTACCAATAATCATTATTACTGTTATTATTTCTATCAATTTAATCAGTTGAAATTATTTTACAGCAATAATAATTGAAGGTGACCTGGTGGTCTAGGGGTAGGGTGTCAGACTTCTATGCTGGCGGCCGGGGTTCAATCCTCGGTCCCGGCAAAGATTTATCTGATTACCAAACCCTTCCTTCACCTCTGACAAGACTTCTTGTGAATGTGGGGAATGCCAGGTCTCCACCGTGGTTCGGATTCCACGTTAAACTGTAGGTCCTTCATTTCATCTCACAATCACCCTTCCATTACACATTAGCGTAAGTGCGTATAACCCAAATGGGTAGTAAGACGCGGTGCTAATAATCAATCAATCAATAATAATTGAACATTTTCCGTCTCCCATCCCTACTTGGACCACATTTGTAGAGAACTCCGAGCCCTTCTTACTCCCCTTAACACGCGCGTAGACAAAACCTTCGGTCCAACTAAGGTTAGAACTGGTCTAAAATCTCCTAGATAAAGGCTAAATCCGTAAAACTTTTAGTTTTTAATTTGTTTAAGAAAACGAAATTTTCGGTACTAGCAGTTTTTTTTGTAACTAGAAAAAAATGTATCTAAGAAAAGTAATGTTAAACCAGAGTGAGTAATACTTTGTTGACAACTCTAAAATAAAATATAAATATAATCCCAAATTGTAAATTCTCTCTACCAGAGAAAAATAATAGTGGATCCACAAAGTGATATTTTTCTTGTGTTAAATCTTGTCAAAATTATGATAAAAATTAGCTTTACAAATAAAACAAATTAATATTTTTCGTATTACCTAATATATTACGTAGCTCTGAAGAAAATCACCTACACTCGTGAAAAGGTGATGATAAATCTACAGGATGTTCTCGGGTTAAACGGCTTCCCAAAGTTTAGCCGTTTAACCCGGGAACATCCTTGTATAGTGAAAACACCTTCCTAATGCACTCGACCACAGATTCGAACTAAAGTATTTTCCCACCAATGTGACCAAGGGAAGTGTGAGTCTAATTCATTAGGCCCCTTGGTAACCACTACTAGTCATAAGTTGTTTTGAGAAAAGTGCATGAATTGTCTCAGTTATTCTCATATTATATATATTAAAGTCCATTCAGAAAGTCCGTAATAAGCTGAAATTATAATTTTTAAAAACGTTTTTTTTATAAAGATTTGAAACTCAAACTCCAAAAACCAGCATAAATAATTCCTGTCCCAAAAAATTTAAATAAATATATTATAATACTTATTTTAAGTCAAATTATGATATTGAATAATTATACCCAGCTCTCCCTTCTCTATTTAAATGTGTGGCTCTCCACTGACGGGGAGAACCGGGTTCAGCATCCTTCTTGCTATATTGAGGGTGGTATTATATATATGAAAATTATAAATACATGTTTATATATAATTTATAAATATACGTTTAGCCTAAGTGTATATGTATATGAATTATATATAGATTTGTAAATTAGTTATAAATATATTAATCATATACTGTACATATTAAAATAAATAATTAAAATATTTACCACCAAGTCTTACTACACGAAAGTTATACACATATGTACAAATTACAATAATATGTTAGAGTTGAGGAAGGTTAAATTTAAGAGCAAGAGTACCTGCAAATTTATAGATATATATTGAAAAACGATTTAGGAAAAACAAACTCAGTGTAACCGACTGGGATTCGAGCTATAATACCCCATTCATTGGCAGCTCAGACTATTGAGAGAGTGAGGCCTTAAACCATTTGACCACCGAAGTGGATCCTTTCTTCTTTAATAGGATGATCAGTCTTCGTTCTAGTATATAAGCAATTAAAAGCCCAAAACCAATTTATCAGCGATAGAAAAAAGTAAATAGTAAACATGATGTGAAGTAGAAACTTAGAAAATAGACCAATATTAGAACAATACGCCACCTCAACTACGATCCTCTCACTGTCACCCTTAGGTCAAGTTTAATATCAATATTTAACGAATACAGAAAACTTTCTAGACAATTTTGTTGTATCGCGATTTTGAAACGCTTTAAGCTATTCTTTCTTTTATTTAATTTTTTTTTACGTGAAACTTTGTAAAGCCATTTTTATATTCCTTAAAATGTCATAGCTCATTTCTTTTGTTAGAGGTAAAACAAAAAATAAAAGTGCCAGATATAAGATGTTAGAAAAAAGTGGATTAAAATTTTATTTGTAAAATAATAACTATATTTTCTTACTACTTAGTGTAATGAAATAAATATATTACAGTAGGATTTGGTTAGTTCAATATGGGTTGATTCGAAAAACTGGGTACTTCGAACAAAACATGATTCCCCATGAAATGTTTATTTAAATTAATGGTAAAAAAAATAGCATTTAATTCGAATTTCAGACAGAAATATTTGGATAATTCGAAGCCAATTGTTAATTTTGTCGAGCTATGCATAAGTTAGGTTGAATTGTTTTAACTGGTTCCACACCCTCATACTCACTATCATCATCCCCTCATCTCATAGGGACATGGAAAGATGTACGATTAGTACATTCGGTCCTCCCCTGGGTAACGGTACATTAGTACTGGATATTCTTTCCACAATCTGGGTTACGAAAGATGTAACCCAGATGTGAAATATTATTATTAAATTAAATTACTTACGCTTTACTACTTTTTAGTAATATTTATCAATGTTATTTTTTATTCTTATCATTATTATTTTATATTTTTCCGTAACTATTCATCAGTATAATATGAGGGGCCCAGTACCATAAGGGCGTAAGGCATGGCGAAATAGTTTTGAGACATTTGAGATGTTTGTGAATTCACAATTATAGATCTCTCATTTATTTGGAACGCTATTGTCAGGAATGGTTTCATGTGAGTAACAAAGGTAATACTGTAAAGTTATTCTGTGCAAATTGTGGATATAAGTTATATAAGCATTTTTACATTAAAACGCCCCTTAATACCCTTTTTAATGATTATGTTTATTGATAAAATATAATTAGTCATACATCTACGTTTTACTGCCCGCTTCGTTGGCGTAGTTAGCTAACGCGCTAGTCGTGTTGAGCTAGATTGCCGAGGACGGGGAGATCGAGGTTTGAATCTCGGTTGGGTGAACTGGGGGGGGGG
>CABFVZ010000119.1:666221-747420 GCA_902151445.1 Timema monikensis
GGGGGATGTTTGATCTTAAATGCGTGTTTTATTCCTCTAAATTCAACCTTCCCAATTTCTAATCTATTAGTGTAATTAGTACTTAAGCGTATAACTCGAACGGGTAGTAAGACGCGGTGCTAAATTATTTCTTAATGTACTATATTATAGAATTATTTATCTATGATTGCTTATCTTAATTTCTCATGTAATTATATTATGTATGTGTAAGGTACTTGTGTGCTTTTCAGTGCTGGCCTGTTATAGGTCTTACGACTGTTGGCCAGCACTATAATAAAGGATATTATTATTATTATTATTATTATTATTATTAGTGAAGAGTGAGTGCTGCTAGGATGTACGTCACGCGAAGGTGCAATTTTGATCGAGAGGTTCTTCCTTTCAGTAACGCGATGAGACACAAGGGACAAAATGCGACTGCGGACATTAGGGTAGCGAGCGATAAATTGTTTTACATAACTCGGCTCTCAAAACATTGAGTGATTGCACAGATTTATCTGATTACCAAACCCTTCCTTCACCTCTTACAAGACGTGTATTAATCACAGCTTGTGAATATGTGGAATGCCAGGCCTTCACCGTGGTTCGGATTCCACGTTAAGCTGTAGTTCCTCCATTTCATCTCACAATCACCCTACCATTACAAATTAGCATAAGTGCGTATTACCCGAACGGGTAGTAAGACACGGTGCTAATAATAATAATAATAATTGGGTGATTACCCGCCACGTGCAGGGCAGGGATCTATTACCCCGGTAGGGGGGTAACTATGAACAGGGGTTGCCGGTAGTTCACAAACTACATTCATACAATCTTAATGTTGGCTTCTAGTATATTTATTCCTGCTAATGTGACGTCTGTGTGTGTATGTATGTGTGTATCATCACCACCTCATTTCTTATATGTATAGTCAACGCATCGGTGGTTGTATGGTCTAGGAGGTCACTCTTTCGATAGACTGGATTTTAGTGGAAGGAAAGTTGGGGTTTCAAATCCCGATCGAGTGTATTGAAGGGTGTTTTTCCCTAAATGGGTCTCCACCTTCCCTCCACGAAAATGTTGGAGACATTTTATATAAATTCTACCTTTATATTCCCTATGAAGAGAGGATGCCAAAGAAAATGACGGAAATAAAATGGGTATAAAGCAGACAAAAGAAAGTGTGCAGGTGAGAGGAGAAGAACGGAATCAAGTAAAGGAGGAAGAATGGTGGAACGGTAGAGAAAGATGGAGGCATTTTACTAAAGTGACTCAACCACAAGCTGTAAACAGTTGATGATGATGATGATTATGTTGATGATGATGATGATATTCTCTATCGCCGTTAATTTAAGTAACGGATAGCCCGGTGTGTAGTAAGACGCATCTCGACCTAGCTCGGAACTTATCAGGACAAGTTTCGGGTTTGTTCTTCTATCGTCTTGCCATTCGTACCAGTGGTCACGTTGTCCAAGGTATCAGGATCGTGATGGACTGGATCTCTGGTGGCGTGGGAGGTCTAGGTTTGGATCTCAGCTGGGTATATTAGTTATGATTCACCACTGTGTTTAACTCTTCCTCTCTTCACGCTAATGCGGGTTCTTTTTCTATGTTTCACATCCTTACCCCATAGCATTTAAATAATGGTGGTGATAGAATGTATCAACTAAAAAAAAAGCTATTGACTTTTAAGCCGTCACTATGCTAGATATTTTAGACATAAAATTTTATGCTATTATATAAAATCTAATAAAAATTTAAGATCAGATTATTGAAGTTGGATGTAAGGTAATGTAAATGTTACTGCAGCTATGGTTACGTTTAGTTTTATTGTCTACACACAATAATCTCAACAGTTCTTGAATATCTGTTTTGGTTATCGTGACATTTAAGAAACACTTTTTTACCCTAATTTAAAAAGTTATTTTTCAAATTCCACGATGTATATGACATAGTTTTTTCAAACATGAAAATTACTTTAAGTAGACAATTAATCTAAGCACATAGACCGAGGCAATATTTTATAACTTTGGCCAAAAAAGTTTTTTTTTTACAATAAATAAGTTTTTTTTAACATGTCTTACCACCCCTGCTCGTTTGGATTATACTCTTATGTACTAATTACACTATTGGTTTTAGGGATTAAAGAAGTTATATTTTTAGGAAGCGTACCTGCATTTGCGTGGAGGGAGGGTGAAAAACCATTTTATAAAAACCACCCTCAGTACACCCGACTGAGACTCGACCCTCGATCTCCCCGTCATCGGAAGTCTAGTCTACTGCGAGAATAGCAAGCTAGACCACGTGGCCACCGAGCGGTTTTAGCTCGCATTTCTGTAACTACCTTAACTTGCCAGGAAGCGTGAGTGATAAATAATAGTCAAGAATAACAGTATTTATTTTATTTGACATATTGGAAATAGAAGATATATAAATAATATTACAAATGCCGAGGTACCGCCCAAGGAAAGCCAAGTCAAAGATTTGTAGTTAATATAACATATAATAAATATGACTAGAATTCCATATAAACATATTGTTTAATTATTATGCTCGCAAGTTAAGTTTAAAGTGAGAGACAACTAAAACTACCATCAAGGATAGTCAAAAACAAGTTACGACTCAAAGGTCAAAATGAGAATTAAACTCTATTTATCATATATAGTCAGTCCCCTGGTGACAATAACTTGTACTATAATAATGTATTTTGAGATAAAGAAACAACTTCCAAATATAATAAACCCGCCGCCGGACGGTTAAGATATTTTGGACTGTACAATTAAAATCCCCAGTAGACGCAATATCAGCATCAGTTACTAAGCGCCTTACACATATGCGCTAATAATACGTACTCTAACGTAACTGAAGTTTAGGTACATTATAAATGCTATTATTACAATTCTTACAATCCAAACAATGCCCAAATACATCAAAGTTTAATTAGAGCAGTACTAAAAATATATGTGCTCAGCCCAAATAGGTGTTTAAAGACATTAAGTGATAAGCAATAAATCTATTGGACCAAATAATTCCGCTATCCCATAGCAGTCTAATGTAATTCAATGCTCTCGAAGATACAAAGCACTACGCTAAAGTTTAAGAGCTTGCTTCTCATCCAATCAAACATTATTTTACAAAGCACTAATTTTAATAAGCATATCGCTTATAGTTACAGTCCTTGAATCCCACATGATTAAATGTAAATTTAGAAGACTATCAAGGAATTATTTACTCACATAAAACTTATTTGGTTTTACCACCACAAACATAGCATAAGTTCGAAAGAGTTAAATATAAAGCACATATCTGAAAGTTAAAATGCTCGGTCCCCACATAACCATATGTTAATTTAAACTGTCTAAGTAAAGCATACTCAAAATATTCTCAACAAACATCAACTGCTAATCAGACAGTCGGCAAGAGCGCAAATAAATGTAAGCCACCGAGTGGCCAAACAGAAGTTACGTTCCATAGGAGAACGGAAAGTTCCCCTAGCAGGAAAAATACAAAAGGATACAAGGTTGCAAATCAAAACATCCCGAAATAGAAATTTAAATCATTAAGTCCAAAATTAATAATTTTGAAAGGTACCCCTTAATATAACCGAAAGGTAATTTTGAAGAATATAATTAAGTCTAAGCTCAATTGCCGCTCTCACATAGTAAGTCAGTGATACAATTAGTAACCATGTAAAAGAAACATCGTAATATATAGTCGACACAAGCCCTCAGAGAGAGGGAGAAAGGGGGGGAAAACATGGAGTGGAATTGGGGAGACAAGCAGCGCTTAGGATGTATTGCGGTGACTCTAGGAACTCGTATAAACTCCTATAACCATCCAGGCTGCGGAAACGGAAACTAAACTGGTGGTATTGCCATCACTTCTTTGTTTCTGGGCGGGGCTTCCTTCACGAGTGTACCGTCGGATCGTATCTCCATTTAGTCAGTGGGATTGAGTTCTAGGGAGAGGAGTTTGCGGTAAATGTGCTCCGGTGATTATGTTCAACAAGGCAGAGGGTGAGTGTTCTCCCATTTGATTGAGCTTGTTATTCTTCTTTTTGTAACATCATTACATTTCTTTCAATATAACCTCATTCGCACTCTAATTTTAAATCATGTAAACCTAGGTAATTATTACGTCATTGACTTCAAATAAAACCTTTGGTACTTAGGAAGTGGTTGGGGACTTTGTTATTTGTACAAATGGCTCATCAGGGTTACGTTAATACTAATAAAAAAAACTCTAAAAATATTTCTAACTCTCCAGTTTCGTCATATAATCTACGCTGAAATATAATAACTACAAAACTTTAGATGGTTTAGATATCAATGTAACTTCTCTGGGTAGTGTAAACGTCTACCAAGTAACATATCAGCCTTTCAACATGTGCCACATTGCTCCTACATGCAGCTGTATTCTCCGTTGTACCATAATACCTCTTTCTCCGGCTTCACATTTACAGGGCAGATGTCTCTCTCTTCACGCTTCTTTTTCTACCCATCTGTTTTCTTCCCCTCTTCCTCTAACTATTATCACTTCGATGCAACGTCACACCATTGTTCTTTTTGTCGGGAACTATCTCCGTCTCCTCACTTTCTAGCTGAAAACTTCATTTCGTCGTCTTTTCTTTGTAGAAGAAATCTCTTTATACCTTCTTGCATACACATACACTACCTTTTTTTTACTTTTTCGGTTACTCTTATTATTTCTCCTTAACACCGTGAAATCTGTGACTTGTTATTCCCCCTATCCCTATTTTCCCTCTTATCCTCTTACGTACCGTTCGAAAACCATCTTCTTTCTTATCCTACCGAAGTCATCTTACCGTGCTTCCTTTCCATCAAACTGCTCACACAAACACGTGTGTTTCTCTGAAGCCTTCGTTGTGCGACTGTAAAAACAAGCAAGTGATGTGTATTTCAAACCTTGGATTTTTTTTTTACTCCACCACGTCTTACTATCCCGTCCGTGATATCCACATACATTTTCCCACCAATTTTATGGCTAGTAGGCTAGTCAAAAATGGGGCTAGTACGTGTTGAACAATATACATTCCCCACCTCACCCACCTCAGTGGCTGAATGGTCTAAGGTATCATACTCGTGATAGACTGGCCTGCTGATGAATGGGTAGTTCAAATTTCAGTTGGATATACTGAGGGTAATTTTTTTTCTAAATTGTTTCCGACTCTCCTTCCACGCAAGTGTGGGTTGACTATCTATAAAAAGGTTTCCTTCCTCATCCCTACCCCATTAGAGTAACGATAATTTTATGCGTGCAAACTGAACAGGTAGTAAGATGTGGTCTTAAAAAAAAAGTTAACCCTCCCCTTTCTTTTACAAATAAATTCACTGAATCTTGAGTTGATATCATAGAAATTTTTTCTCTTCATCTAGGTCCAGCACATCAGACTTGTGGCTCCATAATTTCGTGTGGACCACATACATGGCTTATGATGGGCCATAAAACAATGCGATACTATTTTCTTCATACAAACGTCGTATAGATTCGCCATTTGGGAATTCAATATTAAGGAATTTGGAATAATTTGTGGAAGTTACCAATAAATTGCAAATTTTTGGCGCGTTCCATAAGAAAAATGTTCTAAACAATTTTGTAGTGCTATTAGTAGGTGTAAACAGTAAAATATACTCAGTGTAAACCTCACAAAAAAAATGTATTTTTCTATGATTAAAGAAAAGGTTCATTTATTTCCTGTAACTGCTTTGGATCTCTAATTATTATTTATAATTTTATTGTATCGGTAAAAAAAGATCATCTAAAGACGTTATAATCGGCACTACTATCCTTTAAAATAAGTCATACTTGAAATAAAAATATGAAACAAAAACTTTTCTTTTACTATTAACTTAAATAAGAATGCAAAAACTAACTCAATCATTAAAGCTCCCATGATGATCGTAGAATCAAACATTTGATGGGAGAGGGTTGGTTGGTTAGCTTGACCAAAGATTTGATTTACCATCACGTCCTAATAATTACTATTTGAAGTTGTCTACACGTCGTACCCACAATGAGATGATTTTATGATAGTTTTTATGAAGTTGTGGAACTGGGATGAGACTTAATCTCACTTACAAACCCTGGTGACCTTTGGGATAAATCCCGTTAAGAGAAAAGTACCCAAAGTACCAGCTAGGAGTCGAACTCAGTAACCCTAGACTCGTAGCCAGGTGCACTGATCACTACACCACAGAGCCAATTATAGTGCAATTGAAAATAAGGTTACAGATATTGGTTGGAGGTCAACCTAAATATGATCTCTGACCAAAACACAGATTATTATTCATGTAAGCCGCCTTTAGAGCCAGTTTCATAGATAGACTTAGTACGTCTCAAGTGTGGGGCTATACCAAATACAAGACAACACCTACCTAGACCAGAATGGAATGGGACAATTTTGCATATAAAAAAGATTCATTCAATTTTGGTCTAGGTACGTGCCAACTTGTATTTAGTATAACCCCACATTTGAGGCGTACTAAGTCTGACTATAAAACTGGCCCTTACTCTGGTAGCTAAAATGACTCGATTTACAAGTCCTTCCCCCCAACAATGAGAGCAAGACCTTGAATGTTAAAAAAAAAAGTATTTGTCCACTTTTCCCTAGTATTTCAGCGTCACCCTATCCCTTCTCCTTTCTCGTATTTTTGACATTTTCTCTGTAATCCCCCTCTTCCCTACATCCCTTGCTCTTCCTGGACAGAACAGAGCGCCCGGAACACACCAATTCTTCGCGTCACGGCACTGCGTATTGTTGCAAGCGGACATGTTGGGGGAGAGAGGAATTGCTACATACCGCCCCCCACTACAACATCCCACTTCCATTGTGACGTCACAGAGAGGAATTACGTCATGAGGTGAAATGGGGAAGATAAAAAGGGACATCCTGGAACAATGGCTTTTCCATTTTTTTTGTCAAAACTTTATCAAGGGTAAAATGGCGTAAAGCTAAAATTGTTCATGCACCACCTAAATTCGTAAGATTTAATTTTATTTAGTTCAATTTTAATTGAATTTAGATATATATTGTGGCCAAGTTTAGTTGAGTATATGAACTTTCATATAACTCAAAAACACACCCAGGATTAATCTGAAAATAACGGTGAAGATAACATTTGAGTTTTCAAAAAGTGCATAGCTCTTAATGGAGGGTGGAGGAGTTCACGTAAGGATGCCCTATAATCATCACCAGACATTTTTAAGATTGTCAAATGTCGCAGGCTACTGACAAAAATGCGTATTAGAAATTTATTTCCGAAACATAAATACTATGGTGTCATGGCGCACTTTTCCACTAAGATTAGTTACTTCATTGTTAAATTCAAAAACATGATCACGCTCAACTAGTTTTGTTTGCCAGTTACAGGAAGGTTGAAGTTTGAATCCTGCGTGGGTATGCACTAGGTAATTTATCATAAAAAGGTTTCACACGCTCTCTCGATGCAAATGTGGGTGCATTTACTCTAGGCTCTACTCACATCCCGCGCTGCCTCATAAGTGTATTTAAATGTGTATAGCTCTAATAAAAAGTGAGAAGCGTAGCGAAAAGTATAAATAGTCCGCTGCACCGCAGAGACTGTCTCGCTGTTTTACCTAAAAATGGAGATATCTTCTTAAAACTCGTAAGATATGATATACATTGTTGCAGAAACATAGTTAATGGAGCTAATCACATTCCACTAAAGAGCATAGATTAAATAATATATACTGTTAAAAATACAGAAGGAAAAGAGAAGCATCCTTGTCCACCAAATAGCACTAAGGAAAATAACAAATCAACTCTCGCTCGCATTCCTCAGACATTCATTACAAAAAATTTAAATTTGCTTATATCTTGGAAACTACTGGATTTATGAAAACAAATTTCAAATAAAAGTGTGTTATTTTTTAATTTTAAGAATTCTTACAACTTTGCAATGATAAGCTGTTGCGTATTTCAAAGAGAGGGGGAGTTATTATCAAAATTTGAAATTTCTTCTTATGTAAATTACCTTGAAAACTATTTTCATGGGAAAATTAAACTGGCCACTTTGTTTTTAATGCTAAACAATGCACAGATACGAGTTTTAATCAAAATCATTGGAGCAAATTTTGATAAAATCTATCTTTTCTCTTTTTGCCCTTAAGTACAACACCCCTTAATTGTTGGTTTGGATAGTTATTCCAAAAATACCTGTAGAGATCCTTTAGCCCGGTCAGCAAAATGGTTGCTGCTCTAGGTGCATTAAGAGACAGACAGACGCGGCTTTACAAAAAAAAAACTTTTTGAGTTCTAGGGTCTTGAAAACGTCAACAACCATAAAAATCTCTAATTTGATTTTCACTCAGATGATGACAATACTTTCTCTCTCTAAGAAATCAAGAGGAATTAAAAAGTACACATATTTGAATCCGTGTCCTCGTAATACTCCAAGTCATCACTGATAATGGTCAAGGGAAATGTTCTTTCTATCAGTGGTGGACACGAAACAAATATTTGGGAGTGAAAGCGGGTGGGTGGGGGCTTGTTCCAGACAAACAAGGGGTGCGATTGTCAACAGCACCAAGTGGCCAGATATTCTACACCCCATCCTCCTTGCACATTCAGCTATGTATAACTTTGGAGTGTTCATGACATGTAACGACTCAGTTTCCAGAGACAATAAAATATACTATGTACACCACTCCCCCTGAAAGGTATCAGTCTTACCTTGACAGATTACACTATTTCCCTATCTTATAAGCTGTACCATAGTGGACACAAGCAAGGTAAGTGTAACATCTTTCAAGGTAGACGAAAAGTTATAAAACTTCACTGAGCTAGATTTTGAAAGATACATATAAATACAATCTTGTGCTATATTAATTGTGTTTGGTAATTTAATTGGTCACTTTTTAACTCTAAAAAACCTCACTTAATCGGTTTTATAGCCTAATATAGAAGTTAAAATACAAAAAAAACGTAATCTACGCAAAAAATATACCTATATCTAATTATATACCGAAAATGAATATTTAAAGAATAATTTTAAAATACCATATATACTTTTACAGATTAAATTTTATTGGTTTTGTATATTCTACTCCCCTTTTATATCCTGGAACCAGTAAAATTTAATAAGTGAAAGAATATATAATTTTAGATTCATATGAACCTTATTTAATTTTTCCCTTGAACCTACGTCACTCCTGAAAGCATCACAGGCTAAGGGGTAGGATGGATGTGACTGACGGGGAGCGCCTGCTAATCGTTAAATATGCAATTTATTTCACAGAAAAGTGTTCATATTATCTATACAGTCAGGGGAGCTTGCGGCAATGATAGAGCCGAATAGGACACGCCAAAACTAAACTACAATCCAATTTTCATTGGAATGGAATTATCTAAAAAAAGTTAGAAAATTTACTACATTTACTTTAAAGTACTCATACACCAGTTTATGTGATATTGAGTTGTCACTTTTATTATATATTATTAATAATACCTATCAAATAACCCCACAGTGTAATAATACAATACAATCTGTTTGGGCGCGAAAAAAAAAGTTTTTGTACTTTCTAAAATAGCTGCATTCCATCTCCTTCCTTTTGACATATCGTAATGTGACCTTTTGTTCGACACCTTAGCTATGTTGGTAGCTTTTATGGCTACTGTCCTACGAGTCCCGGGTTCAATTCCCGACGTGACCGAAGAAATTATCAACGGTAAAATATGAGTGTTCCCTTTCACAGAGACGAATTAACGTCCAGGGGGCTGGGGGTTGTGTCTGTCCTATAATTAGGTTAGTTTATAAGACGTGTGTTGATATAATTGTTTGGTTCAAAAAGTGCCCATCAAATATCTCAAATTAAAAAAAGTAACTTTAAAAGATGACGTATGAACACGTGAAAGTAGAACTAGTAATGTGTCTACCTGTCAGATAACGCTATTCTTATGAAGATTGGACTGTACATATTTTCTACACCACTTCATTTTTTATATATGAAAAATATCATCTTATGGTGGGAGTACATGGGGTGTGAGAAAAGGTTATTGTTTTTGTGGTTTCTTATACAAAACTTTTTTTGACCAAAATAAATCAAACCGTGCTCCAGTAGAAACTTAAAAGTTTAATTTTCTTCCCACGGTGATATCAACAATTGTTGAATATCTGTCATGAGCATAGCAGCATTAGAGCAGAAACCTTTTAAAAGAGGGGGAAAAGTTGTCATTAAATTCCAGGACACCCTTGACAGATATTCAAGAAATGTTACTATCACCTTGTGAAGACAATTAAACTATATTTATACTGGATCAATAGTTGATTTATTATGGACAAAAAAATATTGTTGTCATAAAAACTACAAAAATTGACATTTTCTCACGTCCCTTACATCTCCACTTTAAAAATGTTGTATGCAAACAATTCCAGTTGTTCACGAAACGAGAAGCTCCTTTGTATCCTATTAATAGGAACAAGACGTCGCTCAATCTGTGGTCGCTTCATGTATATTTAAGTTGCTGTGAGAAGTAGCGTCTTGATCCGCTGTCAAGTGGCTTTCTTTCTCCACCAGGAGTGGTAGAATGGGAACAAGGCTGGTAGACGATAGGAAGGGGACAAGTAAGTGGCCTTATTTTAATTTATTTAAGTTTCTATGTTAGAAATTGGGATTCAAGTTACAGTGCCCAATCCACCTTGGGAGGGAAATCTGGATGCAAGGTAGCAGTGCCCAATCCACCTTGGGGAGAGAAATCTGGATGCAAGGTAGTAGTGCCCATCCACCTTGGGAGGGAAATCTGGATGCAAGGTAGTAGTGCCCAATCCACCTTGGGAGGAAATCTGGATGCAAGGTAGTAGTGCCCAATCCACCTTGGGAGGAAATCTGGATGCAAGGTAGTAGTGCCCAATCCACCTTAGGAGGGAAATCTGGATGCAAGGTAGTAAGTGCCCAATCCACCTTAGGAGGGAAATCTGGATGCAAGGTAGTAGTGCCCATCCACCTTAGGAAGGAAATCTGGATGCAAGGTAGTAGTGCCCAATCCACCTTGGGAGGGAAATCTGGATGCAAGGTAGTAGTGCCCAATCCACCTTGGGAGGGAAATCTGGATGCAAGGTAGCAGTGCCCAATCCACCTTGGGAGGGAAATTTGGATGCAAGGTAGCAGTGCCCAATCTACCTTGGGAGGGAAATTTGGATGCAAGGTAGCAGTGCCCAATCTACCTTGGGAGGGAAATTTGGATGCAAGGTAGCAGTGCCCAATCCACCTTGGGAGGGAAGTCTTGATGCAAGGTAGTAGTGCCCAATCCACCTTGTGATGGAAATACGTGTACAAGGTAGAGTTTTATAGGAAATACACACTAATTTGTGTAAAGAATGAGTGATAAACAGTTTAAAGAAAAACTTTCCTTTGTGCTCCAGCTGGGACTAAGACCCTGACCTCGTCACCTGAAAAACATACTGAATGAACTTGATGTTTATTCCGCGTGCCACCCATATATTTTAATATCGACCTCTAAATTAGTGATTTAAAATAACAAATCTCCACGCTAAAAAATAAACAGTGCAAACTTAGGATGATCATTGAAAGAACCTTATTTGACAACTAGAAAAGTTATTATATTTACTTTCACGTATTCATACGTTAAGTCATGTGTTTCTAAGCTGTCCATTTTGGTACATATTACTAATACTTATAAAATAACACTACTAATATAACAAAAAATTACCTATTTTGGTCGCCAAAATTTTTTATTTAAAAAGGGCCTTCCTATGAAAATTGGACTTTTGTTGTAGTAACTTTAAGTAATCTTTAAAAAAGAACAGTTTTCCATCTCTTTCCTCTTGGTATATCGCGATGTAACTTTACAAGCTTGCCAACTTTAAAATCTGTTTCTTGTTTTCCCCTTGTTTCTCCTCTACGCACACACATAGAAATCTCCCTCTCTCCACTTTTCATTTCAATCGTCTTTTGTTCCATTCCAGATAAAAGGCAGGATAAGATAAACAAAAGGCAAGGATATACTTTTAACGGTTGTGTTTGTTCTAAAAGGATGGATGACACCCTCGCTTTAATCGCCGGCGTTAGCTCGAATCAGACGGTTTGTCAAAGAAGTGTCTGCCTTCATCTCTCAAATAAGTTTGTTCAGTTGGAGGTATTTTCTAAAAGGGTCTGTCTGTACCAGATGTTCCAAGCCTGATAGAATAGTTACTCTCACCATAATTGATATAAATAATTTACCGAATATATCAAGGCTATGTCCTCAAATTGTCGATTTGGCATAGCCTCGTCTGTCTGACAGGATGCTTGTTTTCTTTTTTCTTCCTTTTTTATCTGGAATTACTGACCGGCAGGGACATTACATCCAGTTCGGTCGCCTGTCTGTAGACTATTTTTTCAGATTCACGTATTACTACTTATTCGGGTTGTACATTTATATACTAATTACACTAATGTGATAAGAATTAGAAAGGTTTAATTGAGAACAAGTTCATCAGTAGTTGCGTTAAGGGAGAGTGGAAAACACTTTAGAAAAAAAACCTTCAGTGCACCCTGCCGAGATCGAACCCCAACCTCCCCGTCTTCGGCAGTATAGTTCAACGTTAGATTAGCGCGTTAGACCACGCGGACATCGAAGTGGGCTATGTAGATTGTAGACTACTAGCCTCTCTAGAGACACAGAGCGTTGCCCAAGGTACCCCATAGGAGGTTGTCTACATGTTGTGCCCGCAATGAGATGAAGTGCAGATAGTGAATATTGAGGTGTGGGCCAGTGGAAGTCTTAAACCTAGCTTAAGCCTAATTTACCAACACCTGGCGACCGTTGTGATGATTTCTCTTAAGAGAAAAAATACCCGAGGTACCAGCCGGGTATCGAACCCTGGAACCCTTGGTCCGTAGAAAGGTGCTCTGACCCCTATAACACTGGGCCGTATGCTTGTTCCGAGATTACTTTCAAATACGTGGACCCATCTTAACCAACTTTGGCAATAACATTCTTTGAACATAGGCCAAACAGCTTAAGTACGTACTTTTTAGATCTGGTCTTCCGTTTAAAGATCTCTTCACCTCAAAAATCTCACTTTCTTTTTGTTCCAAGATAAATAAGTGAACCAGACCGACGGATTTTAAAGTTGTTTTAAGACTCAACTGTTCAGGCTAAATTGGAAAAGTTCATTTGAAAAAACTTGAAAAGTCATGTTAGTAAAAATGAAAATTCTTTGCATTGAAAAATGGCACCTGGACACAGGAATCCAACCCAAGACCTTTGGCTTATTACGCTAATGCTCTAACCACTGAGCTAGCCAGAAGTCATCCCGTACACAGGGCCATTCTTCACTCATATGTTAAGGCAGCAGAGTCTGTGATGGACAGCACGTGTGGTAATTGTCAGCTGCATTTGAGAGATCAATTAAGACCACAAACTATCAGACCTTCACTTGAGAGTGCTTAATGCTGCCAACAGTACAATGACAACCGCACGCATGCGCGTATATTGATGGATTAAATAGACAAGCTATACAGCTGTTAAGTACATTTTCAACAACTGTTAGGGTTACTTTAAAGAAACAAATAAACTCTGTGTTTCTACTGGAGAATTTTTATTTTTATTTTGGACAAAAACAGTTTTTTGCCAAAAAAAAACCCTTCAATAAACTGGCCTTAAATCATGATCCCTATTATAAGGTTATAGTAAATGTACTCGCATTTGTGAATGTAAAGAGAAAGGGTGAGTAAGAGTTAAGGAAAAACTACCTGTGGTATACCAGACCTTTATTACAACTCCTATCAACTCGTAAAAGTTATAGAGCGCCTTCACATTATTTATTTACTTTAAATTCAAGTTCTTTATTTATTAAATTTGAGAATATGGGAAATTATTCATCTTTACCCAGCGGCGATTTATTTTCGCCAGCTATATAAAAAGAGGAAGAAATTGCTCTCGAAAGTATAGTAATATAGTTTGGTGTAGCCGGGAGCAGTACGGAAGAATCGGAACAGCAAATATGGAACCAAGCAAAAAGTTCTTAGGAAGAACACTCGAGTGAGATGAAATTAAGTTAAAAGGAGCTCTATTCTAAGTACAACAAAATAAAACTCTTTTTTTTTTCAAGTAATAAGATATAATATGTAAACCAAGATAATATATACCTACACAACGGACGATTTGCCAGCTATAGAAAGATATACTTTAGTTTTAAAATTTATTCGATTAATTTATCCATTCGCTAAACGTGTAGTTATAAAAATTTGAGATCGAGCTGTCAATGGTGCTGTTTTGATATTTGTTGAATATGTCACTTGGCGTATGAATATATTAAAGTAGATCAGAAGGATATGATCCAAGAGCTGGCAAGTTTTTCTTTTTAATTATTGAGTTTACTGCTAGGTTATTAAAGGGTTTATTTAAGGAAAAGAGATGAAGTAATGCTAAAGATATGCAATAACATAAGCTTGGAGAGAGTATGAGAAAACCAGAGTGATAATTAAACATCATAGAAACACTCCAAATCTAATGCAACAATACAAATTCATTGCGAATAAAAAACTCTTTCCCCTTGTCTTACTAACCATCCGGCCTATATGGAGTTAATTGCACTAATGCGGTATTAATGAGCAAGGTAAAATCTTATAGAAAATGTACCCACATTTTCTTGTATAAGGAATGAGCGGGTATCCACTAAAGGACAACCATCCTTAGTTAAACCACCTTGTGTTTCAAACTTCGACCTCATCCACCATCAAGAAATAAAACTAGACGAGCTTGACGTCTTAGTTTGCGTGCCCACCGACGCCCTACTTCTTCCAGGTCAGAACCAAGCTCGCTAGCACCAGCTGTGTGTGAGATCAATCGTGCGTATATAAATATATTATTTCACACAAAGCGGAGAACACTGAAGAATAATTTTCCTATCCGATGGACGTGAAATAATCATTTCACTTTGTTCGTACGCGGTGATAAAAGGTTTAAACAGGTTACGTTACCTCTTTCAGGCGGCGGAGAAGCCACGTGCACGCTCTGGTTCAAATCCCTGTTTCTGGACGAGATCAAAGAAGGAATTTGAGGTATTTATATTGTGTTACTAATACGTTACCGTGCGTCTATTTTGTGCTAACGTTATTTCTCTCTCCTCCAGGCTCACTTTGATGCGGCGGAGGTGATGTGGTATTCAGTTAACTAGATGAAAACGTAGCGCTGGAGCTGTTTCTCACACGCTTGTGTTGCCATGTATAGTAAAGTAATAATTTAATTTCACACGCTACACAAACTGGTTTAATAACACCATTAAAAATATTTTGAGACACACACGCATTAAAATTGTCACTAACGTGTTCGTGTGGGTTTTTATGGTGGTCATAATGGGGGAAGAGGGGGATAGTGGTAGGGTGAGTATTTAACGTGTACGTTCTAATAAGGACCCTACACGATCAAACTATTATTATTATTATTATTATTATTATTAGCACCGCGTCCTACTACCCGTTCGGGTTATACGCACCTCCGCTAATGTGTAATGGTAGGGTGATTGTGAGATGAAATGGAAGACCTACAGTTTAACGTGGGATCCGAACCACGGTGGAAGCATGGCATTCCCCCTATTCACAAGTTGTGATTAATACACGTCTTGTCAGAGGTGAAGTACAGGTTTGGCAGTCAGATAAATCTGTGCCCGGACCGAGGATTGAATCCCAGACTCCCAGAAAAAAAGTCTGAGACCTTACCCTTAGACTATCAGGTTAGCGATTGAATGGATATTGTTTTGTTAAAACAGCAGAAAATATTGGGTGCTGATAAACTCATGTACCAGCCTCCATAACTGAAAAAACGATGAGAACTTTGCCAATATTTAGCTCTGAATTTGTTCCACAAGACTATCCTGTTTATTCTACAGGCATTAGCCATATAAAACTAGCACACGTCTAACGAGACAGTAAACTCGTAAGGACGATTAAAATTCATTTCAGGTGACCTGGTGGTTTAGGGGTAAGGTGACAGACTTCTGTGCTGGGGGTCTGGGGCTCAATCCTCGTCCCGGCACAGATTTATCTGATTACCAAACCCTTCCTTCACCTCTGACAAGACATCTTGTGAATGTGTGGAATGCCAGGCCTCCACCGTGGTTTGGATTCCACGTTAAACTGTAAGTTCTCCATTTAATCTCACAATAATCCTACCATTACACATTAGCGTAAGTGTGTATAACCCGAACGGGTAGTAAGACGCGGTGCTAATAATAATAATAATAATAATAATAAAATTTATTTCAATACTCAACGTTCATTTTTTTTTCTTTGTTTATTTTCGAAGGCATGAAGGGATATTTGACACCTGTTCGTTTCCGAAGATAAAAAAAAAACATCAGCAAGGAAATGTTCACCTGCCAAGGAATATATCTACCCGGATAAATATATCTCTCTAGAATGTTACGGGTCACGTTTCTTTCAACCTCCATACAATGGAATAGCTCGGGGAATTTGAAGCGGAATCGAATGTCAAGTTCACATTTTTATTTTTATCTTCGAATAGCTACTTTTATTTTCTAAATATATATTTTTTTTCTAAATAAATATATATATATATTTTTTTTTTCTAAATATATATATACACACACACACACAACCCACAACTTTACTCAAAACATTCTATATTTTTTAATATAAATGGTCTCAATTCCGTACTTAGACACATCTATTTTTTACCACCACGTATTACTCCCCGTTCATGCTAAACGCATATGTACTAAATTATACTGATCAGTTAGGGATAATATCAAGGTTGAATATAGATGAAGTGTAACCGAATTTTCGTGGAATTATAATGGAAAAACATTTAGGAAATATCACCCTCACTACAGCCAACCGACGTTCAAAGCTAAAACTCCCCCTCATCGAAAGTCCGCTCTATATCGAGAAGGGCACCTTAGACCATCCGACCACCGCAGTTGGTCCTTCTTAACCATATTAATGCTATTTCAGGATAAACCTCCTTTATTTTAAATAAACGTGTTGGCATTAGTAATTCACGCCAGCGGAATCCGAGAACTATTGAAGTGCGGCCATGGACATAATGTGACAAAACCGATTTTATATCTCAAATTTCTACAAATATTCCAAATTAAATATAATGAGATACAAACAAGTTGTTGGTTTTCCAGTAACGTGATAGTTGGGGGGATCAACTCCCAGGTGGATTTACCGAGGTTGATATTCCCTAAATGGTTTGCCACTCTCCTTCCACGAAAATGAGGATACACTTTATTTAAATTAAATCTTATTCATCCCTAACACATTAGTGTAATTAGTTCATATGTGTATGTCCCGAAAGGGTAGTAAATCATCGTGCAACATAAATAGATAAAATAGTCACGTCTGAGAAAATGGCCAAACAGAATCGTTTTGTAACCGCCATATTGAAACAAAATGGTGGACGTAAATTTTAACCGGACGTTCCGTTTTTCCCACGCGAAATCCTAGCAAAATCGGTGGGTTTTTTTTTGCGTGAAAAAATAACAAACCAACTTGTTTGTATATTAGTAAGATATATGTATATTTCAATGGAAATATGGCATTACCTCATGTATACACGCATATGTACAATATCAATTTAATGCCACGCCTCCAGTAACATTTCATTTGAGATGCAATCTAACAGAAGAATACGTTTCACATCTTAAAGGCCGTCAGCAATGAAACACGTGTGACTCCATTTCTAGAACAGGCTTGATACCGCTGAGACTCCTCGGAGCGGTTCCAATTAATTTGTTTGACAAATGTACCGGTACAAGAGTGGTGGGGAGTTTATTTAAAACAGGAAATAACGCTCTAGGCTACGTGGTTTGCTATGTTATAACTGATAAGACTGTTGCGAGTTGGAAGAGTTGGAATGAAGCTAAGTGAATTATTTCAGTCAGGGGCGGATTGAACCATCGGTACAAGGGGAATTTTCGTCTGTTTGGCTGAAATGACCTCATTGGCCCATATAATTAACAATATTTAAATTTGTAGCGTGTCAACCATGTAAAGTTGACACCTACACAATTAGGCTACGTAAAAATACGAAGTTATAATAATTATATTGGCAAAATCCAAAGAAGAGAATTAGATTTGAAATATGTAATAATAATATCCTTCAAAACCTACTGTTAACGACTGGGTGGACTCGGATATGATCCACGTGCTCTCAATAGAAAATACTACAAAGGATCTGCATAAAAATACTAAACTTACAATAGTGGAATCCAAAGAAAATAATTAAAGCTAATAAATTCAGAAATAATATGCTTCAAGACTTACCGTGGCTGGATGGGATCGGATAACGCCAACATGCCTTCTAGCAAAATATTAAACACGAATGGCGACAGGTTGCGTCCTAACACATCCACTTACTACTTCTTCAGTCGTAGAAAAGAACTAAAACAAAGTTAGGCTCGCTCCCACGACCCTCGAGCGCCACTGTCGTGGCGGCGTGTCTTCGAACCTCCCCTTTTCTTCGCCCCTAGTCCATCCAATCACCACCTGTGTTATTACGTATCTTTTCTTTTTTTGTTCCGTTCTAGTCAGAGAAAGGGTATAAAATAGGTACTCTCAGATTTACTTTAAATTATTCTATCACCTCACGTCGTTGAAGAAGGAACTTCTCTACACGAAGGGACCGGTGGCCATGGAGTATTGGAAGTGGTTCTCACCGCCACACCACTGAGAAAAAAAACCTCTTTTCATGAAGGAACCAGTGTTCATGGAGTGTTGGACGTGGTTCTCACCGCCACGCCGCCAAGGAATATCCTCTCCGGTTTCCTAAGTATAGAGGCGACGTTAATAAGTCCATCTAACTTATTGTTTAGTTGAAAGATTAGAAATTGTTTATTTAATAAGTCCATCTGACTTATTGTTTATTTCAGATTTAGTATAGTCGAGGCGACTATTATGAGTATCTTGACTTCTTGTTTCAGTCAGAGGGACTAGATTTTGGTTTTGTATTATTACAACTCAGTTGATGTAGTCAAAGTAGCTCTAGTGTTGCTCAAGTCCCTCAGACTTGTTATATTGGTACAAGAGGCCGTGTTTTTCCTATATCCATATGATATAGCTTCGATATAGGAGCCTTGAGCTCCAGATCTAATGAGGACTTAGTCCAAATGGTTGCTATTGTCAACGAGCAATATATTTCTCTTTTGAGTCCTTAAGACTACACACTTGTTTTTATGGCTACAACCAGGTTGTCTATCCCTTTTCTAAGACCTAGTTGGGTCAATGTGTTCAATGTATTGAATAATTCTTATCGCCACGCTTCGCGTGTTATATTATCTTGGGTGCGTAAAGCACAGAAATCCGCTTGTTTCTATATGGGGTCAGCACAGATAATCTCTTTTCTCTCTATGCCAATTTTTGGCACCCATTGACTGAGTATTAGTATTGTATGAATTAAATTAGTGTTGTACCCCAGGGAGTGGGTCAGTAAATACATGCACTATTGAATGCTCTGGAAGTACCAATAGGGAAAGGACCGGCCATAGTATTATTTTGTGTTGACACCTGTATGTTAGCCATCTACCAATGTAATAAACAAACCTTTCTATTGCTATTCATTATACTATGTCTCTTAAGGATTTTCTTTTGTCCCAATCAAGCAAGCAAGCTTAAATTATAAATGTGTTAATAATACTATATGTATATGATTTCTAGTTAACTTTTGCTTGTAATTACCTCACAGTTTTACTTTTAGAATCACCTGACTGTAGCCTGGCGTCAGTCCAGCTGTTTTGTAATTGAACATTGCTCTTCAAGCCTACTGCATTTGATCTTGCCCGTGTTGAAACAAGACAGTATTAATTTGGAACTTCTATCTTATGTTTTTGTATATCTATTATAATCAATAATATATTTTATTTTTCTGTTATAATAAATCTATTTTTGTTATTCTAGTCATTTTATCAATCTGGTTAAAATAAATGCCCTTGTACACCCGTGTCGGGTGCGACCAATTATATCAACAAAGATAATGTTAAAAGAACTCAGGATTTGCTGAAGTTACTTTTAATAGCTATAATTATTTGAATAAGAGAAAAACTCCGATAATTTGGCACTACTTTTAATTTAGCACTACTTACCATATAATTTATTTCCAACTGACTTTGAGGCTTTACAAATAGTTTGTGTGTCACATTGAAAAGAGCAGAGCGTACTTAGTCGTTTTAAAATTTTACTAAGTTCTATCCATGGATGGTTAAAATAATGTTCTGTCGACAGAAAGATTGAACGGATGTTTAGCGTTTATTGAAAAAAACTCTACAAAGCAATGCAAGTTTAAAATGTAAAACTGTTTTTTAAAACGAATTAATTTACTTTGGATTTACATGTTTGCCTTAAAACAAGCGCAGACCAAAAACGTGGTCAAGTGACGAGTTATAAATCAATCACAAGATTTCCACTTCATTGACAAAGAAAGAGTTTCGAAACAAAACCCCATTCAACTCGAGATCGGACAGCTGCAAGTGGCAATGACTTGGCAAAACTCTTCGGAGAGACCAGGGATAGAGTCTGGACTGGAAGCTGTAAGGACTCTGACTTTTATTGTCGATGAAGAAGGCAGAAAACTCGAATTGTCGTGGGACGAATTCAGAAGTGTGGTGGGGAATAGACTTGGATGGCGAAGTTTCGTTTTTCCAGAAAAGGCGTTAAGGGATGTTATTATAAATATATAACATGTATAAAATATATAAGTATATATATATATATATATGTATATATATATGTATGTGTATAATGACGCGTGGCAATTTCAGTATAGGAGGACGCGTCATCAACACAATAAAATGTGCAGATGATCTAGCATTTCTGGCCATAAATAAATAAAAGTTGCAGGAAATGATGGACCAGCTAGTGGAGATAGGGAGAAGATATGTCATGGAGATCAATATTCAGAGGTCAAAAGTGGATTGAAAACCAAGAGTTAGAAAAATGTTGAGAAGTTCAAGTACCTGGAAAGTATGCTAACAAAGGAGCATCGTACTGTATAGAGTAGAAACTTGGATTCTTAAGAAGAGAAAAAAGAAATACTCGGAGAGCTTTGAAATGTAGTGCTGGAGAAGATTTGAGCAGATCAGGTGGACATACCGGGTGACAAATGAAGAAGTCCTAAGAAGAATGGGTAAGAAGAGATCCTTTTTGGATGTGATTCTTTGGCGCAAAATAAACTGGATCGAACACATCCTTAGGAGAAACTGTATTCTGTATGACGTCATAGAAGAAAAGCTTGAGGGAAAGAGGAGCTTAAGAAGAAGGAGGATTCAAATACTAAATGACTTGAAGGAAATAAGAAAACTCTGGAAGCTGGAAGGGGAGGCAGAGTACAGGGCGCATTGGAGGTCTAAGTTTTACTGACAACAGGAATAGACCTGTCGTAAGACAGAACACTAAGTAAAAATAATGATGCTATATAATACATGCTCTTTCGTTCCTTTCTAAATTTTTTTATCAGTATGTCTTAGTTCCTGTTCAGGTTATACTCATATATGATAATTACTATAATGTTTGGGATGAGGAAGGTTGAATTTAGAGGAAGTTTACCCGAATTTGCGTTAAGGCAAAGGAAAACTATTTTGGAAAACCACCTTCAATACACCCCACTGGGATTTGAACCTCTATCTACCTGTCAACGGCAGTCTAATCGAACAAGATAATAATGCCTTAGACCCTGTGGCCACCGAAGTAGGTAATTACTCTAATGGGGTAGGGATGAGTAAGGAGGCATTAATAGGTGAACTACCCGAATTTGCGTGGAAGAAGAGTAGGAAACCATTGGGGGAAAATCCCCTCCAGTTGACCCGATCAGGATCCGAACCCAGATCTCCCCATCTTTATCAGGCCAGTTTGAAACGAGAATGACGCCTAAGACCATTCGGGCACTGAAGCGGGTTCCTTCTTAATAGAAAATATATACTTTTCATAGTTTTTTTTATGAAATACAAATCTATTATTTCGCTCTCAGAAATGACATTTTTTTTCTATATTATTAGTTATATTATATGATATTATATTATACATCGAGAGTGTCAGCTGCAGATTACATGACTTGACATATTAATACGTGAACATAGATTTAGTACATTTTTAACTGTCAAATAAGGCATGAACTATGAAAATTGAACTGAAGTGCAGACACAGATAATTCCTATGACGGCCCGACTATATACCTATGCAATTATACGAGAATAATATGTGTATATTAATGTATACAAGCACACGTGTTCAAACAAAATTCAGAAATTATATCCTCTCATCTGTAATCTATGAGGCAAATGTTGATTGAATTCCAAATGCCATGAGTGTTATTTATCTGCATCAGTTGAGTATCTATTTGTTTTAGAAAATGTTTCAGTTGCTTCACAAGATTAATGGGATACACACTCTAATTATTCGTTAAAATACTGGATCAATATTAATTTAAGGCCGTTAAATTATATTGGACCATTAGGTGCAGCACTAGCTCTATATAGATGCTAAAAATTAAAGTTTCAGAAAATAGATAATTCTTACATACTGTAAATATTTTTAATTACCTTATTTAAAAGCATGGTAATTAAGATCTTACCATCATCGGTGGACATGCCGACTAAATGTCACACATGTTTCCCAGCGACAAGAGATCTTCATTCGAGACCTGATCGGGTGATTTTCTGATTATTTATTTTGCCCCAAAGTGTTTTTCTTTCTTCTTCCATAAAAATGGAGGTTAATTTATTCTAAATTATACCTTTTTCAACTATACCATTAATAGTGTGGTAACATACGAATAACGACCATCGGCGGTCACGTGGTCTGACACGTCACTCTAGTATTATTCTGTATTACCGGTAGTGGAGAGATTGGGGTTCAAATCCCGGTCAGGTATACTTAGAGAGCTTCTCTGCTCAAAGTTTTTCCAAATATCTCTTCATGTAAATGTAAATTCAGATCCTTTTCCTCTTAAATTTTAACTTCCTGATCCCGGTTCTATTTAGTAATTAATGTGTGCTCTAACCCGAACGACGGGTAAAAAGGTGCAGTGAAAATATAACACTTTCGATAGTAAATCATACCCGTTTTGGTGGCCGGATGGTCTAAGGCGTCACTCTCGTGTTAGACTGACCTGCTGGATAAAGGGAGATCGGGGCTCGAATTCCAGTTAAATCTATTGAGGGTAAGCTTTCCTAAATATTACCCAATCTCATTCCACGCCAATGCGGGTATATTCCTTACTAATCCCTACCTCATCAGCGTAATAATAATATATGCGTAAAGCCTAAACAAGTAGTAAGACACAATGATAAAAAAAAGGAAGATAATAAATCCTGTAAGCAGAACCATCGTTCCACATTAAACACNTCCAACACACGGCGGTGTATATGTACAACATACGTGTACGTGTGTGTGTATGTATCTATCCCCCAAGGAAGCACAACACAACAGGGGAGTTGATATCAAAGCAGAAAGGAGAACATAACCCCGCAGGAGGTTTGTTCCTGGGAAACTGACGAGACTTATGAAACGACTATTTCTGTCCCGGCTGGTATAATATAGGGGTCAGACGTGGAAACCCAGCTTTGCACAAAGCATCTTTCTCTCTCTTTCTCTTATATTCGTCCTGGTACGTCGAGATCTGGAATCAGACTGGGTGTATATGTAGCGTTGGGATACCGGGTTAGTTTGAATAGATTTTGAGCCGGTGGCAAAATAATGAATGCTCTACGAACATGGATGGCCTGGAAACCTCTCCGGCCTCTCAGGACGACACACACATAAATGGTAATACTGAAATAAATTACGTAGAGTATGATGGGATCATCGCTTTGGCAAGAATATTATATGTTTTTCATTTATTTGAGGTATTTAACGTTCACTTAGTTAACCTCGGTGATCTTGAGGTAAAGTGCTCACCTCAGGACCCGATGTTAGTATCTTTAAGCCCAACCGGGTTCGAGCGATAAAAATCCGTAGCACAATTTCCTACGGAAAGGAGAATAAAGCCGTTGGTCCCACGTCAATTGTGGCATTTAAAAGAACACGGGAAGATATGTAAAAAATACCTTTTCCAGCGAAATTGGTAGACACTTTCACACTCGCTCATAGAAATTATCGTGTTCTGATATGTTTGTTCAGAAAGTGCACGTTAATTATTTCAGATAAATAACGTGCACGCTCTGAACCGACTGATTATATTAGAACACGTCTTATGAGCTAGCATAAATCTAGAACAGGCACAACATCCAAACCCCCGGCCGATAATTCATCATTGTGAAAGGGAAACCCACGTGTTACCAATGATAAGTTTCTCGCCCAAGCCGGGAGTTGGACCCAGAAACAAAAGTTAAATAGAAAGACATGCTACCGAAGCTTAAGTGTTGCACTGGACGAGAATTGTTCCTTATAAAATGTATTTACTGAAATAATGGCCACATACTTTCTTTTAGAATATCTGTGGATAATCTTATTGTATTTTCGTTATGTTTTTTTATCACTGCGTCTTACTACCTATTCAGGTTGTACGCATGTATGATAATTACTATAATGGGGTAGATACGAAGAAGGGAGCATTTTAGAAGTAATATACTCGCATTTGCCTGCAAGGAAAGTGGGAAATCATTTAGGGAAAACCACCCACAATAAACTCGATTGGTATTCAAACTTTGATCTCCCATCATCGGGAGGCCAATCTAACATGAGAATGACACCTTAAGTCATTTGGCCGTCAAAGCGGATGATATACTCTTTTATTTGACATAATTCTTTGGTGGTCGAATGGTCTAAAAAATGGGCAGCGTTTTTCAACCAGTGTGCCATGGGAGTTTGGGGTAGGATAAAAAAGAAGTGATAAAAAATTTTAGTGGTAAAAATAAATCTTTTAAAATCTATGATCAACATTGTTTTTAAAAATAACACAATTATTATAATCTTAGGTAATTAACTTTTAAACATAATCTACTACTTATTTAGTTACTACTCCTACTAATTTTTTAAAAGATAAAATTTCTTTAATAAACTGATGGTGTTCCTGGACCATTTTAGCATCTTGTGCAATGAGTTGAAAAATCGCTGGTTTAAGAGCGTTTATTACATGTCAATCAACACCATGACACAGTCGACTAGACATTGTAAATTCACACCAACACTATTGCACGTGGATAATTTCTGATTAAACATTAATGGAGAAAAAGAGTTAATAGAAGTTCTTAATACTGAACATTGTTGAAATATTAAATTATATTTGGATAGTAAACACATTGAAAAGGCCGTTTTTGACCATTTTAGAATGGCTTCACAGATAAACATTGTACACAAATTTTCATTCGGTCATAACAGAGACATACTGTAGTTATTAACAAGAAACTTTGTCGCTTTGTCCCCCATCGTCACCACGGAAAATGTCGAGAAATCATTCAAATACGAATGCACTGCACACATTTCTGACATATCATAGGTGTTTTCTTTTCCCCTTAAAGGTCCTCGCACACCGGCATAGTATCGTACAATTATCGTATGTTTTTCTCTTGCCATGCTATGGAGCTGTTTACACCGACAACCGTCGTAGCACCCTGGTAGCAGCATAGTATAGTATACGTACGATGCGTGGTCTTACATTCCGCTTTGAAAGCGGAAAGACACGTACGATACTGTCATGGCGGTCGTTATCTACCCCCACTACACCCTCTCAAACACTCCCGCCTTTCTTCCACTCAGGGAAGTATTATTGGAGATGATTGATACACATTATTTTGATTATACTATTACTAAACAAATAATTATTATTTTAAACCTGGGTCATTAGTGAAATTAAAACAATGTCTGTGGTAAAAAAATACTCCTGTTAGCTTTAGGTTACAACACTTCCTATGATGAATGGATTGTAGTTTATTTTATTAGTTAATTTTATTCAATGCAATGCATTCAATACAAGTAAATAAAGTATCAAATCAATTCTGCAGCTGGCTTGCCAGTAGTTGATGCATGGTTTCTATCTACCCTTCCCCATTTCCATTACGATTTCTATTCCTTCTACACAAACTATATTTTTTTCTTCAACTTGCTAGCTTCTTGTATTATTGCCAAGATTGACTATTGTTGCATTATTGTTTTCCTATTAGTCAGAGCGGGTTGAAATTTTACAGCTATCTTTCTTAGTGTCTAGAAGAGCACAGTATAGTTTCTGGTTGGAATCCTCTAATTAGAACAACAATAAAAAGGTATCACTCATTTTAATTAACAGAACAGTACTTATACGATACCATGCCGGCGTGCGAGGAACTTTACTCCCAAACCTCACGCGAACCGGGAGCGGAGTTGGGCCTGCTATGATGAACGCTCTTAAGGCATAATTCTCGCATAAGATTTTACTGCCGATGGCGTGGAGATCAGGGTTCGAATATCAGTTGTATATACTGAGAATGGGTTTGCCTAAATGCTTATACTTTCTCCATGCAAATTCGTGTACATTTCTTCTAGATTCAGCCTTTTTCATCTTTAACACATTTAAGTAATTATTACATATGCGTATAGCTTGAGTGATAGTTAGACGCAGTGCTAAATTATGATATATATTTGACTGAGTCGTAACATTTACGTAATTATTTTACAATAGAAACAGTTGGTCAGTTAAAACCAAGTTTTTTTCATTTTGAAAAATTAAACAAGAACTAAAACGGAAAAAAGTCAAAAGATAATTTGAAAATTAGACATTTTGACGATTCATGAGCAATTGTAAATATGAATCTAAATGTCATTCACTAAATTATCCCGTTAGATATGAAATGGTTTATTTCAATATTGTCGTTAAATATATATATATATATATAATATATATATATATATATATAATATATAAGATATAAATTAATTTAGGAGTGATTACAACTATCAAGATAAAGGCTCTCACATTTTTTGAAATGTATTACAATAATCATTTATCATATTCAAACTGTTGTAACTTTTTTTACTAAATAACAATATTTACTAATCGTTTTTTAAAAAGAATATACATAAATTATCTAACCTATTATAAGCCTTAATAAATTTATTATTTTATTAGCTATCTGGTTTATTGAAGTATTGAATAAGCCGTGGTAGTATAATTAATTAAAAACAAAATATCTTGAGCTTTGTTATTAATTACTGTAGACAATTTTAAGATAGCTAATTAAATAAATAATGTGTAAGAGTTTTAATGGGGGGAGTAATTTATGAAGATCTTGTATTTTTTTTAAATTAAAATATTTTACCTTATTTATTTTCGCAGGTTTTAATTATTTATATCAGTATAAGAGTATAAATATGAAAATAAATCTATATTATACTACCATAGCCTTAAAAAGGCGTTGAAGATCCCGTGGTTATACTGTTAAAATGATTGACTATCATACTAGAATATTTTGGTTCGACTCTTGGCTGTGTTGATAATATTTACAATTTCCTTATTGTTTTCAATAAGTAAATATTTAGGCGTTCGGATTGTATGCGTAGTGTTATACACTTTACTCTAGTTTTTACTTAGTTTGTAGGTCATGATATAATATATCTGTATGTTTAAAGCGTTCACTTTAGATAATCTGGATATAATATTAATAATAATAATAATAATAACATCATATTTCCACGAGATTTTTTGTAAAAGATAAAAAAAATTAAACCCTAAACAAAGTTAACAAAATGAGTTAAAATGAAACCGAAATTATACCAACATTTGTCTTTGTTCATAAAAATAAAAAGTTGCGACGTTACTGGGACGGTGATATATTACCCCATTAGAGGCGTAACTTCCATTTAGTGAAAAAGTTTTGTATGCATAGTAAGATCTTTTTAATTTTTGTTTCAATATGTACAAAATTATTATTAAATGTCCAAAAAAAAAGTTACATTTAAATAAAGAGCTTTTAAATTGTTATACATTAATATTTTGAATTTATAAGATTAGATTGTCATCCTTGGTGGTATTGGGATGTGGTGCTCGCCTTAGAACCCATTATTATTATTATTATTATTATTATTATTATTATTATTATTATTATTATTAGCACCGCGTCTTACTACCCGTTCGGGTTATACAAATGTGTAATGGTAGGGTGATTGTGAGATGAAATGAAGGACCTACAGTTTAACGTGGAATCCGAACCACGGTGGCGGCCTGGCATAACCCATTATTAGTTGGTTCAAACCCAGAAGAAGTTGACGGATTTTACTTGGTCGATAAAAATCCGTAGCACAACTTCCTTGGGAAGGGAAATAAAGCCGTCTGTCCCGTGTTGATTTTGACATATAAATAATAATAATATTTAGCACCGCGTCTTACTACCCGTTCGGGTTATACGCTTTAAGTACTAATTACGCTAATGGATTAGGAATTGGGAAGGTTTAATTAGAGGAAGTAAACCCGCATTTGCGTGTAGGTAGAGTGGAAAACCATTTAGGAAAAACCACCCCCAGTTCACCCGACCAAGATTCGAACCTCGATCTCCCCGTCCTCAGCAGTCGAGCTAAACACGACAAGCGCGTTAGCCAACTACGCCACCGAGGCGAGTTTGACATATAAAGAACCCTGGAAGGTAAGTGTAAATACTTTTCTCAGCAAAATTGGAAGGCTCACTCATATAAATTCAATTTCTAAGTGAACGATAAACCACTACATTATTTGAACTCCCCTAGTACATGGGATTTTTCAGATGGTCCGGAAAAAAATTGTGCAAAAATTGATCCCCTACTTCCGGTCAC
This sequence comes from Timema monikensis, assembly GCA_902151445.1. Classification (NCBI taxonomy): domain Eukaryota; kingdom Metazoa; phylum Arthropoda; class Insecta; order Phasmatodea; family Timematidae; genus Timema; species Timema monikensis. The sequence continues at coordinate 694,920 of CABFVZ010000119.1, forward strand.
AATTTTTATAATGTACTCTTATGGCAGAATACGAATATGGTAACCTTAACTTTGGGGGAGAGGGGGAGGATAGTGGGAATTTGATTTTTAAACAGTCGTATTCTCTCCATTTACGCAAATAAGGGTACATTTAATCTAAGTTCAAACCAACCTACTATCTAATTAGACGCCTATAGCCAAGATGACTAATAGGACTCTGAAAAAAGAAGTCTAGGTGTTGAATGGTTGTAGGCTACCAAGTGATCAAAATTGTCTCGGAGACAAAAAAAAAGGGGGGGGNNNGGATCAAACCCTGCAAAATTTGGAAACCACTGTACCTGAGGCTCTCTTTAACCTTCGTCCTATGGATCAAACTTCCAGTCTTATAGTGCGTCCCTGGACATAGATAATTAAAGAACAGATAACATAGCCTCTACAGGAGTTTTGCTGCTCTGCTGCTCTCCTTGATTCTGAAAATTGAAAAATGATACTTGGACACGGGAATCAAACCCGTGTCCAGGCGTCATTTTTCAATTTTAGGAATATGATATCTAGATGGAGAATTACTCTCTAAAAATCATAAATAATAGCTTTGGATTTTTGTTTCTTAAATATGCTCTCCTTGAGACAAGTTCAATCCTTGGGCTCTGGAGACCGCTAGTTGCAATCTTCAGTGATAACAACACCTCCAAGGGAGAAATATTTAAACAACTCACTTTCAAATTGTTTGTTGTAAAGACTACAAGCTAGAGAACAAGTTTACCTGCCACCCAAAGAGAGACTAACCGGTGGTATTTGAAAATTCTTTACAATCAGACAATTTGCAAACATTCTTTTAAGTTAACACAAAAAAGGACTATTGTTTTCTACCTTTTATTTGGAATTTATATTCTGAGTAAGATAGTTTGTATAGTTGGTTTATGAGAAGGGAGTGAGGTTGCTACCTGAACCTAGCTTTGTGAAAGCTTGTTTATTGACCCTAAGAGACAAATTATTTTTGTTTGCTCTGTAGTAAAACCATATTTTTATATTTATAATGAATTGGTTTTTTTAATGCTTAAATTGTAGGTATTTTGTCACTTGAAATTGCACGCAGCGATCCACGTGTTGAAAGAATCAAGCTGTCTCAAAAAAACGTGGCCATTTAAAACTGAAGGCTGTATATCTGGTGTATAACTTGTATATGGCCCTGAAACATTTGTAACACCCCTGAATCATTTGGCATTAAACCCTCTGAGCTGAGAGCTGACTATTATCTACCTGCTAGCTCGGGAATTGCGTTTATGAATAATTCAGAGAACACATGAAGAAAATCTTAATTCGGTTAAAAAGACCACCTAGTTGATAATTTGAATTTTACCTCGAGGAAATCATTTAAATTTTAGTAGAATAATAATTATAGCTATCCTTTGTAGATTGATAAAAAAAATCATTTGAATCTTTAAAAAAATGTAGTTTCATAAAATGATTTCTTTACATTTTAGTTTACACCCACATCGGTGGTGAAGTGGACTAGACGTCAGTCTCTTCTAGTTAGATTTCACCGGTGACAAGGAAGTAGGGTTTCGGAACCCGGCCGGGTGTACTAAGGGTTATATTTCCTAAACTATTTCCCACTCTCCTTATACGCGAGTGCGGGCAGTTTAAGTATCGATTTTACCTTCCTCATCCTTACCCCACCAGCTTTGTTACAATTCTTAGCCCAAACGGCTATAAATACGAGCTAGTAAGGGTGAGTGGTTATTAGCTTCCAAACACTTGTATGATATAGAGGGAAAATGTTCAATAAATAATACAACACTATTAGATTTTTAGCTCAACACATGATTGTATTTGGTTTAATTATTTTATTTTATTTAATACATACATTTACTTAATTTAATGATCGTGGCACTTGGATATTTGTTGATAAACGCATGTCCCAGAGGCAAATTTCAACAAAATGCAATTTTTTTTTTTAGAAAACTAATCAGATGGATTAAATACGCCAATAATTATTTATAAATAAAGAAATACATTTTAAATGTCTCATCTTATAGATGCATACAAACGCTAACACTCTGTTCCCTTACGGGGTAGGCAATAAACTGTGTATATAGCTCAAAAAAGACTTCATACCCTAACTGACTACCTCCACACTTCCCTATCCTCGCATACTTACTCCACTTCAACAACATCCATACACCGAGTCATACATGCTCTTTTATTCTTAAAACTCTTAATATTTCTCTTTTCATATATTCATCTACAACATTTAGCCACGTCTTACATGGCCTACCTCTTTCTTTTGATCCACACACTCTACCTTCATATATTTGCTTTGTCACTCGATCCACATTCGTCCACTCAACATGTATTTTTTTTTAAAGATTGGTTATCAACTTAATATATTTTTATGGTTTTATGACATTCGGGGTAGTTTTATCGGACGAATCACTTTGATCTTTAACTTAAAACTACCCGCTTTGGTGGAGGCGTGGTATAACGCGCTACTCTTGTGTTAGACTAGACTGCCGATGATGAGGGGGATCGGGGTTTTAATCTCAGTTTGGTGTACTGAGGATCGTTTTCCACTCTCTGCGTAAGCGTAAGTAGTCAGACATGTTGCTAAATAAAATAAGATTCAATGCTCCAGAAAAAATTAAGAGAAAAGTAAGGGAAGAAGGGGTAATATTCTAAACACATATATTATGAGGGGAAAGGGGGATGGAACGGTTGCCACTTATTTCTTATTTATCCATATCTTTTTATTTTTATTGTCTGGTGTTTAGGCACCAAACTATTACTATTTAACGCCACTCAGGGACTAAGTTTATTTATATTACACAGAATATAATGGGGGCGAACATTTTAAGTCTCGCCTGGGATCGCATAAAACCCTTGCGCCAGCCCTGGCTAAGCGCCATTCATTTATTTATGGCTGTACATATGGGGTATGTATGATAAAGTATAAATAGAAGACGTGCACCTACGTTAGTGTGAAAGGGGAATGAACCAAATATTGAAAATCATCCCCAACTATCTCTTTATCAACGCAAAGTTCCATGTATTGTAAGACTGATGCCTTAAAGCAGTGGTTACCAAACTATGGCACGTGGTGGTGTGCCAAGGGGGAAGCTTTTGTCCAAAATAAATTAAACATTTCTCCAGTAGATACTTATAGTTTAATTTTCTTCACAAGGTGATAACCACAGTTGTTAAATATCTGTCATGAGCATAGTGGCATTAGACGAGAAACTTTTTAAATGAAGAGAAAAAGTTGTGATTAGATTCCAGGACACCCTTGGCAGATATTCAACAGCTGTTGATATTATCATGTGAGCAAAATTAAACTCTATGTTTCTACTGGAGCAATATTTGATTTTTGACCAAAAAGGTTTTGTTATAAAAACTGCAAAAAACACCGCCCTATTTTTGCGTCCTTTGCACTCCCACCCTAATTCCACTGAGTCGAAAATACTTTTACAACAAGTAGTATTAAATGTGAAATGTGCATAAGAAACAAACTATAGTGAAAATCTGTCTTATACTGCTTGAACAACAAGTACATGATTTCCGTCTTTTGAACTAAAGTTCGAGTTCAATTTTTATAGAAATAACCTTATATGGTAGTTATAAAAATTGCTAGAAATATCTCCAAGTATTCATACGTCAAATCATGTGGTCTACAGCTGTCACATTTGATAGATATTATCAATACCTATAAAATACCACAAATAAGAGTAGTAAAATATTATCAATGCTAAACGAAAAAAGTTTGTATATTCTAAAAGATTTGCCATATATATATATTTTTTCATTTTTCATTTATTTGAGATATTTAACCGCACTTTCTGAACCAATGGATCATATCAGCAGATGACTTGTACACTAAATTTAATCTAGAAGAGACACAGTATCCAGCACCCAGCCGTTAATTTATCACTGTGGGAGGGGAACCCCACATTTCTCCAACGATAAATTATTTCGGCCATGCAAGAAATCGAACATGGAACCCTTTGCTCACTATAAAAGACAAGCTACTAATTGAGCTAAGGCGAAGGACGTTCGCCTTTATAAAATAGGACTCAAGATTAACTCCTTTCACATCAAAATTTAACAAAGATGATGTAAGACTTATTCACCTAAAATACAGTTATCTTTTTAGTCTATACGTTGGCGTCTTGTTAATTTTCAAAGGTTACCCACTTCTGTGGCCACGTGGATTAATGCACTACTTTCTCAGTAAACTAGGCTGCCGATGACGGGAAGAGTGAGGTTCGAATCTTGGTCAAGTACACTGAGGGTGGTTTTCCAAAATGATTTTCCACGCGAATTTGGGTACACTTCCTATAAATATAACCTCCCTAATACCTAAAACCATTAGTGTAATCAGTAAATAAGCGTATAACTCAAACAGGTAGTAAGACGTGGTGCTAAAAATAAAAATCGAAAATTTTCATTTCTCGAGGGCAAGGGGTCACGCAAACTAATTTGGTATACATTTCCACCACTCCACCAGTCGTAATATCCCGCTCGAAACTACTGTCGACAAACATTGCGGTACAGTCCAATTACAGGAGCAATTAATGACATTGTATGACGCGCTGTTTGTAAGGGAGGAACATTGTTACCTCCACCACCACCCCCTACGAGGGCCCGAAAGGTCACAAGGCTAAACTAACACTGCCAAGGTCCTGATGGAGGATGGGAAACACAGGAAACGTTCAGTCTCAAGTCATGAAATAAGATACGCCAGACCCGTTTCGGTGGTCACATGGGTCATGGCATCATTCTCGCAATAGACTGGACTACTCATGATGGGGAAATTGTGGTTCAAATCACGGTCGGGAGTTCTGAGGGAGGTTTTTTCTAAATTGTTTTATGTTCTCACTCCACGCAAATTCGGGTACAGTAAATCCTAATTAAACCTGATTCTACCCTAACACATTAGCATAATTACCTACATACACGTATGGACCGAGCGATACACACCAATACTTTATGACAGCCTCTAATTATAATATTTTTTGTCAATTTTTTCAAACATAGGCCTAATATATAATATTGCTTTGAAATAAATGGAACGGTGCACAGTACAAACTTTTTCAAATTTTCATCTGAAAATATACATTTAATAAAAACTCGTAAGATTTGTGGAATGAAATAATAGATCTATACATTGTTGTAAGAATACTACACCAAAGTTCGTGAATGAAATAATATACACTGTTACTTACTCTATGACATTAGTAACTACAGTAGTCTCATGGCTTCTTTGGTGCTGTCTGACAGTTCACAGTTGACTGACAGTTCACAGCCGACTTCTGACAGTCAACATTTAGGTATACGCCTAAATCTTGAATGTCAGAAGTGACAGCTTCTAAACACATGTTTTTTCAGATCATATGGCTCAGCGTAGGGATACATAATTTGGTCTGGTAACTTTTCAAAGCCGTCAGCTGTCAGTCAGCACCAAAGAAGCCATGGGGCTACTGTAGGAACACTGCTACAGAAAAATTGAGAAAAGAGAAATATCTTTGTCCACCAAAGAGCATTAGAATAAAATTCATTTTCAAAGATCTGAATTAAAAATTATTTATATTTCCTTATAGCTCAGAAATTATTGCTTTTGTAAAACCATATTAATTTTTTTAAATCTTTAATAGTGCTACAAATCTACAATGATAAGTTATTTCGTATCTCAAATAGTTGCGGGGAAATGATCAAAATTTGAAAATTTTCCCCATGGAAAGTACCCTCAAAGTCATTTTCATGAGAATGTGAGAGTTTTTCATCTGTTTATAATGATAAACAATGTCTATATATAAAATTTAATCAAAATCGTTAAAGCGGATTTTGAGAAAATCAATCTTTTAACCATTCAGTAAACTACCCTTAAATTTAGGATTAGATATCTAATTCCAAAAACTCCTCGGAGGGAACTTAATAAAACCCCATATATCAAGTTTTAGTCCAATCAGTAAAATGGTTTCGGTTCTATCCCGAGGCGCAGATAGACAGACAGACAGACGGACGGCATCGTGAAAACCACCTTTTCGGTTTTAGTGGGTCATGAAACGTCAACATTTATCAAAATATCGATTCCAATTTTTGTGACAATCACAATACTTTCTCTCGGACGTGTCGAGATAAAGTAAAAATGGGTACTTATTATTTCAAACCAACAGTTGTATTTGCATCTGACCAGGTTACAGTCTTCGTTGAGTGTACTGGGGGTAACTTTTTCCCTCAACAAGGTCCCCCGACGTAAATGCTGGTACATCTCCTCCAAAACTCAACCTTCTTCGACCCTATTCCACAAGAGTAATTAATATAAACGTAACCTACTTCAGTAGATGAATGTTCTAAGGCGTTACTCTCGTGTTAGATTGGCCTTCTAAATACAAAGAGATCGGGGCTCAAATCCCAGTCATATCTACTGAGGGTGGCTTTTACTAAATGGTTTCCCACTCTACTTCCATGCAAATGTGGGTATATTACCTTTAAAATGCTTCCTCCCTCATTTCTACCCAAATAGAGCAATTAGTAAATATGAGTATAACCTGAACAGGTAGTAAGACGCGGTTCTTTAAAAAAAAAAAATTGTAATTTGAGGTAACTACCCTTATTTTGTTTGGTCTTCCAACCAATCTAACTAGAAAAACAAACATGTTCTTTTCACAACATTAAGCCTAATCAGCATAGTTAAAAAAAACTTTGGAAAGCTTCTTAACTAGAGTTGATAGCTCACTTCTTTGAAAGTTGAGAAGGACCCTGACTCCTTCTGAGCATCTACCTCTCTTTCTTCTCCCTCCCCATCTCCTAGAACATCCAACATCTGCGACACACCCCTTTTAGTCACAACAGGTCTCAGCTGAGCCGGATAAAAACAAGGGTTAATTTCCAATAAAACTATAAAAATGTTGAAAACACCCTTCGTCTTTCTCTCCCCCTTATTCTTTTCTTTTAAAAAAAATCGTAACAGAACGTTGAGGGTAGCATCTGAGAGTGGAAAACTCCCCCTCCCTTTGGTACTCATTACGCCACTGACAGCTCTATTTCCATTTCTCTTTAGTTTTATTCGTTTCCTTGAGATCCCATTTCTACTGCATCTAGACTTTCTTCTCGTTTTCTTATTCTTCGTGATCCCGCTACTTTACAGCCTTTGGAATATATTCTATTTTATTTTCGTCCTTTTTTTTTTACGTTCGCATTGTTCAACGAGACATAGTGCTTATTTCGTCCTTGTGGGTGGTACAAGGGGTTAAGTCTCCCAGACGAGCCAACATTTATTTATATAACTTCCCTTTGTCCCCCATCCTTATTCTGTTTAATCCATCCATCCCTCACTCTTCTTTTTTTTACCCTAAATCCTTTAAAATGCATTTGAGCCATCCACTCTTGAATACTATTTAAAGTTTTGATAAAAATAAATGATCATTTCAACTTTCAGTCAAGTAGACTGTATGTTTTTTTTAAATATTTTGTTAACACCGCGTCTTACTACCCGTTATTATGTACGCCTGTGTACTAACTACGTTTATGGTTTTAGGGCTCAGAAATATTATATTTAAAGGAAGTGTACCCACATTTTCGAGGAGAGATAATGTAAAACCATATTTTAAAAAAACACGCCCTTAGTGCACCCGATTGAGATTCGAAACTCGATCTCCCTGTAATCGGTAGTCTAGTACAATACGAAAGTATCGCATTAGACCATGTGGACATCAAATCGGGTTGAACAGTATGTTGATCGATATGTCAGTGATATTTTTCGAATAGATATTTACAAATTTTAGCTTAGATATTAACCGCAGTGTAGGTGACCTGGTGGTCTAGGGGTAAGGTGTCGGACTTATGTGCTGGTGTCCAGGGTTCAAACCTAGGTCCCAGCACAGATTTTGTTGATTGCCAAACCCTCCCTTTACCTCTGACAAGACGTGTATTAATCACCACTTGTGAATGTGTGGAATTCCAGGCCTCCACCGTGGTTCGGATTCCACGTTAAACTGTATGTCCTCCATTTCATCTCACAATCACCCTACCATCACACATTAATGTAGGTGCGTATAACTCGAACTTATAATAATAATAATAATAATAATAATAATAATAATAATAATAACCGCAGTGGTGGCTAAGTGGTCCATGGTGTTGGGCTCCTAGTTCTCAACCGGATGATCATAGAATGTATTTCTATGCATAATTTCTCCATCCTTTCTCAACGCTAATACCAATAATTTATGTTTCGAATTCACACCTCTCAAGGACATTGCCAGCTTAGTGAATTTGATGTTATTTTGTGAAGCGCGTTGTATCTTGTAACTTGACACACTTAAGCATTATCACAGCTATAGGTCAAAGGAATAATTATAAAATGAGGAAAGAAAATTATACACTCACACTGCGTGGCCTCTTGTTTACCTGCTGATAGTATTTTCTCTCTTCCACTGACGAGTGAAAACACCCACTCTACTGTTTGCGTCTGGACAGCATTGATTTACTTTTCAAAATACACTTTCCCTTGTTTCTTATTCTAGATATACATTTGCTTCCACGGATTTTTTTAATCTACACCCTGGGAAGAAGACTCCTTCTGGCCATTTCCGTGAATAAACCAAATAACCTGAGTCTTAAACTATTGAAATAAACAATAGAAAAATCTCTTAAAGATCAACAAGTAATTTTGTGACACTGTAAGGCTATTTTTAAACTAGTTTAAGGATTTATGGTTTTTGTTTCAATGTTGTATTTTTAAAACTAGCCGAATAAAACGTTAATAGACGAACATGGGAAAACCTAAGCTTGACTTTACGTGACGTCACTGGTAGGCAATGTAGTTTAATTAAGTCGTTAGTAGTCGTTGTGTTAAAAATATTAATAGTAAAACAAACGTGCCGATGTTCACCCGGGCCAAGGTATCAGCCTGGTAATTTATTCCAGTGGTTTACCGCATATGACTTATAACTAGGTTTTCTACATACCTTCTAGAAGCTAATGCTGATGCACTTCCTATAAACTGCCTTCCTCATCCCTCAGATTAAGTCAATAACAACAGTTATCTTAAGCAGCTTCGGTGAACACGTGATCTAAGGCGTCAATCTAGTAATAGACTGGCTCTTCGATGACGGGGTGATCAGGGCTCGTACCTAAGTCGGGTGTATTGAGAGTGGTTTTTACTAAATGGTTTCTCACCCTCCTTCTACACAAATTCAGGTAAAATTCATATAAATTCTACCTGACTAATCCTTACCCATTAGTGTGAATTGGAATCCAACTCAAACGGATCATAAAACGAGATGCACACACCACACTCACACAAAATATTGTTTTAAATATACAAATAAAATTAATAGTAAATGTATATATTCTTTCAGACTTGAAACACTTTTACATGGACACCGCCTTGTAAACTAAGGAGGCGCCACTAATGTTAATATTGCTATTTAAATTACAACGGGTCATGCGTAATATGAATCTGCAAAGAGGGAAAGATATGACCAAAGACAAAAGATGTAATTAAATATGAAATATAAAGCTCGTCTCGAGCTTAGATAATCGCATAAATTTAACCACGCTACACACTTGGTGAATTTTTAACCATTTCACAAGGCGGGTTGCATCTTGTTTGACTTACTTAACTCTTAGATGCCGATGTACGAAATAGAAAGAGAGGGAAGAAAATTATCAGTTAACCTTGCGAAAGCTTGTATCTTCCGCTTACGAATATAAGCACTCACTCTATTTATTTGCGCTTAGCCAGCATTAAATAAAATTGCTTTTCAAAATTATCCTTTACACTTTTCCTATACTAGAAAAACACGTGCTTCCACGGACTTTCTTAATCCACAACTTGGCAGGAAGGTTCTTACTATCCATTTTCATGATTAAACATAACTTTACATCTATTACTGTTTTCAGCTGGTTTTTATTCAAACCATATATTTTCCACTACCTGCTTGCTAGGCCTGTCGTAGATTCATACGCCGTATAATCTTATTTAAGACTAGGACAGATACAACAACTATTACCACGCTCACCAATTAATTAATCAATGTGAAAGGGTAAACTCACATTTCACCAGTGATACATTTTTCGGCCATGCAGTGAATCTAACACAGGACCTTTATCTCAGTAGACAGACACACGCTACCGATTGAGCTGAGGTGTCGGACTCGTGAATAAACTAAACATCTTGATCAAAAGAAGATTTAAAAAGTTGCGTTTAAAATAAAACCCTTCAAGATAAGAAATATAATAGTTTTGTTAGAATGTAAGACTATTCTTATAATTATTTAAGAATTTGTAGCTTTATTTCAATGTTTTAAATTTTAAAATGCTCTTTATAAAACCTAACTATATTAACCTGGGCAATCTTATATTGACTTGCCGCCACGTCATAAAGTAAGCAACCCTGTTAATCACTTACATTTTTATTGATTTCCTTACAAATGAACATTTGGTAGTCAACTTTTTAGAAAATACAAACATATTTTTTTGCTGTCACTATTGATGATATTTTATTGTATAGTAATAGTAATACTACTATTATTAATATTATTATAAAGATATTGATTGTATTTAAAAAAGTGGCAGCTGAAGATCACATTACTTGACGTATGAGTACGTAAAAGTAGATCTAGTATTATTATTATTGTTATTATCACCGCGTCTTACTACCCATTCGGGTTATACGCACTTACGCTAATGTGTAATGGTAGGGTGATTGTGAGATGAAAATCCGAACCACGGTGGAGACCTGGCATTCCCCACATTCACAAGATGTCTTGTCAGAGATGAAGGAAGGGTTTGGTAATCAGATAAATCTTTGCTGGGACAAAGGATTGAACCCCGGCCGCCAGCATAGAAGTCTGACACCTTACCCCTAGACCACCAGGTCACCTAGATCTAGTAGCTCTTCTAGTTATCAGAATCAGGTTTGAATACCATTCAGCAATTTTTCTCACACTATGTTCTCAATCTCCTCAAATTCTTGTACATTCCCGATCAATTATATCTCCCCTTCTATACTAGTGTAATTAAAACGCCGATAATCTGGAAAGATAGTAGTACGCGGTACACAAAAAATAAGATTCCGTTCGTTGAGATACTGTCCAGTAAAAGTGCTCGGCCACTGAGGCGCGATGATGAGAGAGTCGTTCTAGGGGGTGTCCGCACATTAGGGCACGGCGAGGCAAAGAAAAGTTCTCACGGCAGAGGCTTTGAACTCGTACACCACACCGTAGGCCACAGTCACTACGGTACAGAGCTTAACATTGCTTAAGTATGTTGTTTTATTAAGATTGTTCATCATAGCGGTTCCAACTCATCTCCCTGCTCGCGCGAGGTATGGGAGTAAAAGGGAAAAGAAAACACCTTCGATATGTCAGAAATGTGTGCAGAGAATTCGTATTTGAATGATTACTCGACATTTCCCGCGGTGACGATGATGATGGGAGACAAAGCGACAAAGTTTCTTGTTAATAACTACAATATGTCCTTGTTATGACAGAATGAAGATTTGTGCACAATGCTTATCTGTGAAGCCATTTTAAAATAGTCAAAAAACGGCCTTCTCAATGCAAATTTTATTCAAATAATATTTAATATTTCAACAATGTTCAGTATTAGAAACTTCTATTAACTCTTCATTAATTTTTAATCAGAAATTATTATTATTATTATTATTATTATTATTATTATTATTATTATTATTAGCACCACGTCTTACTACCCGTTCGGGATATACGCACTTACGCTAATGTATAATGGTAGGGTGATTGTGAGAGTAAATGGAGGACCTACAGTTTAACGTGGAATCCGAACCATGGTGGAGGCCTGGCATTCCCCACATTCACAAGATGTCTTGTCAGAGGTGAAGGAAGGGTTTGGCAATCAGATAAATTTTTGCCAGGACAGAGGATTGAACCCCGGCACCCAGCACAGAAGTCCGACACCTTACCCCTAGACCACCAGGTCACAAACTTAATCATAGATGATCCACGTGCAATAGTGTTCGTGTAAATTTACGACTTGTAGCCGACTGTACCACAGAGTTGGTTGTATGTGATGTACGACGCTCTTAATAGTGACTCAACCGCGAATGAAATTAATACCAAGATGAGTGACAGTACTACGTCCTCAGATGAAGATCTATATGTGCTTGGTCCTAATTAAATTATTATTATTAAATTATTAATTTAATTTGTTGATAGGTACTGTTTTGTTAAATGTTAACAACATATCTTTAAAATAAAAACTTCAACAGACGACAGGCAGCGCTTACACACAATAATCACAATGAAAGAGCACGTGAATCATGCTATATCGTGCGCCAATGTAGAGGAAGCTCCTCCGATAATATTCGAAGGTGTCCGAAGGGTGGCAAATACGAAATATTTTATATCCTCTTTTCTCCCAGCCTTCACATATTGGTGCGAAGCGACGGGAAAAAAACGTCGCGTGGTTGCTCCCGGGACTTCTCACGACGCTTCTTCCCTTCGCCCCTCCATGCACACTTGAAAGAAGTGGTCGAAAGCGTATTTCAGCCCCTTCTTACTGTGTAGGGGTAGATCTTTTTTTTAACCTGAATGGCAAAGGGAGGGGGGTGGGTGGAGAAAGGTATAGGAAACGCATTAAGTAAATAATAGATGTGTATTCAATTCTCAAGTAGAGTGGACACAAAGTAGGACTTAGTTACCCCTTTCAAAGCTTGTCTTACGGAAAGATAATGTTCTCCCCCATTCCTCCAAGCCCTCTTTCTCTAATCCCTCCTCGTCCAAAACACGGAAGAGAGAGAGAGAGAGAGAGAGGGGAAAGGGGGAGTTTTCTTCCCGCAGTCTCAGTTTCCTGTACCATACCATCCATCGTTCATGGTCCGAAGTTCCGGTCTGCACAGTTGTCCGTAGTCGATTCCTTGTATTGTAAGTTTATTTAATCCATTAGGGGGATGTGGAGGTGGGGTATCTGTACAACACGCATCGATGAGCTCACGAACTAAACGTCAAAATGGCCGAGTCTAGGTTTAACGCTGAAAGGAAGATCAGGGTTTGAATTTTGGTCGGGTTTACTGAAGGCGGGGTTTCCAGGATTTTTTTCTATTCTCTTTCCACGTGAATGCAAGTACATTTTTTTTTTTTTAATTCCGCTGTCCCTATCAATACCCCGATAATTAAATGAAATGCGAGTAAACCAGATGGATAGAAAAATTATGTTTTTGCTGCTTGGGGGCCTGAGTACTAAATGGTTTGAGTAATACTTCTTTGGTCATTACCCTTAGGGTAGGGACGTAGGGGACGCGGGAAAAGGGAAGAGTTTTTGCAGTTTTTATGGCAAAACTTTTTTTTGTCAAAAGAAATCAAATATTTCTCCAATACAAACATAAGGGTTAAATTTTCTTCACATGGTGACATCAACAGTTGTTGAATATCTTTCAAGGGTGTCCTGAAATTTAATGAAAACTTTTTATATTAATTTAAAATGTTTCTCATCTAAAGCCGTTATGCTCATGACAGATATTCAACAACTGTTAATATCACCTTGGGAAGAAAACTAAACTTTATGTTTCTACTGGAGCAATATTTGATTTAAGTTGAAAAAAAAAAGTGTTGCCATAAAAACTGCAAAAGCCCCGCCCTTTTCCCGCGTCTCCTACATCCCCACTTTGTGTGGTTCACACAAATCTCTTGATATAATATAGTTTCGATTGATAAAAACAAACATATTATATCTTTCGGTCTTGTTTTAATATTAGTTTATTTTACAATATGATTACTAACGAATTAATCTAAGTTGATAGAGATTTTGAGGGTTTGATCCTCGTGTCCAGGTGTCATTTTTCAATTTTCAGAATTTTGAGAGTAATTTAAGAAGGATGAGAAATTTTTCCTCATATCTTAGTTCTAATGTGGGTGCATTTACTTAAATCTTACTTACTACGAACTGATGCTGCTTATGTGCTAGGGATGAGTAAGGTTGAATTAAGAAGAAGTGTAACCACATTTGCATGGAGGGAGAGGGAAATATAGTTTTGGAAAAAAAAACTCAATAAATCCGATCTGGATTCAAACCAAGATCTCATCATCATCGGCAGTCCAAAATATTGCGGTATTGACGCCTTAGACCATTTGGTCACCTAAGTGGGTCTACAAGTTATTACTAGATCTACTTTCACGTATTCATACGCCAAGTCATGTAATCTGCAGCTGTCACTTTTGATAGATAATATCATTGCCTATAAAATATCAATAATAATAATTAAGTAAAATTTTATCAATTTTGGTAGAAAAAAAGTTTTTATTTTCTAAAAGGCCCTTTATAAGAAAAGTGTATCGTATCAGCATGGTTTGCTCCTAAAGCAATGTTCGATGGGGTAGCAATGCGAGCTAAAAGCGTTTCAAACATATAAATTCACAAAGTGATTATAAAGCCAATGTCACTCTTATTAGAAAAACGTGGAGCTAGAATACCGATTCGTTTTGGTGTTTGTAAAAACAGAGAACAAAAACAAAACAAAAAAGTTAATTTTAGAGAACAGAGGGTGTTTGTTATCAATTATAGACCAGGAGCGTTTGTAAAAAAAAACACTTCATATTGCAAATATATGGGAGAGTTTCATAACTAGAACCGTAAATTAAAGCATACATTGACACATTTTGGCAACAGAAGCACCGGTAAATATAATATGCGCCGCTATTATTTATAAACAACTATTAGTATAATTGATTTAGCAATAGTTTAGCCATTTATAATAAGTGTAATTGTTACTATATCCTATTTATGTGTTCAAGAGCGAGCCAAGAGTTAGGCTCTAGAGCCGTCAATTTTGGCAATTGGTATATTTTTGGCAGCTATAATGTACAGTACATTATCTGCATTAGAATGAAACTATAGCTGATCTAATACATTATTATAGATTTGTTATAATATATTAAATACATATTGCCAGATCATTCAGATGCATATATATTTATCTACATAATAAAATGCAATATGTCATATATACATGTGTGTGTGTAAGACGTTTTACTACTCGACGTCTTGCAAGGTGTCATATGTGTATACATGTGTGTAGGAAGTTTTAATAGACATCATATTGCACACATAACTATGTATACTGTGTAAGTCATTCACGAGCTAAGTTTACCTGGATGACAGCTCGAGATGTTACTAGAAGTAATCCCTAATATCACTACGCCAACAGCTGACATCTATCACTTTGGATAACTGTAATGAAAACCGATGGTAATATATTAATTTGATAGTTAGCCACATTAATTTAGGCCAATATTATTTATATATTTATTTGAGGTTGGACACAACGTTTATTTATAGTTTTAATCCATTTAAAAAAATATATTCACACCACTTTCACAAAAACTTGTAACGAACATAGGTTAAAAATGGCGACTTGACGAATCTAAACCATATGATTGAACATGACGGTAAACAAGTTTTTACAATGATACAGACACGCAGTTGATGAAAATATTTTATTCAGTTAAATATTTCAAAATACGATAAAATAATCATAAAATCATTTATTGTATGTAAAAAAAGACAACAATTTGCTCTTTTCCAAGTAAATACGATGCCAGTATTAAAAGGTATTGATGTGTGCATTATATTAAACATAATCAATAACGTTCCAAAACGAAAAATAAGTACTTTAAATTATGTTTGAAATATTGTTTCGATTTGGATAAAAAGAAATTATTTAAAAAAATTAAATAGTATCAGAAAACTTAAGTTTACGTTATTTTAAATGTAATATAAAACAGGTAATTAAAGATCTTTACATTTATAACAAAATTGTGATCTTTTACAAGTGTTGGCAACCCAAAACCTAAACATATGATTTTCGAACTGTCATCCAGGTAAAAACATATCGTGAATGGAATATACAGTACATTTATCCATACATGCAACATGTCGTATACACCAAATTTACTATAGGAGTATAGTTCACTGACAGCGAACATCAGGGTTTTATTGCAAACGTTTGCTGAAAGTGATTAATTAACTATTCGGGAATAATTATTACGGACTTAGCTATACAGGGAAGGGCGTAAACAATTATACAATATATGCTGAATAAAGTGGTGGACAACGTGCAAGGTTTGTTTGAAGTCCGGTGGAACTCATCTGAGTGACATTATCTTGAAAAAAGGTAGTATGTAGTTTGATTTTATTTATATAGCGAATATTTACTATTCAATTCAAGTGTTTTTCAAGCTACTAACCATCTAATTGTTTCGACTATAGTGTCAATAAAAAAATGTTATCAAACGATTCTAAAACTACTTCCCTTAGAATTGATGCATAATTGTCTCTTTCATAACTAATTATTGAAATAACAATAAATATAAATAAAACTATTATATATTGGTTTCACGGCTGTGGCTATAAGAAATAATATGGTGCATGATATAATAATTTAAAGCCTCTAATATTAATACATTTATAGACTTATAACTCACATATATAAATAAATGTTTTTTTAATAACTTAGATAAAAGGCCATTTAATTATTTATTGTTTCAAAATCAAAGGTGTTAATTTTGCAAACAGAAGTGCATGAATACATAGTGTACCAGCTTTGTCAACTGCTTTTTCGGATCGTCCAGTTTGCCATTTTATTTGTAAATATAAGGCAACCTTTTAGAATCAATCGTTTGAAAAAAACATTTTTAATTGAATAACAGAAGGGGTTAGAGCAAAAAATTAAACGTTATAACCGTTGTTTTTATAGCAAAAATGTATTAATTTCAAATAAACGTGCGTATGGTTAGTTAAATAACTATACATATAGATAATTCCGTGTGCGTGTGGTTTCAGTTAGAGCTTTTTTTTATATTGTCTGTACGTTTATTTTATTTTAAATACGTGGTATTAATTGGATTATTAATATATTAATTTTGTTGTAAGCGTTTTGACCGCCAAAATTGACAGATGCTAATTGAATTGTCATTCGTTTGGACCAGGGACTGGATTCACTAACGAGTGCAGTTCTACTCCGGCGCAAGTCTAGAAATGGCGCAACTTTCCACCCAAGATTCTCCTAAAGATGCACCTAATTATTTGCTCCATTTCCGTATTCACTAAACAAGCCACAAACTAGTGGCAATATTATGATGACGTCACCATAAACGTTATCAATTTCTCTCTTTTTGACCAATCCTTGTGAAGAATTTACTTTCAAAGTCAAGGCTACTTTATTTTAAATCTCAAATGAAAACGACAGCAAATACAAAGATTTCTAAACATTTTGCTCATAAACTAGCAATTAAATTAGAAGCGGCCTCTTTCTGGATGTTTTACAAAAATAATATTAGTACATTATTTAGTATTTATTTATATTATTAGTTTAAAGCTTAAGTTCCATTAATAAAATATTTATAGAAACTTTAAAACTTATTTTAAAGCTATACTAACCGCCATATTTAGTGACGAGATGTCTTTGGACTTTGGAACACAAACCTCTTTGGATCTAGAGCTAGACGAAGATTACACAGTTCATAGTTTTGTTTTGTAATAATGCAAGAAATGCCATTGCGTTGTTTGAATGTAATAATTCAACAATAAAAGGTACGTAACTGTTTTGTTACCACTGTCTAAATTGAAACAAATTTTGTGCTTGACAGACGTTATGATATTTTAATTAATTCATTATTAAATGGAGTACTGTTAGGTAACTAATTGTATTTTAAGCCAATACAATAATATGCCGCCATTTAATTTATTAAAGTGACAGTCATGATTTAATAGTTGCGCCTACTCTTGAGTGGTGGCAAATAAAAGGCGCAACTTTGATCTCAAATTGCGCCTGCTTCTTTAAGTGAATAGGGCCGACACGGCGCAAGTATTTGCTCCCCTGAGTGAATCCAGGCCCAGGTGTGTCAAACTCATTTGATCAAAAGAGGCTACAATGAGCATTAAACATACTAAGGGGTCGCATTTCAGAAAATTCTATATTATCGCTATATTTAGTCAGAAAACTTAATTCCCAAATCAACATGATTAAAAAAAATTATTTAAAATGTTAATATCTAATCTATTTATTCTCATAAACATGAAAACTTAATTTCTCAGAAAGGATTTGATTGCTAGACTTTAAATCTTGTGTTGAATTCATTTTCATAATTCATAACAAATGCTAGTCCATAAGTTGTGATCTCTCGGGTGTTTGTCAAATCTCATTACTATTATTATTAGGTGTTCTGTTTTAGGAAAGGTCCATTCCCTTTGTCAGTGAACTTAAAGCACTAATGCGCCACCTCCTTCTTCCTGAGCTCCTCTTTCCCTCAACATTTCCCTCTACGACGTCATGCAGAAGACAGTTCCTCCTAAGGATGTGTTCGATCCAGTTTAGAAAATAAACGTTCACAAACTCGTGTGCTGCCAAACGTTACACACATTTGGTTCACAAATCTAACAATTTTTTGGAAACAATCTCGGGTGAGTAAATAGTATAAATTTAGTACACCAACCTCACTTCCTAGAAATCCTCAAATATTGAACAATTTCCAGATATAATCATCTTAAATGGGGCACTTCCTAAAGGTTTATAGTAAAATGAATCAGACTGCATTTTATGTTGGTTCATCCAAAGGTCCGTGGGATGCACACATTCATGTTTGATATCCCTGATTTAGACGTATGGATACATAAAAATAGAGCTGATAACGTTTGCTAGCTAACTGTCATTTACCTACACTCTAACAGTGGATAAATTTGATTTAAGTGTGTGTGAGAGAGATTGTGTGTTTGTGTATATGTGTATGTGTGTATGTGTGCGTGAAAGAGAGAGATAGAGAGAAAAGTTTTATTACCGGTCATCTTGCAAACATGTAAGGAGAAGAAAGGTTGAATTTAGAGTAAGTTAACCAACATTTTCGTCAAGGGAATTTCTGAACAAATTAGGAAACCCCCCCTCCTCCCTCACCTTGATACACCCGGCTATGACCGTAATCCCAACATCCCTGTAATCAGACAATTAGACCACACGAGATGGGCTCTTTTGCCTGCGGGGGATCTCACAACAATCGCGCAAATAATATGTCAAATAAAGCTCCAAAATAAAAACTGTGTATGAAATGAGGGGGTGGGGGTTGTATCATTTACCCTCAAAAAATGAAGGACATGGCGGTGAGACCCGAGCTTACTTGAAACCTTCTCTTCCCTCAATACATTCACCTCATTCCTCTACGTTCCTATTCAGCTTGAGAACCTCAACTCCTTCTCCCCTCTACCCCAACCCCTCAATAAAACTCTATTTCTGCCCTGCGTCCTAATGGAATATTTATTATCTCTTGTAAGTCTTCTTTCTGCTCATATTGAGACGTTCTTCCAGAGATAGGAGAAGAAGGAGGCGGGAATCTAAGGAGACACATAGAGACAAGATGCCTCCCACTTACCGACCATCCTCCCCTCCTCCCCTGTGGGGCAATCTTCCATCTAAAGGGGTGTGTGATGTAAGATTGAAAACACTCATCGTATTGCGATTCGCTTCAAAGACGAGAATGCTTACGTCACTTTAAAAATACAATAGAGGGCTTCTTTGAAAAGCTACGAACAATTTTAACATTCTAGTTTTTTTTTAAACTAATGCTTATATAGATGTGTGTGTGTGTGTGTTTTTTTTAGAGGTGTGCGACCATTTGAAACTTCAGATTCACCTCGAAAAAAAAATCTGGCTTTGACAATCCCAAGTATCACCAATAAAAAATATTGACAGCTAAGATACACAATTTAGGTTCAGTTACTGCCATTATGAGTTAATGTGTACTTTTCTATGGTATTATGAGCTCGAAAGCTAATTGCCACATTTATAAAAGTACTCCACCTATCCCTATCTTAAGCTAGTTCTATCCCAGACCTGCCCAACCCGTAGCTCGTGGGCAACATTTTGCCCGAAAGATAATTTAAAACTCCCACCAGGTCATATCGCATTGAAAACTAGAGTGAGTGATACCATCTTCTGGAATTTAGTTTTACCTGACAATTACCCTAGTAAAGGTGAGTGTTAGTTTTGGTTCTACCTACTTAAGCGAATTAGGTTTTTCAACCATGAAAATACTGAAATCAAAGTACAGGTACTGATAAACATTTAAATGACTGCACGAGAGTGGCCCTCACCAAATACACTCCAAACTACAATATGTTGGCTGAAAATATGCTGTGCCAAGTTTCGCAATGAACTCTGTTTGAGTGAGATATTTTCAAATCTGAAAAATAAACATTATGCGAAATTTTTTTTTTAATGAATTGAATTTTGAATGTTTTGCCATTTTTGTATTGTTGTTTTGTACACTTTAATAACTCATTAACACTTAAATGGTAGCCTACGTAATTTTCTTTAGTACAGTAAAAAGTTTTCCTCACACTGACATATATACTTATGTAGTTTAGTAGTAGTTTGGTAGGGTTTACAAAACTTTATTTTTAAACATTCACCTTACAACATTTTATATTTTATGTTGCCTTCGGACACACACAATTTTGGGGCAGGCCTTTCCTACCCAATTCCCCTCATTATCTTGAGCTAGTTTTATACAGTTTACCTCATTACACCCTATCTTGAGCTAGTTCTATCTAGTTTACCTCACTACACCCTATTCCTATCTTGAGCTAGTTCTATCGAGTCCACCTCATTATACACTATCCCTATCTTGAGCTAGTTCTATCTAGTTTACCTCACTACACCCTATCCCTATCTTGAGCTAGTTCTATCCAGTCCACCTCATTACACCTCATCCCTATCCGTATAATGTTTGGGATGTTTGGGCCGTTTCCTCATCTTGCTGGAACCCCATGTTGTTGGTATCCATGCCCTTATGTTCCATTTCAGGGCTGAGACAGGTCGAACATCAATAGAGGTGCCTCGCAAAATGTTTTATGGGCACCTCGTTTCACGATTTGGGTACATCACCTGATCATCACACTCACCAGACTCAACATCTCCGGACTTTTTATTGTGGGGCATGTCAAAGAGTCATGTTTGTGTGACTGGCCCAAAAACAGTTCGGGAACTAATAGAAACAATTGTGGTGGAAGTTGAAGCAATCCAACAAAACACGTTGCGTATAGTCATGTCAAGATTCTAGAAACGCATACAACAAGGCTGCATATAGTGGTGACCATCTTGAGGACATAGATTTTTTCTAAATTAATAGTCCAAGGGTATGTAGAATATTTTGCTGTTGTTTGCATCTAGTTTTGTACGCGCATGCGCACGGATTAGGTGGTCGGTTTAGGTGCATGCCTACCGATGCATGCGCAATGCTTTAGTTGGTTAGTTTAGGGGCATGAGCACTGATTGTGCGGTCAATTTAGACACACGCGAATTGATTAAACAGTTGGTTTAGGCGCATGCGCACTTATGGAATCAGTTAGTTTTGAATTTTGATTGGGCATTCCAAGCTGATGTCGCGCATAAAAAGGAACGCTGAAGTTACCTCGAATCACGTAGAGAGGACAACGCCGATTAGGCCTAAATCTTGTTATTGGTTTAGAGCTCGTCATGTGGTTACGTTTCTGTTATTGTTTCTCGAATAACATGTGAATCCATATTAACAACTTAGATGGCCACCATGTGTGTCATTCTCTCTATTTTATGTATATTTGTTTCACAACAAAACACAACAATTTAAAAAGAAACATCTCGACTTTAATCTAAAAGATCTGTTTTTCCTCTCGGGAGTAATATATATTGACAGCCAGCTGTTCCCGGTTTTGTGTTTCAAAGCATCATGGATCAACACAAATCTATTTGATTTCCGCGTCGCTCTCTGTTTTCAGCGGAAGTGTGAGACGGGCTTTTAATTTATTGTCTGTATATTGTTACGCTTGCGGGGTAAAAGCGTGTCAGTTAGTCGTTTATTTATGTACTAAAGAGAGAAAGATAGTTCACAGTAGTCTCCTCTCTCTCTTTCACACAACCACAGGGCATCTAAATAATTTAAGCTCCTTCCTCAGTGACGATTAAGCGGGGTAATATTTACAAGACTACGCTTGAAAAACTTATCAAATTTGTCAGAAAAACTGGGATCAGATTACTGTTGTTTTTTTTTTGTTTAAAATAAATGTTTTTGAAAATTGTTATATTAAAAAAAAAGTTTAATTGGTTTCACTGATTTCAAATCCAGTGTTTTCTAAGTACAGTAGCCCCGTGGCTTCTTTGGTGCTGACTGACAGCTCACAACTGACTTTTAACAGTCAACATTTAGGTATATACCTACATTTTGACTTGTCAGAAGTGACAGCTGCTAAACACATGTTTTTGTAGATCATATGGTTAGGCGTAGGGATACATAATTTGGTCTGGTAACTTTTCAAAGCCGTCAGCTGTCAGCTGTCAGTCAGCACCAAAGAAGCCATGGGGCTACTGTACATAGAACATAGAAAACGCTACCATGATGCAAAGCCTTTTACCAGTTGCATTACCTACCTAAGTTAGGTGTTATCCATGGAGTGAGACGGGCTTTTAAGACGTCTGGTTCAAACTGTATTGGCTACCTAAGCTAGATGTAATCCGTAGATTGAGACGGGCTCTTAAGATGTCTGGTTCGAGCTTAACCCTAATTTATCTCCTCCTTTCAGCGGTGTCAAATCAAAATCATACTTTGAAATCCTGGGATCCTGAAAATCTTAAACTAGTGCTATATTATTCATCTCACCTGACTGTCATACATCAGAATGTGTACGTATAGGGGAAGGGGGTGGTATAACGTCCCTTTCGCTTTACGCCCTCTATATTAAGGTCATCGTAGCGTAACACAGTAAGAGACGAATAAGACGGTGGGATGGTTTTAGTTTTCATCAAATATGAAGCGGGTTAACCCCACCCCTTCCCCCTTCTTCCCCGTCGTAACACTCCCACATTCACCCCCGTCAAGAAGACATAGAAAGTCCAAATTAATTTCCTCTTCTGTAGCTCATGCGCCGTTCCCTCCCCTACAGATGCAAACTCTGCAGGCAGATAGGGGAGGCTTAACCTATGGTATTAAAGTCCTCCCCACCTCTTCTATCTCCTGAGTCTTGAAGTGCATCCGAAATTACTTGCCACTGTATGGAAGACTCGCTCCAAGTCCTGAAAGTTTCTCGATGTTCGCTGGATGCCACGTTCCGTGGGCTCCACTTAGGTTGAGACGATTTGCATATTTAATGGGGAAACAATTTAGAAAGTGTTATGAGACTAAAGGGCACTTACTTTTGGTGATTTTAGGGGACGGCTTTCAACGTTGATAATCAGGTTTTAGGATCGAGCGTAAATATAAACTAAGGTAATTTAATCACCCGCCGAGCTCATTAAGTAACATCAATAGCGTGCTTCGTTCGGTAATGAGCTGCATATGTGGGCTCACAGAATAAGATGTCAGGCTCATATAGACTGTTTCATCGATGACGGGACTGGGGTGTACTGAGGGGGATTTTAGTATAGTTTTTATTGCCCTTTCTTCCTCATGATAATGCGGGTACATCTTTTCCATATACCACCTTCAAAGTAACTACCCTATTATCCAAATTAAAATATGCATAGTTTGGACGGGTATCAAGGCGTTGTGGAAGAAAACAAACTCCGTGACGTCAGCCAGCAAGCAAACTAAACTGACCGAGCGGCCGCCACCACCACATGTTGGTGAAAGTAGTGCCAACGCTTGCTGATAGAGAGTGTCGTGTTACCAGAACTACAAATCCTCCGACCATTAATATCAGTTTTCTAGTCTACAACCGCTACCTATTTATTCAAGTAGCTCCTCATTTGTCCCCACGAGGTTGAGTTGACCCCGTTCAAGAACCACTGCTTCACAGATATCCGGAAGCACCGGTGATCGAACCCGGGACCTTTGTATCTGTAGATAGGATTGAAGATACAACTCCATTTTTCTTATGTGATAAGAACATAAAACAACTTACAAACTAATTTAACTCAAGACAGCAACATAATTATAACAAGGAACATTTAGCCCTAGGAACATAAATGTTTATATATTTCCTACGTATGTAAGTGGGGGGGAAGGGGGGGAAGGGGGGGAATGGGGGGTGTTGATGGCTCTGCCGTATTAAATCATAGTTGGTGGTCATAAATAATAAATGGCACGGTGCACCACACAAAATTTATAGCTCCTTAATATTAAAATAGATACATTTGCTAAAAACTGATAGAATTTGTGAAATGAAATAATGTATACTGTTGCAGAAACACTCCACCGAACAGTAAAATAATATACACTGTTATAAAAATACTGCGGAAAGAGAAGCATCTGTTTACCAAAGAGCATAACAATCAATTTCATATTTCTAAATACTCCTTAAAAATAATATATGGTGGCTTGTAGCTCAGAAAATATTAGTTTTATAAACATACATTTCAAATTAAAATATTTTTATTTTAAATAGTACTACACTTTACAATAATAAGTTATTTCGTGTCTGAAATAGTTGCGTAGATGTGATCAAAATTGTAAATTTCTGCTTTTGTATAGTACCAATATGTCTTCCTTTATTTTATATAGGAAAATGAGAATCGCCATTTTGTTTGTCTCGTGAAACATTGCCTGGATACAACATTTAATAAAGATCGTTAGAACAGATTTATAAAAACTCGATTTCGTCTCTTTTCGCCCTTCAGTAAACTACCCTTCATTTTAGTGTTGAATATCTAATTAAAAAAACCGGGTAACCTAATGAAAAACCTAAATACCAAGCTATAGCCCGATTGGTAAAATGATTTGGGCTGTAGCCCAAGGTACAGACAGGCCATGAAAATTGCCAATTGTAAGAAAATAAAAAGGTCAACTTTTAAATTTTAAATTATTTTCATCTTTAACTGCGATACCCCTTCTTTTTTCTCAACAGAATTAAAATTATCTATTTACATTAAGTAAACATAGCCACGGCCTCTTTGTGTAGTCTTACCTCAAGAATACAATAGGACAGAAAACTTGGTACGACCTCCACAACTCTTTTTTGTAATGGAGAAACTTGAGAGATAGTTAAAAAAATTAAAAAGACTTGCTATTAAATATTATTTTACTCGTGGCACCTTCTTATCAGGCTCACAGGAACTTTTCCACTTTACCTCCCCCCCTTTCCCCTGGCCATCACAACTTTCAATCCCCCCCTCCCCCACCCCAACCCCATGTTCAAGAAACCAACGGCAGAGAAGAACTGGTTGTGTGGGTCGCTTGTAATATGTCATCTTCACAGCTCCAATTTTATCCTCTTTACGTTTTTTTATCCTTGCGTAACTGTACACTTTGCTGATTTCCTCCCCCCCCCCTCCTNCCTTCTCGTTCCACGTCTTTTTTTTCTTCCCACGCGGTTTTATACGAGTCTCTTGTTATCAATTCTAAGCACTTGGAAGTACAAATTCACTACGACATTTCGGTATTCTTTATTTGGAAGAAAAGATACCCCAGAGAACACCACTTTAATTCTAAAAAATAAAAAGAGCGCTATTTTATTACTTCCTTTTAAATTAATTCACTCGTAATTTTTTTTAAATGGGTAGTGACTCTCAAAAATACTCTGTTTGGGGTTGATAAGATCCTGCAGTCTGCTTACCACCCTTCTTGGTTAGACTCTTCTAGTTTCACTAATGGAGTAGGGTGAGTGAAGGATGAATTTAAATTAAATGTACCATCATTTGCATGAATAAAGAATGAGACAACCAGTCGGTACAAAATGTTCACCATAGTATAACCGGCCGGGATTCTAACCCTGGAACCACTGGAAAAGCAGACTATCTGTGCCTGATAGTCCATGTGTCCACCAGCGTGGAATGCTTTTTTGGAATCAAACGCCAACAGAATTTTGCATAGTATACCCGGTAATAATAATAAATACTTCTCTAAAGACTACTGTATTGTTGGCTTTTTTGTTGCTTGTTAAAAGAAAAATAAATGGTACGAAACTCCGCACAGAATTTATCACTCAATTTTTAAAAATGGAGATATTTACTCAAAACTCGCAATATATGTGAAACAAAATAATACATATTAGCGTACCCGAGAAAAAATTGCGTTATACTTACGTTAAACATTTTTTTACTCCCGGATTTAAATTTTATGAGTTTATTTTTAAAGAATTTAAGTCCTCACTATTATATTTGGACAAAAAAAAATCGATATTTAGTCCACAAGGGTCAATACTTCTTATTCAAATTTTGACGTACAGTTAAAATTGTCGACACTTTATTAAAGGTTACACATCTTATGGTTATCACATTTTTATTAAATTCATCATTTATAAATTTAGACCAATAACGAAGGTAAATATTGACTAATGAGTCTAAAATGATAGAGATAGAGCATTACTATACAAACAATTCACCTAAGAGGGTAAAGAAATAGATGGTACGGAACTCCACACTCGCTCTATTGTTTAAACATGATATTTATTCAAAATTCGTAATATAATATAGACTAGCAAACCCGAGAACAAATTGCGTTATACACAAGTAAAACATTTTTTGACTCACGGTTTTAAACTTTATAATTTTATTTCTAAAAATTAACGTCTTGGTTTGTATATTTGGACCAAAAAAAAATCTATATCCAAGGGTAAACGCTTTGTATTAAAATGTTGACTTCCGGTTAAAAATTTTGGCATTTTATTAGGGTAGGGGATCTTGTAGTTATCGCATTGCTATTAAATTTCTCTTTTATAAATGATGACCAATAAAATAGATAATTATGGACTGTTGAGTCTAAAATGAGAGAGATAGATCATTGCTGAAACGGGGGCGGATCCAGGATGAGGGCGTAGGATCGCACGCCCCCTGCAAGAAATTAAACAAATTAAATCAATTTTAAAGTCACTACTAGTTTTATTGTCACGTAATACTATCTTTCTAACCAGATTTAATTTTTCTAAATCGTTATTGGCAGTGTTATTAAATTATTAATATACAGTAATTATTATAAATACTTAAGACAATTACATAAGTATTAAAATGGTGAAAATAGGCAGTAATGAAATTGCCCAAATTTAAGTAGCACACCTCTCACCTTGTTGCACAAACCTGTTTTGGTTTAATTTATTTTCTCATTTTTATTATTATTATCTCGATGATTAATAATAAATAAAGATATTTCAAACAATTTATTTTTAAATACCGTGCTTTTAACAAAATCTTTGAATAATACCACACATATAACATGTTAGCATGGCCTAGTGGTAAAATTACTAGTTAGAATGAGAAATAACTAGCCATACTATAGAGTGGAGTTAACGTTCGATTGTTCGAAATCTGAATTATTTTTTATATTTTGTTTAATTGATTGAATTGCTAAAAAAAACTATTTATATAATAATTGTTATAGTGTTTAAACTTATTTCCCTCTAATAATCACTATTTGTTGATGTTCTTATTATTTGCTTGTAATAAATGTCAATAATAATTGCAAATTTTGAGCTATACCCTTCATTTGAGGATACTTATAAAGTTTAGCGGTACAATGAAAAATTACTTAAAAACTTACTCTCAAATTTTGAAGTATTTTTATGTCAAAATTTCTTGAGCCCGTCAACCCCCAACCCGATCCAGATAAGAGCACCCACGCCTGCCCCCTGCCCCTGACCCCTCTTGCTTACTCTATGGGATTAGAGTCATATACGTTTAAACTTAAGTAGTATCTCTTCACAACTAAAGCTCACAAAACTGTATTAATATATTTGTTAATATCTCAAAAATTATTTGTTTTATAAACATATTATTCAAATAAAAGTTTTTATATTCAAAAGTACTAAAATTTTTCATAGATAATTTATTTAGTATCTCAAATTGTTAAAGATATATGGAAATTTCTCCTTCTGTAACGTACCCTAGAAGCAATTTTCATGGGAAAATGAAAATAGCCATTTTGTTCATAGTTTGATCAACGTCTAGATACAAATTTTAATCAAAATCGTTATAGCCGATTTTGAGAAAATAGAATTTTTCTCTTTTCACCTCTTAGTAAATTGCTCTTAATTTTAGGATTAAACAAACACACAGACAGACGGCATTGCAAAAACCACTTTTTAGGGTTCGGATGGTCATGAGACGTCGACATCCATTAACATTTTGGTTTAGATTTTTTATTTTTTTTACGGTCGCAATACCTTACCTTTGTGTTCGAAAAGTTTATATATTTTTTTGCGTTTAGCTGGAAAGTTATTGATTTTATGAGAATATGTTTCAAATAAAAGAGTTGTATTATAAATAGACCTACACATTTGCAATGACAAGTAGTTTAATATATCAAATTGTTTCAGAGATGTGATAAAAAAATGAGAATTTATGCGTCAGTCCGGAACCCTTAAGTTATTCTAGAAATGAAATTTAATCAAAATCGTTAGAGATGAATTTGAGAACATTGATTTTTACTCACGCTTCAGTAAACTACCCTTAATTTTAGGGTTTGATATCCAATTCCAAAAATTCCTCGGGGAAACCTATGAAAATCCTAGATACAAAGTTTTAGTCCGATCGGTAAAATAGTTTATTCTCTAGTTGGAGGTGCAGACAAACAGACATCAATCTTTTAAAAACAGGCCACTGTTTTTGTAGTTTTTATAGCAAAACTATTTTTTGCTAAAATAAAATTTAATATTACTCAGGTAGACACATAGTTTAGTTTTATTTACATGTTGATATCAACAGTTGTTGAATATCTGTCATGAATATAGCGGCATTAGATGAGAAACGTTTTAAATAAATAGAAATTGAAATTGAAAAAACACTTTTTTGGATTCAGGGTGTCATGAAACGTCATCCAAATCTTGAGTTCAATTTTTTTGACGATCACAATACTTTGTCTACCTGTAAGATAGCGAGAAAGTAGAAATTGATTGAACTATTATGTTTTTAGTTTTGCGATTGTGGCAACAATATTATAGTGCGTGGATAAGTCATTAATTTGAGAGTGTAGGGAACATGAGAAAAGGCCACTGTTCTTGCAGATTTTATAGCAAAACTTTTTTTGGCTAAAAAAAAATTTAATATTACTCCGGTAGAAACATAGTTTAGTTTTCTTTACATGTTGATATCAACAGTTGTTGAATATCTGTCATGAATATAGCGGCATTAGATGAGAAACTTTTTAAATAAATAGAAAAAGTTGTCATTAAATTTAAAGACACTCTTGACAGATATTCAAGAAATTTTGAGGTCACCATGTGAAGAAAATTACATTATATATTTGTACTGGAGCAATATTGTATTTATTTTGACCACAAAAAGTTTTGCTATAAAAACTGAAAAAACAATTTATTTTTTCCCTTTCCCTTCCATTCCACCTTAAAAATATTATATTCACACCTGTCTCTTCATACATAAATAAATACATATTTTTTTAATTCACCGCGTCTTACTATTTGTTCAGGTTATACTCATTTATGATAGTTACTATAATTAGGTAGGAATGAGAAAGGAAGCATTTTAGAGATAATTTACCAGCATTTGTGTGGAAGTAGAGTGGTGAACCATTTTGGAAAAACCACCCTCAGTAAACCCGACCTGGACTCTAGCTCCGCTCTCATCGTCATCAGCAGGCACGTCCAACACGAGACTGATGCTTTAGACCATTCAGCCGCCGAAGCGGGTCGCATAGAAATGGATATAAATAATACGTCTCTCAGGAACATGAATGATACCACCTGTTCGGACGTAATACCAACTTGAACCTCCCCGGGGGATGGTAGTTTTCTTTTTTTGAAAAACCATTCGTGCGCTGTACTGAATGAGTCCTCCATTTACTGTACAGCTAGACGTTGAAAGACATTTTCTCCCGCAGGCAACCTTATACAACTCTCAATGTGGTCCCACTTGGAGGGGGTAGTGGGTCACCGGCTAGTAAGCGGCTAACTCCTGATTGCTCCGCATTGATAACTGCGGAAAATAGACTAGCTTCAGTATTCGAATGGTCCAATGTACGAGTAAAATGAATACAAGGTAGCAACGGGTAAATAAAGACGTCTGGTTGGCTGAGCTTGTGACGTCACTCATTACACAAGCCAGTGCGTTACATACACACAGCTATATGGAATACAAACTAAGCTGTTAAAAATCTGTTCATATTTTGGAAATTTAAATAATAAATAAGCTTTTAAAATCCACAATATTGACCAATTAACGACATTACTCTATTTATTTAAATAAATATGTATGTGTGGCTGTCTTCGTATTAAAATATAACTGCTGTGTACTGGGTGAAGTAAGCGTTGACGTCATCAAATTCCTCCACGTGATGCTAGCTTTCTATTTTCTTTAAAATGGGCGTATATATTGTGTTTGATCATTGTGCCACATTTAAAATAAAAATACTGAGGGGAGAACATTTAAAAATAAAGTAATATTGTCAGAATCTTCGTAATTTTTTTTTTGACATCCTTAATATAAATATAAGGATATTTAGGATTAATATTCAACTTTAAAGGGGTCGCCTCGTTAAGCGAGAAATTGCCGCGCAGACGTTCAGCTCTAACGTAATATTTAGTTCTAGGATGTATTATTAAAAAATATGGTTAACATCAAAATAAACTCGAAAGATTCCAACAAGGTTCTTTTTCTTTAACAACCAACCCTGTAATTTGAGTTGTATTAAAGAAAAAATTGTGTAAAAATTTGACATTAGCTCATTCTAAACGACTTTTTTTTAGCAAATTGGATAGCCTGGTGGTTTAAGGGTAGGTGTTAAGACTTCTGTGCTGGGGTCTGGGGTTCGATCCTAGGTCCCGGCACAGATTTATCTGATCACCAAACGCTTCCTCCACCTCTGACAAGATGTATATTAATCACAACTTGTGGATGTGAGGAATGCCAGGCCTCCACCGTGGTTCGGATCCCACGTTAAATTGTAGGTCCTCCATTTCATCTCACAATCACCCTACCATTACACATTAGCGTAAGGGCGTATAAACCGAACGGGAAGTAGGACGTGGTGCTAATAATAATAATTTAAGCATATTTGCATAGCTATGAGACTAACCTTGATTAAAAAAGGTCTCTAGATTTTGTATCATTATTAGCACCGCTTCTTACTACCCGTTCGGGCTATACGCACTTACAATAATGTGTAATGGTAGGGTGATTGTGAGATGAAATGGAGGGCCTACAGTTTAACGTGAGATCCTAACCACGGTGGAGGCCTGGCATTCCACACATTCACAAGCTGTGATTAATTCTTGTCAGAGGTGAAGGAAGGGTTTGGCAATCAGATAAATCTGTGCTGGGACCAAGGATTGAGCCCCGGACGCCCAGCACAAAAGTTTGACACCTTACCCCTAGACCACCATGTCACCAAGCTTCAGATTTAGTATTCCTCCAACAAATATAATAATATTGTTATAGGCTCACAATAGAACATTTCAAGATATTTGAGAACTAACAGCGAGCTTTCCCATTTAACTTGAGATAAGAAGTTTCATAGTTTTCTTTGCCCTATTTCTTATTGACTTGACAAAGGATGTTTATAGGTGAAGGGTGAAAGGGAATATAAGCTTAGGCAGAATAGAGAGGTAGTTCCAGAAAACGACACAGACCATTTTATTTTAAACCATGTGGTCTGGCAATGATTGATTGATAATTTCTCGATGAATGAGGCGGCCACCTTAACAAGATCAACCCCCCCATTTCGACCCAGAAATATTAAACCTTTTATTTGCAACAATGGTGTAAGGATTTAAATCTTGTGTTGAAGTCACTTTCACAAATTTACGAATAACGCGTGTGTGTAGTCCGCGATCCTTCTGGTATTTTGTTGCTTTTCATAAGAGAGAACAACTTATACTATAACCTGCTTCGATGGCCGCATTGTCTAAGGCGTCACTTTCGCAATAGACTATACTGCCCATGACGGGGAGATAGTGGTTCGAATCCTTATCAGGTTTAACGAGTGTTTTTTTATCTAAATAATTTTCTATTCTACCTCTATTCAAATACGAATACATTTCCTTTAAATTTAACCTCCCTAATCCCTATCAGATTAGCATAGTTATTACTTACGCGTATGATCCGAAAGGGTAGTATGATGTGGAGCTAAAAAAAATCACACTTTCTAAAAGACACTTCTTTATTGGACTGACTTGCTGATGATGGGGAAATTAGGTCTTGTATCCCGGTCGGTTCTACTGAGGGTGGTTTTTGATAAATGTTTTACTTTCCTTACACAAAAATGCTATTAGATTAACTCTAAAACCCTTCTTATCTCATTTTTACTCGATTAGAGTAATTATATATTCGTATAACCTGCACAGGTAGTAAGACACGGCGATAAACAAAAAAAGCCCTTCCTATGTAAACTGGACTATATGTTGTTGTTATCGGAGTGCCTGACACACAGGTATTGTACATCCGACCACACCGTGGAGTGCGCACTTCACCAAGTGCTGGTATTACATGTCGGACCAAGCACCCTCTCTTACAACCGCCGCGCCAGTTACCAGAGAGGACTCGAGATCTTGTCAAACAAGGCCGGGGGGTTTGTCCGTGGTTCAGCTCTCCTGTTCGGCGGAGCTTCAGGGTAGCGGCCCGTTACAACAGGATGGGGGAGAGGGGGGAGAGAGAGAGAGAGAGAGAGAGAGAGAGAAGGGAAGGTACTGTACATGGATAAAATATTGCACTAGCGTCGGTTGCCTAGTTTTAAATTGGGTTGTACTGGACTAAGTTTGTGTTTGTGTTTGTGTTTGTGATTAGAGAATACAAGGGAAAATTATCAACCAAACAAATAAAAAAAACTAAAATAATAATGGCAGTGTTTAGTTGGCACGAAGGGCATCACTGTTCTTTCAGGGACATCGGCGGTTTCTTTGGGGAGAGAAAGAGAGAAACCAACAAAGACACATAAAAGATGGGCAAAAAAAATGTGTTTTTCGTGAAATGTGGAGTTTCCCTTTTACCGTGATAAATTTATGGTCAAGGGGCTGAGTGTTGTGAGTATCATAGATTTAAGTTGGTTTATAAATCGCTTGCTGATATTATCAGTGGGTTCATAAATTGCACATGAAATAACTCAAATGAACAATAATTCTGACCTTTTTTGTATTGATAAGTGACAGCTACATATAACAAGACCTGACGAATGGATACGTGAAAGAAGAACAAGTGATTTCTAATCCTAATAAACTTAGGCTGTAAGTTTCAACTGGCAATTATTGGGCGAGCTTTCAGCACATCTGCCTTGGACCACAAGGTATCGGAGTTTGATACCTACACCAAGGATGGTTTTTCACCCAATACATATTATTATTATTATTATTATTATTATTATTATTATTATTATTATTATTACTATTATTATTAGAACCGCACGTTAATGTGTAATGGTAGGGGGATTGTGAAAAAAAAATGGAGGACCTACAGTTTAACGTGGGATCCGAACCATGGTGGAGTCCTGGCACTCCACACATTCACAAGTTGTGATTAATACACGTCTTGTCAGAGGTGAAGGAAGGGTTTGGTGATCATATAAATCTGTGCCAGTACCGAGGATTGAACACCGGACCCCCAGCACAGAAGTCCGACACCTTAACCCTAGACCACCAGGTCACCTATTGTTATTATTATTATTATTATTATTATTATTATTATTATTATTATTATGTTGGAGTATTTTAACGTGGACTTTTTGAACTGACTGAATACATCAGTTCATGACTTACAAACTAACTTAAATCTATAACAGACACAACATGCAGTCTCCTAGCCATAAAGTCATAGCTGTGAAAGTGGAAGCTCCTATTTCACCAACTACGGGGAGATTGGGGTTTGACTGTCGGTTGGGTCTTTGAAGTGTTTTTTTTTTCTAAATGGTTTATCAAACTCCTTCCAAGCAAATGTTGGAATATTACCTCTAAAATGCTTTCTTCCTCATTCATACCCAATTTTAATATATGCATATAACCTGAACAGGTAGTTAAATGCGGTGATAGAAAAAAATCACCATTGCCTAATATCGAACCCAGGAATCTTAGTTCAGTAGATAGATACTACCTCATTCGTGTAAATTTGCTAAGAGCTCAAACGCTTGGATATTATTGACAAAAATATGTAATATTTTGTGTTGTCTACGTCAAAATTACTAACACAGAGTTAAAGTGAAGCTTGTCAACTGTGAAATATTAAATTTCCCATAAAAATGCTTACATTTAAATTGAAAGTTTATTGTTTACGCCTAGCGTAATAAAAGGGTAACAAAACATGCATGAAATGCGTGCATGCTTCATCGGCAGATGTAAATAGATCGTCAATATTGCGTAGCTGACAGTGAGTGACGGACACCATAAACAAACAATTATAATACTATTACCTAAAAGGAAAATAATTTAATCATTAAAAAAATATAACTGAAATAGAGAACCACAAATTAATATTTTACCAAATATCTCAAATTTACGTTATTAATTATTAGGGCAACTTAATTTTAAAGTTTAAAGAACTTTGGTTGACAAAGACCAAATATTTACGAAGATGTTACCATCAAAAATAGGTGTGCACTGATGATCTTGACTCTGACTTGGGAGATCAGGGTTCGATCTCTTAACAGGATGCACTGAAGGCGTTTGTTCACTTAATTGCTTAATATACTCTATATATACGACCGATAGTACATTTCCACAAAACTATCACACCTATAAACAGAGCCAGAATCAAACCTTTAAATGCTCTGTGGCCTGATAAGGCAACCCACCTAAGTGTTTTGTTTTTAATTTCTTTTCACAATGTAATATCATGTTTTAAATGTAATTTGTGTTGTTATATATGGAAATACAATAAAACGTCTTCCCTCTTTTTATGAAAATTTATAAAACTAAAACTTACATTTAAATCACAATATTCACCGGTAGTCACGGGGTCTAAAGCGTTAAACCCTCAATACATTGGATCGCTGGTGACTAAGAGGTAAATTTTCGCATTTCCTGGTGTACAGGGATTCCCTACCATCCTTCCACGCTAATGCGCGTGCAGTTATTTTAAACAACTTTATCTATTCCTAGCCCTTAGATTAATAATTTGATAGCCTTTGTTTATAAACGTTATCACTTTAAAAATATCAGATTGCGTAGTTATTGCTTGCCCTCGTTGCAGAATATTGACCTTATTCTGAAGTACAGTACAGTATAATTCTGGTACTAAGTGCTTTATCCGACCGTTTCAAAAGTTACTTAAACTACTTAAATATACTCATAATTCAAGTCATATGATCTTCAACTGTCACTTTTGAAAGATAGTATTATTACCTATAAATGAATACTAATAATATTGTACATTTAAATGATGTTGATTGATACTTAAACTTCTGAATATATCTGACTTTTTTAAAAAAAATCTAGAAATTATTGATACGAGGAAACTCCGGGATTTAAAACACGCCGGCAACTTACAATACATTTGTGTAAGGCTGATTGTATAAGGGGTCATCCATAAACCACGTAAATTATTATTATTTAGCACCTTGTCTTACTACCCGTTCGGGTTATATGCTTTAAGTACTAATTATGCTAATGGATTAGGAATTAGGAAAGTTGAATTAGAGGAAGTGAACCTGCATTTACATTTAGGAAAAACCACCCCCAGTTCACCCGACCGAGATTCAAACCTCGATCTCCCCGTCCTCAGCAGTCGAGCTCAACACGACTAGCAGCGTTAGCTAACTACGCCACCGAGGAGGGTAACCACGTAAATCTGTTGCTATTTTTTTAGCACCCGTTCGGGTTTTACGCTAATGGTTTTAGGGATTGGTAAGGTTATATTATGGGAGGTTACCCACGTTATCATGGAGGGAGAGAGTAAAACCATCTATGATGAACTATCAATATTGCAAGAGTTACACCTTAGATCGTTCAGCCACTGAATCAGGTGTTTTCGATGTTGAAATTTGAGAGGTTTATTATTATTATTATTATTATTATTATTATTATTATTATTATTATTATTATTAGCACCGCATCTTACTACCCGTTCGGGTTATACGCACTTACGCTAATGTGTAATGGTAGGGTGATTGGGAGATGAAATGGAGGACTTACAGTTTAGCGTGTAATCCGAACCACGGTGGAGGCCTGGCATTCCCCACATTCACAAGATGTCTTGTCAGAGGTGAAGGAAGGGTTTGGTAATCAGATAAATATTTGCCGGGAGAGAGGTTTATTAATATTTCTAAATTAAATACAAGCCAAAAATAAAAATAGCTCATTTGATAATATAAATAATAATATTAGTGTTTTGAATTACACCCCAGCTATTTATTTGGAGATTAAAACAATAACTAAAGCGTTTGGTGAAATTATTTATTAATTTATACATATATATATTAATTTCTCAGGTAGAGAAAGTATTGTGATCGTGAAAATGTTCAGACTCTAGGCTATGCTCGAGGTTATGGTAAATCAGGAAGTTTTTACCACCCTCAAACTCAGGTTGGTCATATATTTTATGTCTGTTTATTTATTTGCTCGTCCCTGAGGCTACAGTTCACATTTTTGATATATTTCGTTAAAACTTGATATTTAGATAAGTTATGGTCATACCTAGAGGTCAAATCATGATTTTTATTCTGGTTCTAAGACTAAGGGTAGGTATATGGCTATTATAATTTTAATCAAACTAGAGAATGTTTTGGCTGTCAAATATCAATAATACTTGTTTCAGAGAAAAAAATATTTTGTGTCAGTTTAATGCTAACGGACATCCTAGAATTTGGAATATTTAGGGGAAGGCTTTAAATAATTTGTCCAAAATGAGTATTTGTAGTGTGTTTTACATAGTAAATAAAAAATTATAAATTAGTATTTCTAAATTAAATCTAGGTTTGTTTACTGATGATTGGTTTATGAACATTTTTAGTTGATTAAAATTGGCTAAAACTATTTTATTTTAAAATATTTATTGTTTCATATGACTATCAAAATAATATTTGTTTGAGGGGAAGGAGCGGAGAGAAATTAGGGTAACTTATAAAAACAGATTTTGTATTTCGTTGTTCCTAAATGTATGATATGTGTAAAGCATGTAAAACTATGTAACACCATTTAATTTAAATTAGTAAATCAAAACTTAAAATCTCCGTATGATTTTCCTCCATATCACGGCATGCTTATCCCAGCCAATGTCCTCTCAACCAGTCTTCCTCTCTCTCTCTCTGTCCCTCTTTCTCTGCCAGTCTTCCTACCCTGACTGATATCACAAGCCATAGTTGGAACCTGTATGTAACAAAGCACATCCACCTATTCACGGGACTCCCCTTAATTTGAAGATGAACAGCTTCCACGTTGTTGAGAAATGTTGGCTACACGCTGGCTAAAATTATCCCGACTTGTTGTTTCAACTCGGGATATGAGCGACATTAGTGTTTTATCCGAGACATCTTTGAATGGGCGAATATTCATGCTCAATACCAGGTACACCCTTTCATTCTATCTGAAATTACTTTCCGGGCTGAATGAACGGAATGATATCTGGATAACAGGAAATATGGGCGAATCTATGGAAGAATGGGTAATTAGATGAAAAGATCGATGGATAACTAGGAAAATG
The DNA here is from genome assembly GCA_902151445.1 of Timema monikensis. Classification (NCBI taxonomy): domain Eukaryota; kingdom Metazoa; phylum Arthropoda; class Insecta; order Phasmatodea; family Timematidae; genus Timema; species Timema monikensis. Next base: position 732,400 of record CABFVZ010000119.1, read on the forward strand.
AACGAATGAGATAATATTTGAATAGGAAGAATGGATAACTGAATTATAGATTAATTGTTGGATGTATGGATAAATAGAAGGATGCATAACTGAATGACTGGATAACTGGATGTATGTATAAATAGAAGTAGTCCTAACTGAATGGCTGGATAACTGGATGTATCGATAGATAGAAGGATTCATAACTGAATTACTGGATGTATGGATACATATAAGGATGCACAACTGAATGTCTGAATAACTGTTTGTATGGATACATAAAAGGGTGCACAACTAAATGGCAGTATAAATTAATGAATGCATTACACTTAAGGGAGGACAACAGACTGGTAATAATAGCTATGTAATCTGATTGTAGAATAAATAAAGGTTATTGAAGCTTTGTTTCGGGATAGGGATGTGCACGCTGCTATAACTAAGTAAGACACTTACTTTTATGCCAATGCCCCCTTCTTCTATACCTACTTTAAGTTGTCGCAGTATGTCCCCCCCTCGGGACGGGATAGGGAGTGGTTCGGCCTTCATCCGGCGAACATAGGGAACTATCATAAACTGAGCTTTATCTGAACGTCACGCTGCGCCTGTGAAGAGGAGATGCAGGCAACCTTATCGACACGGGATACACATATTATATCTACCCACAGGGGCTGGACCGGAGCCAAACGTAGCAGGCGATAGGATAACCTTCGGTGGCGTATTTATTGCGTTGGAAGCGTTTCATTAGGGAATACTCCCCCTAAAACCTTTCCCACACCCTCGTAAAGTATGGACTGTAGCTCACGAGATTTAAACCAAAAAATATATATACTCGGCTTAGCACCACGTGACTTAACACGAGCCGTTGCACTTGTGCTGAGATGAACAAGGCGATTAAAGAATTATGAATCGTGAGTGCTTCATTAATGTGTTTGTGTGGTTTTTTTTTCAACGCCCCTCAGCACCCATTAGGGTGAAATGCATCTGGCCCACATCAGTGGTCGAATGCTTTAAGGAATCCCTCTCGTAATAGACTAGACTGCTGCTAACTGGGAGATCAAGGTTCGAATCCTGGTCAAGTGTCCTTAGAATGGTTTTCCCTACATAGATTTTCACTCTCTAACTCCACGCAAATGTGGGTACAATTAATCTAAATTCAACATTACCTACCTGTAAAATTATAATAATTAATACATATATGTATAACCCAGTGGTTTCAAACATCTCGCCGGTTTAAGACCCCGTATTTTTTTTCCATGGGAGCCCTTGGTAGCCTACATGAGTTAAAATCATAGATTTTAGTCTGTTTTTTTAACTCCCTCTTACTACCAGCCCGGGATATCAAAATGTAATTACATTAGAAAGTTAGATAGAATTTAGAGGAAATATACAACTTTTTGCGTGGAAGGAGAGGAGGAAACCATATAGGAAAAATATCAGTCAGTACACCAGAACAGGATTCAAATCCTGACCTCCCTGTCAACCACAAACCATATGGGCGTGACGTCAATCCTACGTGTTCATAAAGGTTTGTTTTAATTATTGTTATAAATTGCTCATATAATGATTATATGAACGCGAATAAGATGTGGCAAAAGGAGGATTAACAAGACCGTATACCCACTTCAGTGGTCGAATGGTCTAAGGCGTCACTCTCTCAGTGCCGATGAAGGGGAGATCGGGATTCTAATCACGAGTGGATGTTCTGAGGGTGTTTTTTTTATTTAACTCTCCCGTCACACAAATACAAGTACACTTCCTATTAATATAACCTTCCTAATCCCTAATACCATTAGCGTACTTAGTATATAGGAGAATAATCCTTAGTAAGGCTGGTTACACACCAGCAAGTCCCGAGGCAAGTGAAGTCCAATCTGACTCTAGAGTCAACACCTTTCACACTAGTGAGTCGATTCATCGAGTCGACTAGTTTGATCGAAGAGCTTGTGCAAGATTGATGCAGTCGCAGCAGTTTTTATAAATACAACTCACTTTTCTCGTTGGGGGTGAGCCCCCAAAACCCCAGTGAGTTTTCTTTGAAAGTGGATGTAAGATAATGTAATTACAGAGCCGTTTTTTGATAGATCATACCGTTTAGCCACCAAAGACCTCCAAAGAAAGGTCCGCACCGACTTTAAAGTTTCTCTACATTTTTGAATTCTTTCGGGGGTTAAAAATGGATTTTTTTAAACTTTTTGGATTTTTACCGTCGGTTACCGGCTAGACGCTATAAGTTTGCCAAATTTCAAGTTCCTAGCTCATTTGGAAGTGGGTAAACATTAATGTCAATGAGTCAGCCATGTGGATTTATAGTAGTATAATTTTATGGCGTAGACGCCTAAAAAGACGTCGCTTAATGTGGATTTACCCACATGAAACGATGCACCTTTGGTAGTTTTTCAGATTTGTTTCCAAATGGAATAAACTGTATTTATATACCGATGTTCGGGATGGGACGGGTTATAAATCGAAGGATTCTCTTGAACGAGAACAATGAGGTATATACACTTTTCATGCTCTTAGCCTTGGAAAGCACGTGGAAATTATACACTTGACTCGACTAGACTCGACTAGACTCGAGGTGACTTGACTCAACGCGCCGGTGTGAAAGGTATTGGTCCTCCATCGTGGTATCAAATACAATATATATTTGTCTCAATTGGTGAATCAGACTCGACTAGACTCGGGGCTTGTTGGTGTGAAACCAGCCTTAGACGTGATGCTAAAAGACAAATCTTGCCCATCTGATGTTTTGTAAGTTTTGTTATCATTCGAACACGAATTGTAATCGTTTTAAAAAGTAAATTTAAGGCCTGAGTGCTTTAACAAGCATTGTGATAGCAACTGAAATATGTCACGACCCCCCGGTTGGAAGCCACTGGTATAACTCGAACGGGTAGTAATACGCTGTGGGAAAATAAAGCATGGCATTTAACGCACTAATTAAAATATATTTTAAAATACACTGATACATTTTTACATTAACAGGGAATCAAGCCCTTCAAATCGATATCCGAATACTTTATAACCTGAGCTAAAGTATCAAAATGGGTTGTAAAGATTATGGCCCCGTTTTCATAATAATTTGGCCATTTTACTAAACTAATTAATCTATCAGAGCGAAAGCTATCCTAGATAAGTGACATGTTTATAACAGTAAAAAAGAGTTAATTCGAAAACAATATTTTTTTTATAAAGTTGAAAAATGGCAGTTGGTTTTTAATCAAGCTGGCAGTTATAAATTGTATTGAGTTAATTCAAATTTATTGAAATAAACGGAAGCTTCTACTTTAATTTCTAATGAATAAAATGCCTTACACGCTTTTAATAAAAACTTCTAGATTTAATATTACACTTAGAAGCTTTTCAAATCTATAAAAAGAAGCCAAATACCTTCCGTTGATTTTTATTTAGAGCACGCATTCCATTAAGTAATTTTATTAAATTAATGATACTTTTGATGTTGGTTTATTGAGCCCCGAATGAATTATTGAATTAAATATCTGGAACTCAAACTTACGCAGGCATTAATAACAAAGGCTAAAATTCCATTTTTCAAATAAGATACAATTGAATTCTATTGAGTTAAAAAATAACATTTAAAAAATATAATAATAGGTGAAAGTTGGGTGGAATCTCAGCCTCTCTGAGCAAATTCTAGTAACAATAGAGGTTCATCTATCTCTTTTTTATTTTATTTTTTGTTTTACTGAAAGTTCTGATGGAATGTCAGTCATACATTCAATGAAGGTTGACTCTATTCTTTATCTTACCACGCCACATTACCTTCTTTCTGTTCCGCTGCTTTATGTCCAAATGATTGATTTCATCTCCACTCACACTCACACACAAACACACACACACACATGTATATAAATTAATAAAGACAATGCTCATTCCAGTGGACGAATAATCAAACGCGTCACTTTCACAATAGACTGGACTGCTGATAGCGCGGAACTCGGGGTTCAAATCCCACTCAGCTATATTGACAGTGTTTCTTCCTAAATGGTTTTCCATTCTCCCTCCACGCAAAATTGTCGCTCTATATACTGCATTTTCTCAACTTTTCAGGAGAGCCAATTTAACGTTTTCTTAAGTTTCATATCACAGGGAATTACTCATTTATTAATAATAATAATATAATAATATTTAACACCGCATCTTACTACCCGTTCAGGTTGTACGCTTTAAGTACTAATTACGCTAATGGATTAGGAATTGGGAAGGTTGAATTAAAGGAAGTGATCCCGCATTTGCGTGGAGGGAGAGTGGAAAACCATTTAGGAAAAACCACCCCCAGTTCACCCGACCAAGATTCGAACCTCGATCTTCTCGTCCTTAGCAGTCGAGCTCAACACGACAAGCGCGTTAGCCAACTACGCCACTGAGGTGGGTCTCATTTATTAAATATCTTATGTTAATGATTATTTTATTTTATTTGAGATAGGTGTATAAATTATGTGACCTTTAAAAAACAACAAATGTTTTCCTACCACTATAATTTTTCTTCCGCTTTTTCAAAGAAGACACGTCATCACGTAAACTGCTTTATCTCCAACACGGTTAGAGGTACAGATACTCCACTTCGCCACAATATACTTCTTATCAAGACAAATATCATGGTCCCAATTACTAAAAATGGCCATGTTAACAGTTACGCCACAAATCTCTTGGGCAACGATTAATGTGGTAACACTTGCTAAAAAAATTCCACCTTCCTCATTTCTAAAATATTAGTGTAAGTGGTACATATGCGTAAAAACTGAACGGGTAGTAAGATTCGGTGCCTAAAAAAAGACAAACGCATATTCAAAATACTTATATGTTCTTTGATTAATGAGCTCAACACCAAAATCAGTATTTATTTTACTATTGGATTCACTGAGTTTTCCTAGTTTTTACAAAATAAATCCCAAATTTTTAAGTACCCTATAGAGACAATAGTTTTTTTTAAGTGTGAAGTATTTTGTCATTAGTGTTTTTAGTAGGATCATTTGAACCAGCTTCAGTGGCTGCATAGTCTAATGTGCTACTCTCGCAATAGACTAGACTGATGTTGACGGGAAGATCGAGGCTCGAATCTCGGCTGGGTGTACTGAGAGTGGTTTTTCCAAAATGGTATTCCTCTCTCCCTCCACGCAAATTTGGGCATACTTGCTATAAATATAGTCTCCCTAATCTGTATAAACCATTAGTACTATTAGTGCATAAACTTATAACCCAAACGGGTAGTAAAACGTGTAACTTTAAAATAAAAGAGGATAATTTGAACTTGATAGTGAATTATTTGCAGTGCAATGATTTAGAGAATGTGGAGAATAATAGGCGGTGTTACTCAAAGGTACAACCTTTGTTACAAATTATTGAAGCATGGCCCTTATCATGGGAGAAGAACATGGCCTTGTTTCATATTAATGCGGTATATAATATTTAAACCCCACAGTTAAACGGCAAATATTCGTACATTTAGAGTCTTTTCTTAGTTTTGAGCAAATTCTCCTGTGTTTTCCATATTTCTTTCCCTAGACACAAACAATTCCTTGTTTTTCCTCGTCTCTCCAGGCTTTACAGATGCTGTACATGGAAACCTGAAAGCTTTTGTCCTGCACTCCACTTCTTACTTTCCATTCGAGATATTATACATATATTCACACTAACAGGTATAGGGATCAGAAAGGTAGAACCTAGAAGAAATGTGCCCCACATTTGCGAGGTGAAAGAATTGGAAACTATTTATGAAATAGTACCCTCAATACGCCCGGCTGGAATTCAAACCCCTACCTCTCCGTCAGCGGCAACCCTGTCTATTGAGAGAGTGACACCTAAGGACGTATGATCACCAGTGAGGCAACTTATAGACATATGTAGCTGTGTTTACGTGGAAAAAAATAATCCAACATTCACCACTTTGCCCTCCCCTAATTTTGTTAATAGGAGAAATGTTTGATTTACTATACAAACATTTATTTGGATTTAAATTATAGTTGAGTCTATTTTTGTGTGAGTTGCCCTTGAACATTTGAAAGAAAATATTAATAAATCATTCCGAATTTTAAAAAAACTCTATGGTGTCAAGCCATACTCAAGCTAACCGACCAATCGGCCGCTGTCTGTTGGCGAATATAGTACCAATTTATGTGGATAGAGGGTGTCATATAGTCAGCACAACATATCTTCCATCCATTCATCTCAGTTTACAAACCGGAGTTGCTATATATTTAATCACATAGCTCCACATTTGTCCTCATGAGGTTGACTTGACCCAGTTTCAGATCCACTGATTCACAGAAAATATATAAGCGCCGGGAATCGAGCCCAGTACCTCTGGATATGTAGCAAGGAGCTCTGACCCTTAGAACACACAGGTGGTATTTCCTATTAAAAAGTATTTTTAAAATAGGGAAGCAAGGGATGTTTACATTTGAATTAAGTTGCTTCAATTTAAATCATTATATAATAATTAACACGTACTTTATCAAAAATATCTAAAATACTCATGATCCAGATTTATCAATAATTCTCGACAATTTCACTCTCTAATACACATTTAATTTTGAAATAAAATATTAAATGTTTGGATAGAAACATGTCTATTAATTGGAAACCAATTGAGTAAAATCACGTTATCAAAAGGTTATCATAGAGTAATTATCCACAGTTTCATTGGTTTAAAAAACACGGGTGCTAAAAGGTCAGTCAAATGAAACCAGGTAGATAATTTTAATCCGTAGTAAAACATAAAATGATTAATAGATTTCGCTCAATGTCTCTTTAACAAAAGTTTACTCTGTAAAAAAAACACAACATTACAAATACATGAAAGCGTTTCTCTCCTTTCATTGATTATTGAAAAATTGTATGTATATTATATTGGCTTTAACTTACCAGCTTTCTCCTTGGTGATAAAAAAAACTAAATAGAAAATACACTCTGACAAATAATGAATTCCTTCTTAGAATAATTAATTTGTGTTAACGTTGTCAAATATATCAGGCTCGCAAAATAAGTACAAGTAAATTAAAACTAAAGTGTACACCCTCTACTAGCGCAAGCTGAGTGTAATATTTATAGGTTTCTTGATCATAAATCTATACTGTTAACGCAAAATGAATTATACATTATATTTTATTAATATAATTAATCAATTATTAATGATTAAAGAGAAATATATTAATTTTCTTCCACAATAAGCTAATAAGGATTTATTATAATGTTAAGTTAGAAAGCTTGGATTAAGAAACTTTATAAGTCGGAAGAGTTGAAAAAACTTAAAGCTAGGATTAGGCTGTAATGAGGTGGACTGGATAGAACTAGCTTAAGATACCAACAGGGTGTTATGAGGAGAACCGGATATAGCTAGCTCAAGATAGGGTTAGGGTGTAATGAAGTGGTCTGGATATAACTAGCTCAGGTTAGTGATAGGTGTAATGAGGTGGACTGGATAGAACTAACTTAAGAGACTGACAGGGTATTATAAGGAGAACCGGATATAACTAACTCAAGATAGGGATAGGGTGTAATGAGGTGTACTGGATAGAACTAGCTCAATATAGGGATAGGGTGTAATGAGGTGGACTGGATAGAACTAGCTCAAGATAGAGAAATTATGTAATGAGGTGGATTGGATAAAAATAGCTCAAGATGGGAATAGGTAGCGTACTTTTGTAAGAGAGGCAATGCATTTTTAAGTGCCTAATACAATAGAACAAGTAATTAATGATATTCCCTACATCCCTCAAATGCGGATAAATTTCTTTAAAATTCTACTCTTCTGATTCCTAACTCATTAGTTTAAATATGAGGCTATACCGGATGGGTAGTAAAACGTGACACGCGGAAAACATATATCTCATACACTTATCAAACACTAAAACGTTTAGCCTTGGATTGCCTCGTCCCTTAAAAACCGATCAACCCTAAGCTGATTGTGTGTAAGGAGAAGGAGTTGTAATAGAGAAACGGTATTCCCCCAATACCACTTTTATAGCACCCTATTATAGAACCTGGAGTATTCATGAATCTGAAATCCCTCTACTTCTTGCGGAGACAACTTAATCAGATATTTCAAGCTTACAGTAAAATCTTGTTGTGAAATTTATTGTGCTCTCTTCTTCAAATGCAACTTTATCTTCCACTTAATAAAATTTTGCAAGAACATGGGAGATAAAAAAAAAGGGAAATGAGATGAGATATGGCGGAATTTGATTGAAGTTTATGTAATACTTAAAGTAAGAAATTAGATATTTTATTATATTTTTGATATATACTCTACTTTCAAATTCACGATGTGGGTATGTGACTTGTTTTAAAGTAGACCACTAACAAAACTCAGTTATGCTATTTATGAGAATGTGACTGTATTAATAGAGATATACATTATTTGAACACCACCGGAATAATATGGGGATTTATATATTCTCAGAATTTGCGTGTCACTTGACGCTGATTGAGCGAAATAATTTTTGTTACTCTCCTTTTTGCGACCGCATCTGTGGACTATTGGTCAGAGTTACTGGCTACAAATCTGGAGGTTCAGCGTTCGATCCCAGGCTTTTCCAGATTTTATGTAAAGCATTTGGTTTGTAACGGGGTTAAACTCAACAAAGGACAAATAAGGATCTACTTTAATAAAGAAGTAGCAGATCCAGTCTAGAAAATTGATATTAATGGCCGTAGGGTTTGCTGTGCTGATCATAGGACACCCTCTATCCTCAAATATTGGCACTATCAACATACGGCAGCCATTCTGTGGGTATATCTCATTTGTGTGCTGATGCCGTGGAAAATTGTTTCTAAATGTATCCACCCAACTCACCAAAATATTAATAAGAATACCGATAGATTACCAGCGTATTATACCCATGACCTTTAGGCTGTTTACAATTCACCGATTATTTATTTATAGTTGTGCTCAACGCGTTAACAAATACTGTTAATTAATTTTAGTAGAATAAACAGTTTTTTTATTCTTACCAGTATATGTCATATTCCAGAACTATTTTAACGACAGTCCAAAAATTTCCACCAGCAACTTTCACGCTCTAAATGTCCCAAAATAAAGACACTAAATTACTCCGGACACGTTTTAAACTAATGTCCTAAAGTTCAGACAATAATTTTAAAAAAGATAAAATAAACATATTCCAAAACGCAGCCTTATACTATATGTTATTTTAATCTAGGTTCGGGAAACAAGGATTTGGATTATACCCATAAGCTATTTTAATATTAAAGACATCTTAAAATAATTATTTTTGATTTATACAATATACAATAAAGAGCGGATAGGAAGCTTTGAAGAATAACTCTTACACAATTTCTTGAGATCTCTAACAGGACTTTAAAAAAAACAACGACTGTGCCCTCTTCCTGGTCATTCTTAACCCGAATTGAGGGCATATACAAAAATCGAAAAATTATACTAATACTTAGCACCACGTCTTACTACCCATTCGGGTTATACGCTTATGTAGACCTACTATTTACACTAATGGGTTAGGAATTTGGAAGGTTGAAGATAGAATAAGTGAGCCTACATTTTCGTGGAGGGAGAGTGAAAACCATTTAGGAAAAACCACCCACAGTTCATCCGAGCGATATTCGAACCTCGATCTCACCGTACTCGGCAGTAAAGATCAACACGAATCTAGCGCGTCAGCTAACAACGCCACCGAGACGGGTGAAATATTCTACTAGAGGAAAGAAAACTCAAATAAATATTTGGATAAATTAATAGTACATTTTATGCAACGTTTCATATCATCGACGCATTACCTTAGTTATCTAAGACATCTTTAAGTAAAACATTAGCTAATGTAAAATAAATTGAAGTGATTAATATGTAATCTTGATTTTTAAAATTTTTATTTAAGTTAATCTATTTAATAGCTTTTCATTTTTCACTTTTTATTAGATAGCTCTTAGGACTCGGTAGAAACATTGTTCAAACTAAAATAAACGAGGCATATTAATCCTGAAAGGTTGTTCAAATAATTCTGTCAAGAGATTTAATGCAATTGTTTCAAAAAGTTTTCAGATAATAAAAGGGGCCATTCCATTTCATCGAAGAGGATTTGGGCTGTTATGTGATTAATATGTCCACTCCCACTTTTTTTAGCACCTCATATTACTACCCATTCAGGCTATACGCTTATGTACTAATCAAACTAATGGTTTTTGGGATTAGGGAGTTTATATTTATATGAAGTAGCCCGCATTTGCATGTAAGTAAAGTGGAAAACCATTTAGGGAAAAACCACCCTCAGAATACCCAACCAAGATTCGAACCCTGATCTTTTCGACATCAGCATTCTTGTCTACAGCAAGAGTCTTGTCTACAGCAAGAGTAACGTTTTATACCATGCAGCCACCGAAGTGAACCATTTTAATCGTAATTCTTATTCAGATGTTAAACCATTTGAAAATGACAGTGCGCTACCATTTAATATTGATTTTAAAATGTTTGGAACGTATATATCTAAATTATGTGGCCTAGTTTTTTGATGCTGATCAAATATTATGTAATTTGTAATGTCACAACTAATCTTTGATCAGTGTTGTGCCCAGGAAGGGTAAGGTGGGGAATTTACCCTCTACTTTAAAAAAGATAATTCAAATTTTGTTAATAAAGGCCATACAACTAAAATATCGAGCATTGTGAGATTGTGTCAAACTCTTAGGATGCAATTTAGTAATTGATGTTCTTAATATATAACAATATGATAGCATCGTTTCTTACTACCCGTTAAGGTATACGAATTCGTACTAATTACGTTAGCATGTTGAAGATAATAAAGGGTGAATTTAGAAGAACTGTACTAGAATTTTTGTGGAGAGAGAGAGAGTGGAAAACCATTTAGTTAAAAATTCCATCAGTACACCGGACCAGTATTCGAACCCCGATCATCTTGTCCTCGATAGATTAGTCTATTATGGGAATGATGCCTTAAACCACACGGCCACCGAAGCGTATAGGTGTATATTGAAAATTTCTCTAAAATTTCTAGCTGGAAAAAATTCAAAGAATTGATAGCATCTATATGAGTTCTTCGTTGATATAATAAAGTCTAAGTTGTCAGTCTCGCAATAGTCTGGACTGCTGATGACGGGGAGATCAGGTTTAGAATCCAAGTTGGGTGTAAATACGGTGGTTTTAACTAAATGGTTTTCCATTCTACCTACATGCAAATACTGGTAGACCTACCCAAAGAAAATTAAAGCCTTCGAAGAGCTAAGCTAAAATCACTTAGCATTATTTAGTGAAATTACAATACTTTCTGTGTAAATAAATTATTAAAACATTGTGTGTAGTGTAAATTATGAAAATTGGTATGTTTTTTATAAATTGGTTTTCCTATCATGAACTAAGAATATCTATAATCCCTTCCTTAAGGCGACGTGGAGGAACTATGCTATTGCATCAGTGATACTTAAAATCCCTACCGTGAGGTTTCGTGGAGGAACTATTCTAATGTATTGTGACTACCTGAGGCTCATTGGAGGAACTAAACGTCCCCGATTTCAGGTCCCACTCGAAATTTAATCACGATTCATCAGTTTATATTCCAAACTATTGCATTTAAAAAAAATGTTCATTTTAGCAGGGCATGGGTAAAGTAATATTTCTAGTTGTTGAATTACAGTCTGTATATCGGGACGGGAGCCAATAAATGTTCATACAAACGACTGTCGTTGAACCTGAACCTTATAGTTACGTGAACTTTACAGTTGGAATTTTATTTTCAACTGTGGGTGACAGGACATGAAAATAATCTTTATTTCACACAACATCATATAAAAGTTTGAGTCACTAAAAAAATATATATATATATAGATAGATAGATATTTTCAGACAAGCCATTAAAAAAAATTCAGCCAATTTCATTCAAAGGGTGATAGCTAGGACGGTATTATGGAGGGGTTGGGGGTGTGAGACTCGGAAGTCTGATAAAAATGAATGAGGACATGAGAGAGAACATCTACCAGTCCCTCAGACCAAAAATAAAAAACAAAGTTGACATGGAGTGAGTTAAAAAAATAAGATGACTCGAGCAAGATTCGTCATGTGACAGATCGATTACGGATGGGGATGAAAGGATATTCAGGTTGAAAAGGGCTTATCTGCACCCTTTACCAGCGTCATTAATTACTGCTGAGACGCTAATTACATTTAGGTCCAAAGGAAAAGAGGGGAATTAGGAGAAAGAGGTAAAGACGTCAGCTCAGGAGACGCCACCAAGTCATAGACGCGTTATTGAAAGAGTAGAGGTTCACATCTTGAGTTGCTACGTCACAAATGTCGTATGCAGTTGACGGCAATTATTACGGTTGAGTTTCATCAATACCATGATAACTCGCTATACCCTCTTCGTCCACCTATCTCTTTCTTTTTAATTTTCTTGTTCTTTCTATTTTCTCCTTTCCCCGCTCTTTCCTTTCCAAACTTTCAAACTCCCTTACTTCCCTCTTTTCTTTTTTACATATTTTCCTTTATATTTTCTTCATCTCAAACTCCTTTCCTTCTATATATATTTATCTCATCCTCCTTTTCATCCTTTCCACTTTTATATCCCTTCTCTCCGTCTATATTCTTTATTTGCTGTTCTTTTTTACCCTTCTTGTATCTTTCCATCGATCTCCCACTCATTTTCTCCTTATCTCTGTATATCTCTCTTTTTCACTTATACCCTTTCCCTTCTTATCACTTTCCCTCTATTTTTCTTTTGATCTATTGTTCTTCTTTCTATATATGTTCTCCCCTCCCTCTCTCTTTACCTTCCTACCTTTATATTTCACTACCTCCTTTCCGCTCTTTATATTTTCCTCTATCACTCTAGCTCTCCTTCTCTTCTCCATTTATCTTTATATATCTACCAATTATTATTTCCCTCTTCCTACTTGTCTCCCTTCCAAAAATTTTTCACCCTTCTTTCACGCGATGATAATTCCTGTTTGCGTAGAGCATTCAAATTAATGAACTGTGAGTGTTTTTTTTTATTAATAAGCGTTAGTTCCATTGTACTGTCTGAACTAATTAACCAGGATGGCAAACATTATCCTTATATACAAACAGGAAATAACTTCGAGGGAGAAATATCTCTAGTGTAGACAGACCATGTTGAAACCCGGCCTGGATATGGAACTGGTAATTAACTTCCTGAGATTCTAGAAAATAAAGACATTTTGTACCTTTTGGCCGCTTGGAAATGGCCGTAGGACGTATGGTGTAGTATTAAAAATATATTGGAGGTATTTTGGACCAACCACGGTAGGACGTATGGATTAAGGATAAACAGAATTATTTATTTCAATTATGCAGACCTAAACTAACATAATCTAATCCAACCAAACCATCAGGCGATATATTTGTATTTTAGACGGCACTGCTTAATATGTTTATCTGAGATATTTAACGTGCACTTTCTGAACCGACTGATTAAATCAGTGCATGAGAACCTCTATGAGAGAGCGTGAAAGGACCTACCAATTTTGCCGGAAAAGGTATTTTCACATCGGTACCTTCCAGAGTTATTTTACATAGACTTAGAGCCAACGGCTCTACTTCCCCTCCGAAGGAAGTTGTGCTACGAATTGTTTTCACTCAAGTGAAATACATCGAACTTAGTGGGTTTGAACCAACGAACATTGGGTTCTGAGTCGAGCACCTTACCTCAAGACCACAAGCCTAATATAACTTAACGGAATCATCAGACAATTGAACAGACACTGGCTATAGAAATACGAGTCAGAATTAAACAAACACACAAGGTAGGACTAACGGGTGTTTTCACAACGGCGCCAAACATCCTGTGATCAGCCTGATCCAAACTAGGATAATCACAGATTGCGCCAAACATCCTGTGATCAGCCTGGTCCAAACTAGGATAATCACAGATTGCGCCAAACATCCTTTGATCAGCCTGGTCCAAACTAGGATAATCATAGATTCCGCCAAACATCCTGTGATCAACCTGATTCAAACCATGATAATCACAGATTCTGCCAAACATCCTGTGATCAGCCTGGTCCAAACCATGATAATCACAGATTCTGCCAAACATCCTGTGATCAGCCTGGTCCAAACTAGGATAATCATAGATTCCGCCAAACATCCTGTGATCAGCCTGGTCCAAACTAGGATAATCATAGATTCCGCCAAACATCTTGTGATCACCCTGGTCCAAACTAGGATAATCACAGATTGGTCCAAACTAGGATAATCACAGATTGCACCAAACGTACTATTGCTCGCTCCTATGTATCTGACGATTCCCACACGTCCATCACAGACTCAGCCTTAAACTATGAGTAAAGAATGGCCCTAAGCACGGGACTAATCCTGGATAGCTTAGTGGTGAAGTATTGGAGTACCTAGCCAAAAGTTCCGGGTTCGATTCCCGTATCCAGGTGTCACTTATTAACTAATTTAAATTAATTAACGAAATATCTAAAAAAAGGGCTCAAGTATTATATGAAAGTAATAACTAATTAATTAATACAGTTTTAATTATTATTACTTTAGTTTATTACTGTATCGTTACTTTAGGAATATAGGTAATTAAAACTGCTTCGGTGTCCGCATGTTCTAACACGTCTCTCTTGCAATAGACTAAACTGACACTAATGGGGAAATCAGGGCTCGTATCCCGGTCAGGTGTACTGAAGGTGTTTTTCTCAGAAATGGTTTTCAACTACCTTCTCCATGCAAATGCAATTAATCCCTAGCACATTAGCGTGAGTAATAGATGCGCGCATAGTTCTAAAGGGTATTGAGACATGGTGCTTAAAAAATAAAGAATAAAAACACTAACAACATAAAATATTGAATATCTTCATTATTTATTATTTATAAAATGATTTATTTATTTTTTCAAAATTTCAAAACTTTCCTTTTTGGTATTTGCTATCATTCTAAACTGTGCCGCTACTGAGTTAAACTTCTAAGTTGTGCTGCAGCCTGTCTTGTTAATAAGTTTATAAACTAAAAGAGGTCTTCATCTTGGATCAAGATAACTTAGAAGGTGACGAAGCCATAGCAAGTGA
>CABFVZ010000120.1:0-14872 GCA_902151445.1 Timema monikensis
CAACAATTTTACAATTGCGTGCGGCCCTCAAGCGGCCCGTGGTCCGTAGTTTATACACCGCTGCCTTAGAGAGCATCATCATGATAGCATTTCTTTGGTTTTGTAGTAAGCAACAAAATTGAAAGGATTATGGGTGGTGGTGGCAGCCTGGAGTAATGACACTCCGAAAGGGGAAGGGAGAGTATTAGAGGGGAGAGAGGGGTTAGTGTTGTTACTGCCCTAGCTACAGCAGCGCAGCTCCGGTGAAGTGTTAGCACATGGTACTACTTGTAGTAGAGATTTGCCAAACCTCGAGATGTCCATCCGAATCTTAAGGAAAAACGTCTTATTACTATTTACAGTCTAAAGTGTTCGAGTGGTTTAGAGGAGATATACCTAACATTTATTGTTCGCGTACCCCTCAAAGTCATTGGGGTATTGTGAAAGCTTACAAATTCTATCATGTACAGCTAGGAGAGAAAGAGAGAGACGGGATATGGAAGGATAGAGAGAGGGCGAGAAACAATGATGCGCCCAGACCGCAAATGTTCTTACGTTAGGGTTTCCATGCGGCACGGTCGAGAATATTGTAAAAGCTGACACCTCGCTGTCTGCTGGCAACATTCTGCCAGAACATGCTGGAAACTTGCTGCCATGCCTTTAATAGGGCCGTATTAATGAAAATAGTCAGAAAAGGGTAAGGTCATTCAGCCCTAATCTAGTTGTGAATGATCCTCGATATGGCCCTAACTATTCAATGTTTATCATTAAATCTTATATACAGTAGCCCCATGGCTTCTTTGGTGCTGACTGACAGCTCACAGCTGACTTCTGACAGTCAACATTTAAGTATATACCTAAGTTTTTACTGTCAGAAGTAACAGCTGCTAAACACATGTTTTTTCAGATCATATGGTTAGGAGTAGGAATACATAATTTGGTCTGGTAACTTTTCAAAGCCGTCAGCTCTCAGTTAGCACCAAAGAAGCCATGGGGCTACTGTAGATATATATTTTATATATATTTAAATCTTACGTACCCCTAAGATGTATTCGCGCACCCCAGGTTGAATACTACTTGTCTAAGCCATCACTCTTGCTACAAACTGGACTGCCGATGACGGGGAGATCGAGATTCGAATCTCGGTCGGGTTGTACTGAGGTTGGATTTTTCCTAAATTTTTTCCACTCTCCCTCTACGCAAATGCGGATACACTTTCTATCAAACTAAACCTTACTAATCCCTCACACATTTTTGTAATTAGTACATAGGTATATAAACCGAAATAGTATTAAGAAGCGATGACACAAAACAAAATATTTACTACATCAACAGGCCTGTATTACGATTATTTTTTTATTTACATTGCGTCTTAAAATAAATCTAAGCGACACGCACTTTAAACACCCCCCCAGGAAACGAGAGAAGAAACATACAATTTAGAGATATACTCGCATTAGAATAGAGGGAAAGAGAGAAACAATTTAGAAAAAAAAAAAACCACCCTCAGTATATCATGAAACTAGCCCCGACATTCTTGTTACCATAAAATCAGTCCGCGAGCCAATATAAGCGGGTAATTGGGCTCATTTAGAGTTAATGGCACCACGTTCTATCTCCGGCAAGGTCAAAAAAGTGATAATTGGTTTTTTAAAATCGGGTGCCCCTTTTTATAGTAATTAATTGAAGACTGAAAGACGGGGTGATGTTAGTTTGTAGGTTGTTTGCTCATATAATGTGGGTTTATTGATCTAAAACAGTAGGGGAAAAAGGAAATGTTTAGTCATTATTGGTATAGTTACCTTTAGTCAGAATGAAAGTATTTTCCTTTGATCAAAATGGAGAGTAATAATATACTTCATGTAAGTTATACCAAGCCTTTAGACAATAAAGAGTATGGTACTTGCTGAGTAATTACTCCAGCCTTTAGTTTCAAACGAGCCCACTGGGGGAAAACATGAAATATGCTTTGGTTTTTGCAACGGTTTCAGGAGAAACGCAAGTCCCAGCCCTTTCCCCCCATCTCCTACTGAGGTGCGGCTCGCTACACAATCCCAACATTTGTGGCAAAACTTGGGGTGGTTAGGGGGTGGGGCAATTTATCATTGCTAGCAAACGTATGTAAAAAAGGAGGGGAAAAGAAAAAGAGGGACAAAGAGATAAAAAAAAATTGGAAGGGAAATAATTGTGCCATTAGTATGTTTTTTAATGTTGGGAAAGTGAAGTTACACTGCGTTGGTTTAAATCATTTGGTAAAAAAAAAAAAGTAAAAAAAAAAAGAATAAGAGTAATAATTTCATCGTATTGGTAGTAGAAATTACTAAGCATTTTAAATGTATCAGCTCACGTTTTATAAATTATTATTATTGTTATTAACGCCACGTCTTACCACCCGTTCGGGTTATACACACTTACGCTAATGTGTAATGGTAGGGTGATTGTGAGATGAAATGGAGGACCTACAGTTTAACGTGGGATCCGAACCACGGTGGTGGCCTGGCATTCCACACATTCTTGTAGAGTAAGAGAGAAGGAAAAAATATTCGTCTGGGTTTCTGATCGTTCCCTAAACCTTGTTGATATTTAATAATAAATAGCTTTACACTGTTCACGTATATACCCTTCATTTGCCTTACAGTATTCCTCTATGACGTAGTTTTTAAGATGCTGTCATAGTGTAATCCATCAAGACTGCTTAAAGTGAGTGTTCTACAAAATCTTTTAATTATATAATTTGAGAAAAAACATAGTTCATGTCCTTCCTATCCATTTATCATGGAAGTTTTTATTTTCCTTTGTATCGCTGTTTTAAGGTTAAGTAAAACGACATGTTAAGAGGATTTTCTTTACAATTTTATAGCGAGAATTTGTCATGGCAAAAGTAAAAATAAAATATTTATTCTATGGATATGTTTATTTTATTTTATACACTTTGTAATCTCAGCCGTTCTGAAATATTTGTCAAGGTAATTGTGGCATTCGTCGGGTCCGGTAATTATGGGGTAAAGTGCCCGCCTTAAGATCCGATGTTCATGGGTTCAAACCCAGACCGGGTCGAGGGATTATTCTGGAGCGATAAAAATTCATAGCACAACTTCATTCGGAGGGAAAGTAAAGTCATCTGTCCCATGTCGATTGTGGCGTGTAACAGAACCCTGGAAAGTAAATGAAAGTACCTTTCCTAACAAAATTGAAAGGCCTTTTCGCTCTCGCTAATATAAACTCTCATGTGCTAATATAATCAGTAGGTTCATAAAATACACGTTTAACACCTTATATAATAATAATAATAATAATAATGACATTTTTATCAGTAACATTTTACTATGATTATAGAATTCAATATGAAATATTAATTGCGATAAAGATATTGAGAAAAAGAATCTACACAGATATATTTGAATAGAAGTGTTTATATCTCACTAAAATAATGTTCTCAATATCTTTATCGCAATTAATATTTCATATTGAATTCTATAATCATAATTTAAACTGCTTCCTTATTACAACTTTCAACATGTATTTCAAAAGTAACATTTTAGATTAATAAATAAAATCCAGAACAAATATCGCGATGTCCATGACAGATATTCAAGAACTGTTAAAGAAAAGAAAATAAACTAAAAATAATATCTACTGCAGGAGTACTTAAAAAATATTTGGGACAAAATGTATATATACTTCTTACTTTCAAGTTGGTACTTCTATCTACGGAATTAAAGGTTCAGGATTAGATTCCCCGGCATGGCATAGAATAATGCAAATAGTTAAAATGTAACTATCACGTTTTACGGTGATTAATTAACTTCATGGGACTGTGTGTGTCTGATGAATTTTTTAATAATTATATATATATATAAGGTGAACTACTATATCAGCACGTTATAAGAATTATAAAATATAATAGAAAATCACTCAAGAATAGAATTCTACAGAAAAAAAGTTAACAGTTGATAAAATATTTAACCGCCTCAGTGGCGTAGTCCATTTACGCGCTAGTTTCTTGTTGATCTAAAATGCCTAGGACGGGGAGATCGAGGTTCGAATTTCGGTCGGGTGAACTGGGGATGGTTTTTTCTTAAATGATTTTCCACTCTCTCCCCACGCAAATTTGGATTCACTTTCTATCGATTAAACCTTATAAATTTTTAACCCATTAGCGTAATTAGTAGTCAAGAGTATAGCCCGAACGGGTAGTAAGATGCCGTGCTAAATAAATATATAAAAATAAAATAACAAAATACTTCACTTTGTTATATTGTAGTAATATAATTTGAGTTTGAGGATGTGTAATAAACGATGAAGGGGCATAATTGATAGAATATGTGAAAAGGCATCACCGAACACCTTAAAAGGCCGCATATACCCCATCCCGCTCTGGAACAATAGCCATACATTATTTTTTATACTTAGCACCGCGTCTTACTAACCGTTTGGGTTATATGCTTAAGGTGCGGCAGAAGGGAGCACGAGTAATTTTACAGTTTTTATAGCATTAAATTTTTTTTGCCAAAATAAATAAAATATTTCTCCAATAGCAACAGAGAGTTTAGTTTTCTGCACATGCTAATATCAACAGATCTTGAATATATGTCTAGGTTGTCCTGGAATTTTGTCAAAACCTTTTCTCTTTTTTTAAAAAGTTTTGACAAAATTCCAGGACACCCTTGACATATATTCAAGATATGTTGATATTAGCATGTGCAGAAAACTAAACTCTTTGTTGCTATTGGAGAAATATTTTGTTTATTTTGGCCAAAAAAATGTAATACTATAAAACCCGTAAAATTACTCGCGCTCCCTTATAACGCACCCTAAGTACTATTCTCAATAATGGGTTAAGAATTGGGAAGATTGACTATAGAGGAAGTGAACTCACACTTGTGTGGAAGGAGAGTGGAAAAACCAGCCCCAGTTCACCCAACCGAGATTCGAACCTCAATCTCTTACGTCCTTGGCAGTCTAGCTTAACATGAATTTAGCGCGTTAGCCAACAACGCCACCGAGGCGGTTGCCTAAACAATAGAAAATTATTTGTTGAAGAATAGCTTTTAGATTATGAATAAATATATTAAAATGATCATCCTTCAAGAATGTCCGTCACCAAAGTTTTAAAAATACAAAACAATTACCTCATCACATAATGTAGTACATTTCAATATTTGATATAATCAGTAATGAGAAGTAATTATTAAGTAATGACCCCTAGACTATAAGAATGTAATTACAAACTATATAGCTTGATACTATCATCTTTTAGAATTTTTGTTTAAAAAAAATCATAGACACTCGTTAGTATTATACAGCTCAATAACAGGTTTAATGATATAGTTATAAAAATGGGGGTGGTAAAATGATAGCGTTTTACTAAGTGCATGCCATTTATAAATTAATGGTGCATAAAGCTACAAAATACCACGATAGGAGACGCGCGCATGCGTGTGTGTAACAAAAGCTCGTAATAAATTCTATAATTTACTACCACAGCGGAAAGGAGATTTTATCGTGCACTTTATAATCACAGGGATTAATTAGCTTAGCACTAAACACCTTGACCCTTCATCGGTGGACACACAGAATAAATGCTAAACCAATCTGGTTTGCCAGTAATGGGAATATCAGGGTTTGAATCCCGGTCGGGTTTAGTGTGTGTATGTTTTCCCAACGAGTTCCCCACTCTTCAACCACGAAAATTCGTATATATTTTCTACACATCCTAACTTCTTTATCCTTTACGCCACTATTTTAGTTAAATTCGAATAAACCAGACGGGTAGTAATACGAAGGAAGGCTTGTGGATGGCTACTCAGAGCCGAGTCTCGTGTCGAGGTTGTCGTTTTATTGAATTATTTTATTTAACCTGTAATAATCCTGTGTACAGCTCACGTGTAAGTTTGTGGTACGATGAAATGATACTTGCTTGGAAGTGTTATAGAGTCGTCGCTGCTGTGATGGTGGATGGCTATGACCATGTGGCGGTGACCTATACTTTCATCAGTAACCATAATACTCAATAACAGTGGCGTGTCATGACGTGGGGTTCCTAAGTAAGTGGAGTTAGTTTGAACTGTACTTGTGATATGTTATTATCACTCATTAACATATTCATTGGTCAGCTATCAAAGGAAATGCATTCCAATACGAGGTGTGTAGAGCAGAGCTTACGTGTGATTTGGTCAAATGAGTGCTTGGATGGGGAGAACATATCACAAGTACAGTTTTCATAAAGCTCTGCTTACCCTGGTGGCATTCCACGTCACGCCACTCGGCAATACAACTATTGAAACAGGTTTCAGAGACGAACAAGGACTTTGGTAGAGCATTATCGCGTAGAACCAATTGTCCTGGGTTATATTATCGTCCTCAGTTTCGCACTTTATTGAGTTGTTCAAACCTCAACTTATTGTTGAGTAATTTAATATATGAGTATGAGTGTAAACCCTTTTACAAATGTTTTATTTCAAGAAACGTTTGGACTCAAATCAAAGTCCCTTATAGCGGCAGTTCATTTTACAATTGATACAACTTAAAAATATGAGCAGTAGAATAATCAATTGACCTTAAGGCGGGGTGCTATTGAGCGCGAGTTTAGTTAATTATTTTTGCAGTTTTTATAGCACAAACATTTTTTGGCAAAAATAAATCAAATATTTCTTCTATAGAAATATAGAGTTTAGTTTTCTGCACATGCTAATCTCAACAGTTGTTGAATATCTGTAATAAGCATTGCGGCATTAGATGAGAA
This sequence comes from Timema monikensis, assembly GCA_902151445.1. NCBI lineage: Eukaryota > Metazoa > Arthropoda > Insecta > Phasmatodea > Timematidae > Timema > Timema monikensis. The sequence continues at coordinate 6,725 of CABFVZ010000120.1, forward strand.
ACTTTTTGAATGAAAACAAAAAATTGTCATTAAATTGCAGGACTCACTCGACAAATATCCAACAATTGTTGATGTCACCATGTGAAGAAAATTTAACTTTTATGTTTATAACTATAGAAATATTTGATTTATTTTGACCAAAAATAAGTATTGATATAAATACTGCAAAGACACTGACTTTTAATCATGTTTCTTGCACTCCTACGTTAACATCTATAGGCTTGGCCTGCCATTAATCTTACTATTTAAAGCATGATTTTGTGGCGTCATGTTTAGCTAAAAAAAAAAAGAATTAGAAGTAGTAGCGTAATAAACTTACTCAAACTGCCCTATCCATGCAAAATAAACACGTCCGGACAACAATACACCGTGTGGTCAACTGACGAGTCAATCAGGGTTCAAGAGATGACCGCTTGGAGGCGTGCCGTTGGTAGACCTTTCGACTATATCTGAGCCTGTTCTAGTAAATTATATTCTTCCGCAGAGTAATCATCTATAGTGCTGGAGAACAGCCTCGGACATAGTCAAAAAGGTCTAACAACGGCACGCCTCCAAGCGGTCAGCTCTTGAACCTTGATTGCATCAGTCATTTGACCACGCAGTATGATGCAACTTGGGTTCGTTTTGATAAAATAATAAATTATATTTTTTATATTTAGAGACAAATGGATTTTTTTTAAATTGCCAACCTCCCTCTAAATAAAATAATCCTCATTCCATGATTGCAATGAAATACATATCAATTATTTCGTTTGAACGACAAAGTGCTAAATGGCATCATAATGGCCCAGAAAAAAGAAAAGCCTTCGTTGGAGGACGGAATTGTTAGTGGGTGGTTGTTGATGAGGCATTGATATCGGTGCAATATGTTCCAACGTCATAATAAATAACACTTCCCTCCCTTTACACCCCTTCCACACAGCCCCTATCCCCAGTATTATCATAAAGCTAGCCCAGAGGGCCATCTAAATAGTAGTCAAATGAGACAATGATCAGATATTAAATGTGGAGTGCGTGGAGGAAAAATTCTTAGCGTTTATCTTAATATAAAAATAAAATATTAATATTATTTTTCTTAGCACTGCGTCTTACTACCCATTCGGTCTAATCGCTTTTGTACTAATAACTCCTATGGTTTTAGGGATTGGTTGGTTATATTTAGAGGAAGTATACCCGCATTAGCGTGGAAGGAGAGTGGGAAACCATTAAGGAACACAAACTTCAGTAAACCCGACCAGGAATCAAACCCCCTATGTTCCCCCGTCATCAGCAGAACAATCTAACACGATAGTGACACCTCAGATCATGAGGCCACTGAAGAGGGTTTGGGTCAAAGATGATCGTGCCAGTCGAACGGGCCAGTGCCGAGTTAATAAATCCCATGTATAGCACCAGAGTAGTTACGACTATGTGGACCCACTTAAAAGGCCGCATGGTCTAAGGCGTTACTTTAGTAATAGATATTTATTATATCGATTGAAAACTGTAAACATTCACAGATCATCACTGTACAACTAGTACAAATCACAGATCATACTCGAGAATGAAGATGTTTGGCTCGAGTTGTTACGTTAAGTTACGTGAATCGTGATCACACACCTGTTTTCTAAACTAAGTTAACTTTAAGGGAACGTTACGTTTAGTTAAAGTTAAGTATATCGTGATCCCGGCATTAGGGATTAATTCCAGAAAAAGAAAAATGTGAGCCAAAAAATGGCTAATTGGACGAAAAATATTCAGTTATATTATGCTAATACATACACAATACTACTCGCGCCCGTGTTTGTAGTACAACTGGCAAGCTGAATCACCCGACAACGCTACTGACGACACGATTTGGTCGGATGGTCTTGCGGTTGGATGCGCTGGCCATCCAACATCACTCGACATGAAATAGGAAAAAATTTGTCGGCTGACACACATACACACGACCAGATAATGCACCTGATCTGACCAAATAATGTCGTTTGTAGGGCCCTTAACACGACACCTAGAATACACTTGACCAGGGTCGAGGTGAACCAATTGTTTGAAGTCGAGTTTTACAATTCGTCTCGACCAGATGGAGGAATCAAGGGGCGAGTTTCTGGGTTTGAGGCCTGTGACTATATTAATGTATGATAGCGGGTAACAGGGAAGCTAATGATCTGATGGATGAACAGAAATGGCAGCGACAGTTAGTCATTTCTCATGCTTGTCTCTTTGGCCGGCGTTTTCTCCCTCACACTTTATCTACTCTCTTGCTACACGCTCTGCAAACATGACCTGGCATTCACTCAACAAACAGAGAGAGAATTTCCAGAACAATATTGACAATACAGGTGGAGATAGGAGTGGAATAGAACAGTATTGACGATACAGGGGGAGATAGGAGTGGAATAGAACAGTATTGACGATACGGGTGGAGATAGGAGTGGAATAGAACAATATTGACGATACGGGTGGAGATAGGAGTGGAATAGAACAATATTGACGATACAGGGGGAGATAGGAGTGGAATAGAACAGTATTGACGATACGGGTGGAGATAGGAGTGGAATAGAACAATATTGACGATACGGGTGGAGATAGGAGTGGAATAGAACAGTATTGGTGATACAGGGGGAGATAGGAGTGGAATAGAACAGTATTGGTGATACAGGGGGAGATAGGAGTGGAATAGAACAGTATTGACGATACAAAAGAGAGTAAATCAAATCCATGTGTGTTCTTTAACTGTCAAACAAAACTGTAAACACACCATTAATGATATATCCAATCCCGGTTTGATGTACTGACGGTGGTTTGACCCAAATGGTTTTCTCTTCTCTCTCCACGAAAATGCGGGGACACTTCCACTAAATTCAACTTTCCTCATCCTTATAATATTAGAGTAGTTAGTATATGTGTATAACCCAATCGGGTAGTAAGAGGTGGTACTAATAAAGAACATATATATTGTAGCTCCTTCCTAACAATTCGGTGTAATATATTTAATCTGTTAGTAAGTCCAAGGGGAGACCATCTGGCGACGGGCGTCCCGACGCCGGTACAGAATATGAAGCCCCAGCTCAAGGTCACCCACCACGCGGATAACGTCCCCGGATTACAGCAGTACCTTACCCGCGTTAATGGAAGGCAGTAAACAGCGTTATTACAGACCTAGATAGATGGCGGCCGGATCGTAATTCGTGGCCTGTTGTGACGTCATTAATCCAAGTGTGTAACGAAGACAAATGAGATTGTTGTACAACCAAACTCTGTTTTGTAAGTTTCTACCTCCTCTTCTTAACGCCCTGCTCTTCTAATTCTATTGGGTGTAATTTCTCATTACTGGTCTTGTAAGCTGTTCCTGGAAAGTCGATGATTACTTTCCGAGATAGTAATTAAAAATGTAGGCCCGTTTATTATTAAAGTTTTGAGGTTTGTTTTTCTTTAGAACATTTCCTTCGGGATAGATATAGTGTTTTATTTTTTCAATAAACGCATATATATCTTTTAATAAAATCATATATTTTAACTTAAAAATAGCTTCATACTTAAATCAAAAATTTCGTTCAACGGATAAAACAAAAATTAATAGAGTAATATAGCTCAAAACAAAGGTCGTATTGTGGTGCGGTTTTCTGCATTCTGCTTTAAAAAATCAGTGGAGCCTCTGACTAGGAAAATCCTTTAAAAATACAACTTTTTTTAAAAATATTTTTTAAAAATTTAAATAACTATTAAATCCATCCCAATTTTGTTGCTGTAAAATAAAAGATAAAAAATGTTTACTTCTATGTATTTTTAAGTCTGAGTGTAATCTTATATCTAATAAAGAATGGACACCGTTAGTGGGACACATGTTTTATTATAATTTACTAACCATTAAATCTGAAATATTTATCAATAGTTGTGTTTCAACTGCATAGTACCTAAACTAACGGGCTGATGGATGAAGAAGGTATAATTCTAAGGCAGATTCTGTAATGAACGCGCGGAAATTATCTACATAAATGCACTATCAATGATGATCACAAGCTATCAGATAGCGCAGTTACCTTCAACTTGTGAATGCTTGATGCTTCCAAAAGTTCAATGAAAGCTGTACAAATTCGCATATCATTATGGATGTAATAGCTTATAATTGTTAATTACGTTTATAGCTGCATTTAACTATCATATTCTTAAATTGAAATATCGTAAAATAGCTCCTGGGCAAGGGAATCGAAACTGGGACTTTAATACGCCAATGCTGTTATCAGGATAGCTGGGTGGTTATCACATTGGCGTACTTGACTGTAACTTCATGGAAAGAGAGAGAGAGAGAGAGAGAGAGAGAGTGAGAAAACCTTAAGTAAATATCCACTCTCAGAATACCCATCTAGGATTCAAACCCCCAACCTCCAAGTCACCAACTAATCAGATTAAATGTGCTTGATATTCAGCTAGCACGGCCACAGGAACGGGTAATTTTATAGTTAAACACAATAATCAACTAGTTAAGGTGGAATGGTAGGGGACGCGAGAAAAGACCAGTATTTGTACAGGTTTTATGTCAAAACTTTTTTCTGGCCAAAATAAATAAAATATTTATCCAATAGGAACATAGAGTTTAATTTTCTTCACATGTTAATATCAACAGTTCCTGAATATCTTTCAAGATCATGGTGGTTATTTAACAGATTCTTTTAAATGAAGGAAAAAAGTTGTCAATAAATTCCAGAACACCTTTGGCAGATGTAGTTCTTTGTATTGGAGGAATATTTTATTTATTTTGGGCCAAAAAAGTGTTTTGCCATAAAAATTGCAAAAGCACTGGCTTGTTTTTGCATCACCTTGCATCCCACCTTAACACTTGGTAACCGACTGGTATATGATTATAAGACATCACTCTAGTAATAAAATGAACTTATTATGAAGGAAGGATCGGGGTTTGAATTTCGGTCGGGTGTATTGAGTTTTTTCAAAATGGTTTTCCACTCTCCTATGCAAATTCTGGTACATTTCCTCTGAATATAACCTTCCTAGTCCCTAAAGTCATTATCGTAGTTATATATATATAAGCGTATAACCCGAACTGGTAGTAAGACGCGGTGCTAAGGGGGAAAAAAAATTGAAAATCTAGAGGACGCAACACCCAGTCCTATGTGAAATGAAAAGCCCGCCAATAATTTGGTGGAACCATCCCCTAAATGCCGGAGGCTAGAAAAAATTCTAAATGATAAACAGTTCTAGAAGATATCTGAAGGTTTTTATGGCAACATTACACCATAATTGCTGAAGCCAAGGAAGAATTAAAGATATTAATTACCAATAGAAGTGCTCTCTGAAGTGCTTTTTATAATAACATAACCCCCTAACTGATTAAGGTAAGGAAAAATTAGAGATATTAAACACCTTTAGAAGCTCTCTGAAGTGCTTTTTATGGCAACATAGCCCCCTAACTGATTAAGGCAAGGAAAGATTATTGATATTAAACACCTCTAGAAGCTCTCTGAAGTGATTTTTATGGCAACATAGCCCCCTAACTGATTAAGGCAAGGAAAAATTATAGATATTAAACACCTCTAGAAGCTCTCTGAAGTGATTTTTATGGCAACATAGCCCCCTAACTGATTAAGGCAAGGAAAAATTATAGATATTAAACACCTCTAGAAGCTCTCTGAAGTATATTATGTGGTAGCACAACACCCTAATTTGTATTTGTACCCTAATTTTGATAGTGTTTGAGTAATAAATAAAGCCATATATATTTTGCTCATAAGATTTCGGGGAGGGTTGTTTGAACCCCCAAAACTCCCCCCTGACTAGGGCCTTGGGAAAAACCCACATTTTAACAATAATAATTTATCCAATCATGCAAAGAATCAAACCTGGGATACTTATTTCAGTAGACTGACACAATACCGACTGATCTAAGATGCCAGAATAATTATAATGAAAAAATACCTAAAAATTGTACTTAAAATTACAGTAGATACGTTCCGAGTTTTCACAAAAAATACGTAGAGCTACATTATGAAGTAGTGAACAGTTTAGTAATGTAAGTACCATTACGCGTTACGTTGGCGTATATATATATTTGTAAGCCCCTTCCGACCTCATTTTTGCCACCTTAAGCGAATATTTATGACGTACTAGAGTCTACGCACAAGGCCTCGGTGAAATATTAGGCTATTAATTGTGCCCCGTGACTTTTGCAGGTGCAGGATTAATCACACCTTAGAACGACCTTTTTTCCAGAAGCACATAGAAGAATGGGAAACATTTGTAAACGATGTTGGTACCAGTGTGCTGACAAACTAGGTTACGTTCACAATGTTTAATATTGGATTGGAATATAAAATATACTTATTTACTAGATAAAAAGTTATAATATATTTTTTTAATTCTTTCTATTTTACAAAAGCAAAAAATCTGAAATAGTCAATATGGTTGATTTCAAAGAAAATTATTTTAAAATAAACAATTATCCTTTATGGGGTTTAAAATATTGTGTACACAGAAAATGGTTTAACAATTCAAATTGTATTATATAATCCATTTACTAACTCAAGTATTATTATTAGTATTATTATTAGTATTATTATATCTATAAATTAAAGATAATGAATAGTTTTAACATTCTACTTAATATTGATAGTAATAACATAATTATACAAATGTTAGGACAATGCTTTGTAATGTTTTCCAGTACATTCGTGTTAGTTTTTTCAAAATGTATGCCAATTTTTAGATAATTATCAAATATAGATTAAAGATTAGTACGCATGATAACCGGCCCCGTCGTGTAGTGGTCAGTACACCTGTTTACGAGACTCAAAGACACGGGTTCGATTATCGGCTGGAACCTTGGGGATTTTTCCCGAAAGGTTTTAAGTGTTTCCACTGGTTCCACACCCTCATACTCATTATCACCCTCATACTCACTATCACCATCACCTCATCTCATCGGGACATGGAAAGATCCTCCACGGAAAGGATGTACTGTCAGAACATTCGGGCGTCCCCTGGGCAACAGTAGGCCTACATTAGTATTGGCTACTAGGCTACGAGTGAAGTAACCCAGAGGTGCAATAAAAAAATATACACATAATGCTCATGTTATATTGGGATTTGCCCTCAATACACTACACTTTGGGCGGGGGGTTAGCGAGAATCCACCAATAGATGTGTTGTCCTGATACTCTTTCCTTATTCATACTTAGGCACTTATATAAATATAAATCACTTTACTCACCCTGTTATATAGGTTGGATAATTTAGGTCACTAAAATATTTAATATAATTATTATTTCTAGACCAGGTGTAAAATCTACAGTTATACGGGACTAAACGAGTATTGCAGCACGCAATACTTTTGCCTCTAATGACGTCAGTTCCATCTAACGAGGAATAGCGACCGGGAGGGTGACAATGTAGGCACTATTTATTAAGTGATAAACATCTGCGCATGTACAGTAATTTCAAAGGGTTTGATTTTTCATTGGATAATTTTATAATCTGTTTATCAAACACAAACCTATTTTTATGCAATCAACATTGATAACATTTTACTGTATTATTAAAACTCCATGGCATCATCATGGAATCGAGCCCTAACAATCGAGCGGTCACCTTCTGCTGGCGAAGATAGTGCCAACCTCTGCTGATAGAAGGCATCATGTGGTCAGAACAACAAACGCTACAGCAATTAATCTCAGTTTTAAAGACCGGAGCGGTTACTTTTTTATTCAAATAGTTCCTCATTTGTCCTCACGAGGCTGAGTTGGCCCCGTGCCATATCCACAACTTCTTAGAAGAATCTAGAAGAACAAGTGATCGAACCTGGAATATCTGGATCTGTAGCCAGGAGCTCTGACCACGAGCCCACAGAGGCAGTCTTTTACTTTTAAATTAGTGATATTTTATAGCCATTGATAATGCCTATCAAAAGTTAAAGAAACCATATGACTTGACGTATGAATATCTGAAAGTATGTAGTAAACGTTCTGTCAGTAGAAAACAATGAAAAATGGGACCGTATTATGATCACGTCCATTTAGTGGGCGCATCATAAACCAAAATGTACACGAACACATGGTTTGATTTGACATTGTGGTCTTCCTTCTGTAATTTTGGCAGAGAAATAACACGAAATAACCTACCCTGAGGGGGTTTATAAGGGATGAAATGGTGGGGGGG
>CABFVZ010000120.1:45135-105135 GCA_902151445.1 Timema monikensis
TGTTCCCCCCCCCCCCTCCCCCCTAAATCCTCACCAGTTATAAGAGAGATAGGGAAAGTTGGCTGTCCCATATGGAATTCACCCAGTTCAGTGGCCGAAATATCTAAGGCGTCACTCTCGTGTTAAACTGTTGTCTGGTGAAGACGGGGAACTCTTGAGTTCGAATATCGGTTGGGTCTACTGTGTTTTTTCCTACATTATTTTCCACTCAAAGCGGGTATATTACCTCTAAAATACTTCCTTCCTACTCCCTACTTCATTAAAGTAATTATCATATATATGTATAACCTGCACAGGTGGTAAGACGCGATGCTCTCTTTCTCTCTCGCTCTTTATTTCTTTCTCTCTCTCTATAATATATATGTATATACAGGGCGACAAATGTACTCGTCCTAAGAAGAATGGGTGAGAAGATAACCGTTTTATACGTGATTTTTTTAAACAAAGCAACCTGGATCGGACACATCCTTAGAGGGAACTGTCTTCTGCGCGATGTCATAGAAGGGAAGGTTGAAGGGAAGAGGAGCTTAGGAAGCAGGAGGATTCAAATGTTGGATCACTTGAAGGAAAGAAGAAAATTCCGGGAACTGAAGGAGGAGGCAGAGGACAGGGTGCATTGGAGGTCTAAGTTTCACTGACAAAAGTAATGGACCTGTCGTAAGACAACACCTAATAATAATAATAATAATAATAATAATATATATTAGAATTGTTATGTATATTAAATAAATACGTACAAAAACTATCGAAGAGGATCAAACCAAATAACATATAAGTAGAATGACAAATCTGCGGTACTCCTCAAAGTCAATTTATTTCCATGCCTGCAGCTTCTACGAGTAATAACAGATTCCACTTTTACTATCCTGGATGAATCTCTACAGGATAGCGTTGCTTTATTGTATATTGTATGATGATTAGCAATCTAAATCAAGCTAATTAGTAGTGGAGGCACACAGACTCACTCTGGGCTCCTATCAATCGATATTTTAATCTCGGCTGACATTCATCAAATATATTTCATTCGGTTGTAAAACTACATAACTCCAACAAGATAAGCGAACTTTGTGCCTCGGTAAGGTCTGTATGACGGTACATTTATCTTTTTTTTTTTTTTTTTTTTTTTTTTTTATCCCAATTTCATCAATATACAAACTATTTTTACCCAAACTTTTTACTACCCAGTAATGTGTTAAGGATGAAGAATATTACATTTATAGGGAAAATACTCGGATTTGAATAAAGGGTGAGCGTAAAACCATTTTAAAGGAATCAGTTCAGTGCACCCAACCGGAATTCATGTTTACCGATCCCCCAGTCATTGGCTGTCTATTATGGCTTAGATCACTGAATTAGGTCACAAATATTTAAAATGTACCATATTAATATATTTTTTTACTAAATATATGTAGATAAATATTATATGCCTTTGGTCCTATTTAAAATAAAAAATTACTTTGATGGCTCATTTTTTTTTTCACGTTTCATTAATTACAATTGGTTCTTTAACATTGAATTATTAATCGAGAGGAATAAAATTAATAATGGATGTTAAAGCAATTAAAACGACCACAAAAGCTTCATATATAATTTTCTAAAGTGACGTTGAGATTTAAAAATTGAATCCATTATAAAATATATTATTTATCTTTTACTCAATTTTATATTAAAAATATTCTATCTATGCCAAAACACATCGAGGTTTTGTGTTGTAATGTGTATTTCAAAATAATATTAATTCACGTCATTTATTTGATTTTTTAATTGATTTATCTTATGTCCTAGTGTCTATGTGGTTATAGAAATTACCCACAAGTATAGGAGATCCAGGTTCGATACCAAACAGAAGCCTATAAAATAATTTTCTATTTTATGGAATGGAATTGGTCTTTGGCGAAGTTAGTACTAGTCTATTTTTTTGTACGTAGTATTAAATGTTCTCTTTTAGTGAAAACTAGTTTGTAACTCATGTACTCGTACAAAGCACATTTGATCCCAAAGCTTTATAATTATTTGGTTCCTCTTTATAAAAACAATTTTTACTTTATTCTGTGTCAAAACCTTAAACTGTAATAAACTAAATATTTTACGGTAAACATAAAAAAACACACAAACAATTATTAGTTTTATGCTTTTAAAATGTATCAAAAGAAAATTAATTCAATTTAAAGCTACAAGGATGTATGGACTCCTCCTGTCTTTAAATCATACAACATAGCAAGATAATTTATTTTTAACAATATATGCCTAAAAGATGTTTTTATTCAAAAGCATGTACTTGGTAATTTGCAGTGCTAAAAAAAAACTAACAGTTTGGGTTGTGTACATATGTACTGATTACTCTAGTGACGAGGGAGGTTTTATTTCAAAGAATTGTATCCGTGGTTACTTGGAGGTGGAGTGATACCATTTAGAAAAACAACACCCCGAGTGCATCCAACCAGTATTTCCACACCGATTTCCCCATTATCGGCAATCCAGCCTATTTCGAGAGTGACGCTTTAGACCATGCAACAAACGAATCAGGTTTTTTGTTGGTTGAAAACCCACACCATTGGTAATGTGGGCAAACGCATAAATCTCGCCTTGACTTTCAGTTGACGAAAAGGTCAGCGATATTAAATATTAAACCTGGCATAGTTTATTGAACTACTTTTCTTCTAAATTATTCGTCTATGCAAATGCGAGTACATTCCCTCTTAGTCCTACCTGTCCCATCAACCCCAATATATATATATATATGTTTCTAACACAATATTTTATAAAATATATCTACTATGGTAAAACTTGTTTTACTCCGAGCTATCCAGTTATTTGACGACGTACAAGTTTTGTTTTATTGCTTTATTCTGCACTAGTATTCGCTTCCCTCCTTTCCTTATCTCACTTTCTTTTGCTTAGAAATATAATCCCGGATCTACCGGAGACGATGTAGACGCCCTGAGCGCTCAGAAAAGAACCTAAGAAAAAAAAAATGATTTCCCAACTGACGCGAAGAAAGACGAGAACTACTCTACTCCGAGCATATCGAGTTCCTGACTAGAACACACGGCGAATTGCTGGGACATTTATATTACACTCCACAGCCCAGTTCAGATATGTTGCTAGTTGAAGTAAACCATAGTCCGCTCCCCCATTTCAAACTGCCAAGAGCATAATATGGTTTCAAAAGTATCTTTCTTCGCTAAACTTTACTAAAATACTCGCTTTTAGCCATCAGCTACACTGGAATGAGTAGTAACTTGGTCTAGGACGTCATCCTAAAAATAGACTAGGTCAACATTTACAGGGAGATCAAGATAAGAATCTCGAAAGGGTGGGATTTATAATAATTGAGGTTTCCATTCCCCTTTCTACGGACATGTGGGCTCATTTCCATTAAACTACTTTCATATTCTTTACACCTTAAATCAAACCCATGTTTTAAATACTTTTTTTTAAACCTACTAATTATAGTATTCACTATAAGCTACTTACATGTAACTAAATTAAATAAATAACATTAAATTGAATTACTTATTCGGCCATGACAAAACTGAACAACTTATGCGAGCGAATATTCTACTTCTAAATTGAAAATAAAAATATTCACTGTCAAAAAACGCCTATTCTAATAATGATGAAACTCTTCACTACAGTTAAATTACAGCTATTTTAAAAGGCTCCTTTACTGTCCCATGATGAGACAATGCTCCTTGACCACATCACAGGTATTCCACAAGACTACTCCATAGTTCCATGATGAGACAATGCTCCTTGACCACTTCACAGGTATTCCACAAGACTACTCCATAGTTCCATAATGAAACAATCCTACTTGACTACATGAAAGTTATTCCACAAGACTCCTCCATAGTTCCATGATCAAACAACGCTCCTTGACTGTATAGCAGGTAAGCTACCAGATTATCTGTATAATATGCTACACATAGAGTACACCTTATGTGTCGAACTCGACTACCTCTGCCTTTTGATGTGATGTTTCAAGTGTGAGGTGAGGGGCAAAGGTGAAGAAGAGGAAAGGGAGGTTTGTTTATAGAAGAGCAGAAGGGATAGGTCCTCAAATCGCTTTAACTCGCGGTGGTTACATCTTATTAGAATGGTCCCTCATCAAATCTAGGAACTTGATATGAGTTTCATTGCAGAGGAAGGAAACGATACTGATGAGTTCTTCCTATAAATTATTTCTCGTTTTGCTTACCCAAAACCATGGATACAGTTGTTTTAAATTATGCTTCCCTTATTCCTGCATCACAAGTGTAAGTGACCGAACAACCTAGACGTGTAGAATAACAATATGTTTATATTCCACACTACGCATATCAATAGCAAAGAAAATCCTCTTAGTTCAAAAACCACTCGCCCTAAAAAAGATACAAGAATGATTATTAAAATAATACTCTTTTTTAATTGAGCAAAATTATGATAAAATAAATTCAAAATACTAAAATATTTTTTAGGCACCACTTCTTACTACCCATTTTAACTAGCCGCATATGTATCCTATTGGGTTGTGAATAAGGAGATATAATTAAAAGAAATGTATCCATATTTGCGTGAAGGAAGGGTGAGAAACAATTTAGGAAATATCAGTCTCAGTACACCTGGCCGGTATTCAAACCTGGACTTCCACGCCAGAGGCAGTCCACTGTATTGCTTGAGTAACACCTTAAGGTAGGAGTGTAGGGGATGCAAGAAAAGGCCAGTGTTTTTTTTTTTTCCGTTTTTATGGAAAAACATTTGTTTGGTCGAAATAAATCAAATATTGTTCCAGTAGAAGCATGGAGTTTAATTTTCTTAACATGTTGATACCAACAGTTCCTGAATATCTGTCATGAGCATGGTGGCATTAAATTAGTGGCATAACATTACTCTGGATATTAAAAAGACCACGAACCATAATCTAAAGTGCGTTAGAAAGGTGTCATGAATGCCTAAGAGATAGCAGCAGTGACTCAATTCGAGTTCAAATTGGACTTCTCTCTTTTCACTCTGTAAACTTCACTTCATTTACCCCGACAGAAATCAAGCTTACTCTGGTGTTTTCCGCTATGGTGTGGCTTATATGTTAGGACCATAGGGAAACCCGTCAAAGTAATAATGTAAGCTTTCAACTTAACCAGAGTGTACTGTTCCGTAGTGAGGGTCATGCGATCTCCCAAACTGTTCTAGTCGAATGAGAGGAAGTGTTGGAACACCTCGGGAATCGTGATTAAAATATACGACACAGTTGGTTTTAAACTCGAAGGGAACTTAAAATGATACAGATCGTGATCTAATCTCATTCAGGACTCAAACAGGTCAGTAGTTGTTTAGGAAGAGGGTTTGACAAACAGAATTAAATGTAAGGGTGAATTGGGAGTAACGTGTTACACGTTCAAAGAGAATTCCAAGTTCCAACTCTTGATATTGTGTTCTGATCCTTCTCTCTCTCTCTCTAATTCAGTATCAATTCACCTCCGAGAGGAAACTATTCCAATAGCGAGGTCTTAAAGGAGAACACACATGCGCGGGTACACTGCGCAGCAATTTTCGGTGTTGCAAATATTTTACTTTAGATAAAATTCCCTCTGTTCTGGGCAAATTACGGCCCGCAATCTTTATAACAATCTATCTTCAAGAGAGAGAAAAAATAGAGTTAAAAATAATAGAAATAAAAAATATAAAACACAATTATTAAAGTATATAATAATTATATTTAACACACCGATGAAAAGTTTGCAAGCAGTTTTAAGAATTTCAACAACTAAATTTTCTTTTGGCAGAAATGATGGCTGATATTAAATAATTGGATTAATCTCATTGAGTAATACTTTATCTGTATAATGTCAACTTCCCCTCTTCTGTATTCCTAACTGTTAGGATGTCTTTGGTCGTGGACAATGGGGGTTGGGGGGGATAATATACTTGTGTGGGTTCATGATTGACGTTATACTTTGTTTTCAAAGGTTTGTTAATACTACTATTCTAATATAAATGTGATGTTAGAAGTGAAGTTAAAATGAAGAATTTAGTGAATATAGAGAAGCGAGTGACTCAAAGAGATGTTATGAGGATTACTTATGGCCTGACTGACAGATAGGCAGTCCCTGCCGGGTCGTCGAACCTGGTTCCCTGGGATAGAGCGACAGCCCCTACTGGTACTTGGTGAACCCGATGACTTAGCCCGCGTGGCCCCGTGACAAGCAGCGTGGCCTCCCAGCTTACGATCTACCGTAGTCAGCCCAGAGATCTTCAAACCCTCCCATTTAAACCGGCAGACCGGTTTATTTCTAGCTATGTACTGCTGACACCGCCTTTTTGAGTCAGCGCAACTATCCTCGCAACACCCGTTATATCATTCGCCACTCACAACAGCCAATGTTTATACAAACATGGCTTCCAATTGAGGCCATTGGTGACAATAATATATTGTTCTTTTTTATGTTGTCATTATACTTTCTTTTACTATAAATTTAGTCATTCGAAAAATAGTTTTTTATCTGGCAGCCTATTCTTATATTATAATTCTCAATGCGGCCCTCCTGCCAAAAGATTTGACCGGGCCTGATTTAGAGAGTTTTAATAAAATTTTATATTTGATAAAAATTAATTATCGTGAGCTCATGGGAATGAATCAACCTCAGTGGTCTTAGGGTAAAGTGCTCGCCTCAAAACCCAATGTTGATGGGTTCAAACCCAGTCGAGGTATATGGATTTTTCTTGAGCGATAAAAATCCTTAGGAAAAGTACAGACGTTGGTTACTGTCAATTGTGTTATGTAAAAGAACCCTGGAAGGTGTGTGAAAATATATTTCCCGAAAAATTGGTACGTTTTTTCACACTAACTCGTGGAATTAACTCTATTTACCCGGGTCAGTGTCAGGGGTAAGCGTCAGGAAGGGAATCCAGTTGTAAGACCCGTCCCCAAAAACAAATATGGCAAATTGTGACTTGCCATGGATTATAAACGTCGAGCTGGATAATATGTAATAAAAGAAGTGAAGTTATGGCGTTGATAATTAGAAAAGGATCATTTTTAACTTGAGAAGGAGATCCAATCAATGACTCATAATCAAATATTTCAGGGAGAGTAAAAAGTAAAATGGAGATAAGTAATTTGTTTGAATCAGTGTAGTTAGGTATTGAGTTCACTTTTTCTTCGATGCAAAGTTCTACCATCTAAATGTTAATATTTAATGTCTAAAATTCACAAGTTTCCGATATTCTGTAGTTAAAAAAAAATTGTATTTTTTCGGCGCTCCTAGTTTTTCCAGATTCGTAAAAGCCCTGATATTTGTTGTCTATGGATTAACTTTTCGCTCACCCCATAGTATTAACTATTCGGGCTATCAGCATATTTAAACCATGTGATAGGGATAAGAAAGGTATTTCTTAAAGAAAAGTTCCCAAATTTACTTGGTGGTATAGTTTGATTTTTCCCTAAATTATATCGGTCTTATAGAACCTGACTAGGAATCAAACACACACTTTCATGTTATCGGCAAACCAGAGCAGACGAGCTTGATAGAATATCCCACGTACCCAACGATGAGAGTACCAGTCATAATTAAAGAATCTTTAGGATATTAAAAAACAAAATAATGTGCCTAAACATTAAAAAATACCTCAAGTAATATTTTTTTGTAATTATGTTCGTTCCTTTTAGAATAATAATTTGTAAAACGCTTTGTCCTTAAACTCACCCTAAGCTTTCTGAAGTCCATATTGATTTATAAAGATTTAAAAAAATACATAATTTATAATAAATTTAAATTTGATTTGAATGTTTCTCATCACAATACATTTTAACGCCGTATCTTTTAAAAGCAAGCACGACCGGTTAATTATTGAATGAAGAGATAACAAGTAGAAACGATGAACCCCTCTCCCCTTTCTCCCACCAAACACAGACGAGCCCTGTATCACACTTCTAAGGAGGAGAGACTAGTTTATAAATTAATTAGCTAACCCTATTATACAACTCAGTTTTATGTCCTCTTTCATTAAATTGCTCTTCCTGAAAGTCACAATCATTTAACTTTGATCAAACGCGCTTAATAAAGGGGGTGGGGATGGGGAAGTCTGGTGACGTCACTGAAGTTAAAGTACTTCCATTTGAGACCATTTGGAGTAATGAAATAGTAAACACGTATTTAAATGCATTAGCCGGCATGTAGATAGCATGTTTTCTTTGAAACTAGTTTAGGTGTTGCTTGTTTTATAATTCCGTATTCATGTAAGCTCTGTTCAGCTTGAAGTGTTTTACTATACTAAAGTTTGATTAAAAATTGTGTGCGAGACGAGTTTAAAAACTAATAAATTATTATAAAAAAACTTCCAACTTTTTTTTTGTATATAGGACGAGGGAACTAAAAAATAATATTTTGTAAGACGATTCGTAGGGATTTGGTCAAACACTGAACCATCCTTAAATAATTATAATTGTGACTATTATATTTTTTATTATTATTATTTGGGGTATTAACTTGCACTTTCTGAACAGATTGAACAAATTAGCGGAAGATACAGTCAAATTTTCATTTCAGGCGTTTAGTAGAGACAAATTTTTTTTACAGCCACAGTTGATAACATGGTTGTTTTATTATTTTTTAGCACCGCATCTTACTACCCGTTCACGTTACACGCTTATGAACTAATTACGCTAATGGTTTTAGGTATAAGAAAAATTATAGAGGGTAAATGTACTCGAATTTGCGAGGAGACTGGAAAACCATTTTTTTTAAATTCATTCTTGGTACACCCAACCGAGATTCGAACCTCAATCTCCCTGTCATTGACAGTCTAATCTAACAAGAGAGTAGCGCACTAGACCATGCGGCCACCAAAGCGCGTGATATATTATTAGTATTATTTGAAAGGAATTGATAATATTCATCAAAAGTGACAGATGTAAGTCACGTGACTCGACGTAATGCCGGGATCACGATCAACTTAACGTAACTTAACGTAAAGTACCTTCTCGTGTGTTTAAATGGAGGCGATCACGATGCACTTAACTTAACGTTGACTTGCAGTTAACTTAACGTTAGAGATGTCTTGGGAGGTCTTTTACTTTACTTTACGTTACTTGAAGGGTATCACGTGATCTAGCCAGCCAATCATTATGCGAGTAACAACAGGGCTATTTAGTAATTCATTTGTTGGTATTATGATCAATGTTTACTCTTTAGCGTAAGTTTTAGTGATCAGACATTGAAACAAAATAATTAAACTAAAATAGTTATCAAAAAAGTTTAATAATAGATATTTATTATATTGATTGAAAACTGTAAACATTCACAAATCATCACTTTACAAATAATACAAAACCACAGATCATACTCGAGAATGCATATGTTTGGCTCGAGTTGTTACGTTAAGTTAAGTGAATCGTGATCACACTTAAGTTAAGTTAACTTTAAGTGAACGTTACATTAAGTTACGTTAAGTTAACGTTAAGTTGATCGTGATCCCGGCATTATATTACATGAAAGAATATCTTGTATATTTTTTTGGTTATCAGATAAAGCTATTCCTCTGAACATTGTATTGTAGCTTTTATCTAAAACTGACACAACACCCAGTATCCCCGCCATTAAGTTATCACTGTGAAAGGAATAGGCCATCATTTCACTCATGTTAATATTTGTACCACAACGGGTATCGAATCTAGGACCCCATAGATCAGTAGACGGGCATGCTATCAACTGAGCTAAAGGATCCGACATAACCCTCAAACAATTTTATTTACTTTAATGAAAAATTAAAATAACTGTCTCTTTAAAGAATCACGAAACGACAATGGAGGTCATAGTGACCCCCCAAAAAATAGCAACTTTAATGGGAAAATACAATATCCATACCAAATATAGCTTAATAGTACTAAGGAAAAGGGGAGGAAATCCTATTACACTCATTTCCAGGACAGCTTTTATATCTCAAACCCCACAAGGACACCTGCAAATCTAAAAAACAAAACAAAAAAGGCCTCTGTTATTCATGATATAAAATGCATTATTAAGGTCTCATGTTTGTCTAACAGATGGCAGCACTAGCTCAACATGGTCTATTTTTTCCAGTATAAGTGGATAAGGTGTTAGCGAGATCAACTCAACAGTTTTAAAGGTTTTGGTTTGACTCCTGGTATAATACTAATTCGATCTACGGTTGGGGATGAAACCTTTTTTTAATTACCACCTTTAAAATTAATATAACCCTAGATTTGGGGTTAAGGATAAGGAGGATTTATCATTGTAGGTGCGCCCAATTTAGCGTGGAAGGAGAATGGTAAAACCACAGTTTTAAATTACATATTTAGTATGATTTTGGTAGGAAGAACAGTAGAAGCTAGTTACTTGTGTTACTAAAACCATTTTAATATATTCCTACGTCAAGTCATGTTATCTTCAGCTGTCACTTTTAATATATATAATCAATACTTATAAAATAACAAGAATTAAATAGATACATGTTTGCAATATTGGCCGCAAAGAAATATGTTTGAATTTTTTATACCATTCTTCCAACCAAAATGACTGTCACCAATGTACCAACATGAAATTCGAACTTGGACCTTACAAAATCACTATAATATGATAACATACTTATTATGTTGTGATGAACTTATCAAGAAACTCGAACAGTTAGCACATGAATCGCCATAAAAACGAATATTAAAATCCCACATGAAAAGCAACTTTAGCCATTGGGTTAAAATGAAAAAAAAAACACTATAGTAATCTATATGGCATGCTTCTAGAAAATTAAATATTTAGATATATGTTAGGCCTTTAAATAAACTCTTAAACCCTTTAAAGTGAATAATATTTCATGTAGACACTTTGACTTAACTAACGTTTACATAATTTTTGTTCCCAGCCAATTTTAAAGCTACACACAAGATCTTTCTGTCAGATATTCAGAAATATTCATTTTTTAATTAAATACAAAACAATAGATTTAAATTAAAAAATCCTTTTAATAAGGTACTTTAAATTGTCATATGGATTACATTTAATAGTGTATATAATATATAAATAACTGTTACAACGAATGGACTAACTTCAAAAATCGCGTCACAGATAATTTTGTTCTATTTGTGTACACATTGTCTGCTTATTGTGTGTGTAAATTGATATTTGCTTTGAATATGTGGACCAACACCTTTTGTATCTGTCTACTGAGCGAAATATTCAGGCCTTTATTCCCGAAATGAAAAAGAAAAAAAAACGGAACTGAACTGGTTTGAAATTAAGGCATCACCTTTCCCAGTGATGAATTAACGTCTCAAGAACTGAGCAATGTTTATATTTTGTATAGATGAATTAGTTTGTAAACTTTGTGTTGATATATTAAGTTTGTTAATAAAGTAATACAGTACACGTGTTACAAAAATAAACAAGCGTGTTGTTTAGTTTGAATACATTTCCCCTAAATTTCCTATTACATGAAACTTATTTTTACATGTCAACTTTAAAAATTATAATAATAATAATAATAATAATAATGCACATCCGGGCTACATTATTCGTAGCCAGTAGTGAAAAGTTTATTCAGTACTAATGTACCGTTGCCCAGGGAACGCACTAATGTACTAATCGTACATAATTTCCTTGGAGGCTCTTTCCATTGATCGATGGAGATGATGGTGATATTTAGAATGAGGGTGTGGAACCCATGGAAACACTTAAACCTAGCTTAAGATTGATCAAATCCTGGTGACCGTTGAGGTAATTCCCCTTTAAAGAAAGATACCCAAGATACCATCCGGGAATCGAACCCTAGTCCTATAAGCCTTGTAGCCAGATACACCGGCCACTACACCACGGGGTCGGTTACTTAAATTTGATACCACTATTAGATTTAACTTATTTTTGAACACCCAATATATTTTTGTATGTGAGTTTAGGTTTTATTTTCCAACAGCACATTTAAAGCTGTGTATACATTTCCTCTAATTTTACAATAATAGGGAAGCGCTCATAATTTTAAAAAAAAATCACGTAATTTCAGCATTTTGGTTTTGCACACCTTGCTGTATCTGTGTATGTTTATAGATAGAGAGAGAGAGAGAATTGGCTTTGTTTGTATCAACATGTGGTGTGTTTTAAATAAATTTCACCCAAATTCTTTGATAGAAAATAGGTTATAACAATGATCAAAATGGCGACCCTATTATACTTTATTTTTGAACACCCTGTGAATGAGCTTGTTTACTCCAAGAATATTTTTTGTTGTGGGTAAATCTTCTACTTAAATTTCATGTAAGACAGATGTGGTCCACATTGAAGACAGTGTTTTTCAAAAATAAAATTATAAAATTTCATAAGAAGACGTTTATGTTTTTACAGTAATTCTAACTATTTGTTCTTAGAAATCGATATAAGATTGATTTGTTTTTAGTGAAAATGACAATTTTGTCGAAACTCACTTTAAAATTAGATCCCACAGATACCAGTTTCAGTGGTCACACGGTTTAAGGTAGCGGTTGGCAACCCACAACCCGTTAACAGATTTTATCTGTCCCGCTAAAGATTTAGCAAATAAATTGTGTTAAGAAAATAGACTAATAAGTTGTTACAATATGAAAGATATAAAGTTGAAATATTTTGCCGCTTTTTGTTTTTAAAGCCCATATGATCCACGACATTAAAAATACCCTATATAAGGCATCCCTCTTGCAATAAACTAGACTGCCAAAGAGGATGAGATCGGAGTTAAAATCTTGGTCGAGTTTACTGAGAGTGGTTTTCCTAAATGGTTTTCCACTATTCCTCAACGGAAATGAGAATACACTCTCTCAAAATATAGTATCAACCCTAAATCATCAACGTAATTATAAAATATGCAATTAATCCGAACGGGTAGTAAGACATTACGAATAGAAAAATGACTAAATAAAATAAATTAAAGCACAAAAAATGTGTTTACATTAAACCTAAGACAAAATTAGCTTTGATAAAATGGTTCACAATTTTAAAAATCACATCGTAGTTCAATTTTAGTTTTGTACACCCTGTACATTTTTTTTTCTTTCTTTCAGGGAAGTCACGTTTGCTTTTACTGCCATGTAGTGTGCTGTGAAAGTTGAGGATGACATTGTGAGATGAAGGTCATTGGTTTGAGGCCGTACAGACGTCGGATGAGTCGACTGGACTAGATATGTTTCCTTCATTTTTTTATTATTTTTTTTTTAAAAAAGAACCACCACCGTCTTAAATTCGGTAAGAAAAAGAAAGTGGGGAGTCCCCCTGATTGAGGAAGACATAAACCGAGTGGGCGGTGGGTGAAATATTGCACCACATATCACAACCCTTATGATGGTTTTGCTAGCTTTTTTTTACCCCATTTTTATTCTTTCTTTCTTTTTGGCCTACTCTAATTCCGTGTGTGTGCTTCTCTGCCTTCTTATATTTGATGTCTTTATCTACAACGCTTCTTTACTTACTTATTAAGTTGGACGCGTTTCGAAGGGTGTGAGGGAGAAAATGTAAAATATAGTGGAAAACGAAAATGTAGGTGGTTCTTTCTAGATTTGCGAATAATTTATGTTTTTCCGCCGACATCAATAAAGAACATTGTATATGTGCTCAACACGCTTTCAGGGATCGTATTTAAATTGAATAAAGATGAAGGCAAAATCTACATGACTTAAAGCGTTCTCGCTTGGATGAGTTATATCAAGTCATAAGGATTCAGAAATAAGCCGAAAAATAAAATGGCTACGAGCATACATACCAAAAAGAGACGTGGACGGAACAAAAATAATGGCCTACTTAAGTGGTCGAATGGTATAAGGCATAACTATCGAAAAATACAGGACTGATAATTATGAGAAGATAAGGGTATATATCCCTATAGGATATATTGAGGATAATTTTTCCTAAATAGTTTTCCGATTTACCTCAACGAAAAGTTGGCTACACTTTCTCTAAATTCAACCTTCTCCATTTCTAATATGTTAGTGGAATTAGTAGGACTAAATAAAGGTAAAAACCAAATGGGTAGTAAGAGGCGGTGCTAAAAAAAAAATCTTGGTCATTTTCAGTAAATAAACCACATAAAATGAAATAATCAAATTATCAAGAAGGAAACCATATTTAAAAAAATCCCAAACTTAATAAATAAAATAAACTTTCCAAATACAATTCCATTCCATAAGCACACAAAATCATTCACAGGTTAGAAAATAGTTTTTCATTAATCACAAAGAGTATAACAGACAGACAGACAGACAGACGGCAAAGCGAATACAACCTTTTTTCGATTCAGGTAATGATGCAAAGTGAATAAAGGTTAACCAAATCAACCAATACTCGCAAAGAAAATGAGCTTGTGTGTCGAGTTCTCAAACGTCAAGTAGGGAACAAGGGAGACCCATTTTTTATTATTATTATGACCGCGTCTTACTACCCGTTAAGGTTGTACGCACTTACGCAAATGTTTAATGGTAGGGTGATTGTGAGATGAAATGGAGGACCTACAGCTTAACTTGGGATCCGAACCACGGTGGAGGCCTGGCATTCCACACATTCACAAGTTGTCTTGTCAGAGGTGAAGGAAGGGTTTGGTAATAAGATAAATCTGTGCCGGGACCGAGGATTGAGCCCCGGACCCCCAGCACAGATGTCCGACACCTTACCCCTAGACCGCCAGGTCACCATACCCATTTTTAAGGATTATGTATTCATACAGAGATATGAGTGCTTTTTAAAGACACAGACTGTAAGCACAAGACTTACAAACTAGCTTTACCAAAGACAATGCGACACAGCTGTAGTCCAATTCATATAGAAAGACACTTTTTTGACTGCTCTAGAAGCTGTTATGAAAGGTACATAACACGAATAAAAGAGCTGTTATTTTCACTTTTTATAGCAACTTTTTTGGGGCAAAAATAAATAAAATATGACTCCAATATAACATCAAGTCTAAATTTCTTAACATGATATAAACATTTGTTGAATATCTGTCATGAGCATAGCGGCATTAGATGAAAAATGTCATTAAATTCCAGGTCACGCTTGACAAAAAAAAAATTTAAATCCCCGCGTCTTATTACCGGTTCAGGTTGTACAAATATGTACTAATTACGCTAATAAGTTAGGAATTAGAAAGAATAAAGAGTAACTGTACCCACATTTGCATGGAGAGAGAGAGAGGGGGGGAGAACCAAATAGGAAAAAACCACCCTAAGTACACTCTACCAGGATTTTAGCTACATTCTCTATCATTGGTAATATAGTCTATTGCGAGAGTGACGCCTATGACCATGCAACCACCAAAGCAGGCTTGACAAATATTGAAGAATTGTTGAGTTTACAAGTGAATGAAATTAACCCCTATGTTTCTATTGAATAATTATTTGATTAAATTTGACCATAAATGTGTGTTGATATAAACACTGCAAAAATAGCACCTTTAACTCGAGTTCACTACACTCTCACGTTCAAATATTTTCAAATATTATGCATGCATCAAGTTATGTGACCCGCCATTGTCACTTTTGATAGACAATACAAATACCTATAAAATAACATAAATAATATAGTAAAATTACCCGCCTCGGTGGCGTAGTTTGCTAACGCGCTTGTCGTGTTGAGCTCGACTGCTGAGGGCGGGGAGATCGAGGTTCGAATCTCGGTCGGGTGAACTGGGGTGGTTTTTACTAAATGGCTTTCCACTCCCCCTCCACGCAAATGCAGGTTCACTTACTCTAATTCAACCTTCCCAATTCCTAATCCATTAGCGTAATTAGTATAAGTGTATAACCCGAACAGGTAGTAAGACGCGGTGCTAAATAATAATATTAATAATAATAATAATAATAATAATATAGTAAAATGCTATCATTACTGACCGTAAAAATGAAATTGTATATTTTCTATTAGGTTTAAAATACTACTTGGCAATACGAGCCAACCTGTATACAATTAGTATCCATCCTCTTCGGCACCTCCTAGAATCAAACCATGGTCCCATATACTTGTGGTCAACCTCTCTTCTTTCTTATCCAATTGTATTAAAACTGATTACAAATCGTATAGAAATAGTCCCTTGCGCAGGTATAGTCGAACTCTCTCAAAGAATGTAAAGTCATCAAACCCTTTCTTTTATAGTTAGTTCCAACTGTCAAATGGGACAATATAGAGAATCCTCCACTCACACGAATTCAGGACGTGAACAAGGGAGCTAAGCAGCTGTAGAATGAAGCCGTGCTTATCTCTTCACCGCAACTAACGCTTATCTACCACATTCAATCTATTTGACGTGATTAAGGGGGTGGCCTCGGTAAGCGAGAAATTGTCGCGCAGACGTTCAGCTCTAACGCAATATTTAATTATAAGAGAATTATTTCAAAATTTTGTTCACGCCAAAATAAAGTCTATAGATTTTAGCAGGGCTCTTATTTTCAAGAACCTTATAGTTTAGAGTATTAATAATATAATAAAATGCGTGAAAATATAAAATTAGCCCATTTTCAACGACTTTTTAATTAGAAATGTGGAGGCTTGACGAAAAAGGACTCTAGATTTAGCCTTCCTTTAACATATACAGTACCTAATTTTTGATAGGCCAACAAAATTAAATATTAAGATATTTGAGAACTAGCAACGAGTTTTCCTCTTTACCTTGAGTTAAGAAATTTCGTAGTTTTCTTTCCCCTCTTTATTATTGACATGACAAAGGGTAGATGTTGCTGAAGGACGAAAAGAGTATAAACATAGTTACAGAAAACGACACAGATCATTGTATTTTAAGCCATGTGGCCTGACAGGGGTACCTTCTCGGTAACCAAGGCAACCACCTTAAGATAAATGTGTAGCAAGTAGATAGATTACTGTCTATTTACAACTCACTAAAATAAGTTGAATATATATTTAATATGTTTTATAAAACTGCATCATTATCAACGTTATCCAACCTCTCCCATTTATATCATAAAATATATTTGTCAACAAAAAATTGACCTGGAGAGCACAAATTTGAGAATCTTTAGCCGCTTAGTAAATCACACGATCTACCTTAATCCGAATGGCTAAAACTATGCCCCATCTGGTGCATGTTCTAAGTAATTAAATCCTTAGCAAGTCATTCTAAAATGTTAAAATATCTAAGTTTGTTAAGGTTGCCTTAGGAGTTTTAAAGTAGGCCTAATTGACTTTCCATGGTCGGGAGTGAGTGATTAAAATGGTTGGCCCCAATTTAGGTCATATTAGTACAATAATGTGTTGTTTGCAATGAGTGTCCTTTACCTGTATATGAAGATCCTTGAAGCTGGAACTTATATACTACTGTCCTAGGTTAAATTAAGGAGGGGTAAAAGGAACTAGAGATAAAGCCAGAGTTTTTGCAGTTTTCGCAAAAAGAAATTTTTACGGCATGCACTTAGTTTAATTTTCCCCACACGCTGATATCAACAGTTGTTGAATATCTGTCAAGGATGTCCTGGAATTTAATGACAGCTTTTTCTCTTCATTTAAAAAGTTTGTCATCTAATGCCATTATGTTCATGACAGATATTCAACTGTTGACATCAACATGTGAAGAAAATTAAACCGTATGTTTTTACTTGAGCATAATTTTATTTTATGATGGTCAGAAAAGGGTTTACTTTAAAAACTGCTAAAACACTTCCCTTAACTTTGCTCATATTAAAGTTCCTTCTTACCGAAATCATACCATACCTCGAATGTAAAACGGAATAAAACTTAAATTGTATATCTCTTATAGTAACAAAGATATATATATGTGTGTGTGTTTGGCGTCATCCTTGCCTTATTTTCCTTCTTGTGCTCTTTAGCAATTCTAATGTAAGCGCCAATGGCTGACTCGGTTGGCAATAACCTCACGTCTGCCAACTTGATTCGTGGGAAGTGGGCCTGTTTAAGAACCACTAGAATATGTAGCTATCGCTTTTATCTCCTCTTGGAAAGTTTTCATGGTACTTGTGGTGTTGAAAATATAAGACAGTATTTTTAACGTGGTAATAACACCGAAATATTTGTGACACGTTGCCTAATTTATCGGAAAACATCGACTCGCCAAACTTATATATATTATAAATCCAATCAACTCGCCACACTCCACTTTTAGACTAAAATAGAGGTATCGTAGTAATAAAATTAAAACGTGATATATTTATAAATGAGTAAACACTTCTTTTAGCACCTCTTGCAGGGACGTTATTTTTCGTTACTGTTCCATATTTCAGGTGGAAAAAACACATTCTTATCAAAATTATTGTCGAATACATAATTTGAAAACTCTAATAGGTCCTTATTGTGTGCTAGGTTAGGTTAGGTTAG
Source organism: Timema monikensis (assembly GCA_902151445.1). NCBI lineage: Eukaryota > Metazoa > Arthropoda > Insecta > Phasmatodea > Timematidae > Timema > Timema monikensis. The sequence goes on from CABFVZ010000120.1 coordinate 63,426, forward strand.
TTTATGTTAGGTTAGGTTGGTTCCACAATAATCGCGGTAAATATTTGCAATGAAACAACGCGCGGGGATGACATGACCTTGGGGTACGGGAGACGGTTGATGAGTTGATTGACTGGCAATTGCATAAAGCGAGTTGATAGATAAACAGTGGGATGTAAACAATATACCTGCGGCGAGTTGACGTATAAACATTGGGATGTAAACAATAGACCTATGGTGAGTTGATAGATAAACAGTGGGATGTAAACACTAGACCTATGGCGAGCTGATAGCTAAACAGTGGGATGTAAACAATGGCCCTGTGGCCAGTTGATATATGGCCACAATTTATATAGTATTAGCATAATATAAAAGAATTAAACATATCATATTAGAGGTTTAATAATGGTAAAATTATTTTAAGTGTGGGCCTATAAGATACCAAGAGATTTTATAATCCAAACATGGCCTATCAAATTCAGTTGGCTAGTCCATCATTTTTGCGCTTGTGTCTTACGACTCATTAAGGATATTCTAATTTAACTACTATAATTGGGTAAGAATGAGGAAGGTTTAATTTTGAGGAAATGTGATCGCATCTGCGTGAAAGCAAAGTGGATTTTTTTTGTTGTTGTTGTGAAAACCAGCTCAAGTACACCCAACCAGGTAACAAAACCTGATCTCACCATCATCGGAAATCTAGCCTATTGCGAGTTCCCAATATACCTCCACGCAAATTTCAGTACATTTCCCTTTAAATTCAACCTTACCCGTCCCTATTTCATTGGCGTATTTATTGTATGTATAGCAGAACGGGTACAAAGAAGGAATGATAAAAAAAGAAGTTATTATTTGTACCATTTTTAACTAAGGCGCTTATATACACCAATATTTAGAAAGTATAATCTAAATACACTTTAAAAAAGTTTTTAAAACATAAACGTTTACTGTTTTTTATTCAGGAATTCCATTTAAATATTATGACTATCGCTTAGCTCTCTCAAATGTTTGAAAATTACACTCCGTTTCAATATAATATATACCTTTTAATTACTTGACGGATTGAGTTAAGTACACTTCAAAAGGTTATTTCCTACGGTAAGCTGAGTTCAATGTAGCAACGAGGATCCCAAAATAATATATTTCCTACACATCCACTCCTGTTATTTGAAAGGGGATAGAGGGGTCCAAGATATTTATCTGAACGGAGTGTTCGCACATAAGTTTAATTTAAAAACTAACATAAGCAATTCTGAACGAAGAACGGTAGACACGTGCAGTATATTAACAAATATTTGGAAATGTGTTCGCCAGGCTAAAAGAATCTCCACACTCGAGTTAACCATATATATAGTGTCTCAACATTTGCGCTTAAAGAACGCAATCAATATTCAGCAAAAGTGTTTAATGTTTCATTGAACAGGTATTTGTAGTGTTCAATACGTAAAGAAAAAATAAATATAACCATCATCATCATCATGTGTCATCAATCTTGCAATTGGTTTGTTGCAACTCTCTACAATTGCATATCTTGAGCCATATTCTTGTGAGTATTTTCAATAATCCCCTAGTTTTTTAATATTATTATGTTTACCATCTCGTAATTTAATTATATTAGTTGTGATTTTGTGAAATATATATATATATATATATATATTGGTGGGGTGTTAGTAATGGCCGCCTTGGCAGCACGTTCGTTTAGTTGCTGTTATCCGGGGATATTAACTATTTAAGGTGGTTCTCTGGTAGCTTACATCTTTGGAAAACACAAAAAATATATGAAATTTAATATTATATTAATCTTTGCATTATTTTATTACGTACCTTATTTTGCAGTCATTTTCTATAATTTTCTTTTCTTTTTTCTTCTTGGCTTATTTTCACTTATTACAAATTTCTTTTGCGGGATCCATCTTAATTAATTAAGTAGTTAACGAACCCGCCACACGAGCGTGTTGCTAGGAGAGCATTTCTTCCGCGCGATGGTAGAGTGAGAAAGAAGATTAATATGGTTTTTGTTTTGTTTTTCTGGCGGGTTGTTTTTGACGAGGAGGAAGGCCAGAAATGTTTTTTTGTAACTGTCTTAGGGATCAGAATTTTGGTTTTGTTAATTTCAAGAATTTTCATAATTTTGAATTAGTTTATAAAAGGGCTGGCCATATTGGAGGTTAGGATATTTTACGGGAATCTCGCCACCAATTTCGGGCAATTTTGGGGTAGTTCTCAGAAGATGCGCGGCAAAGTGGCCGAGGCGGAAGGATTCCTGCAAAGAGAGCGGTATTGGGGGTGAAAGTGACGGAGGTGAGCGGAGGTTCAGTGGCGGAGCTCTGAGTCATTTTTGGGAAGGAAGAACTTTCTAGTAGTGAATTTACCTATAATAAAATTAAATTTACACCATATACGTGTACCTGAGCTTTAACCGATGAGAAATTCCATCAGGCATAGCCGGTGGGGCTAGGCCCTTTCTTTGCAACGTGGGACGCCTCAGCTACACATTTTGTACGGTGAGCCCGTTCCTTTCTCGGGGGATAACCAACGCGCAACCTTTTCCAAGAACTCAAATTCAACTCATTCAATTCTAGTCATATTTTTGGGTGAATTTCAAGAACCCCATATATTAAAAGACTAAACTATTTGAACAATTTACGGCCCTATAAGAGTACCAAAGACTCGGGACCTCTCATCTCATCATGTTCCATATCGGAACATTTTGAGGATCAATTTGTGTTGTTTTTTCTNATAAAGATATATATATATACATAAAATAAAGATAGAAAAAACAACACAAATTATATATATATAATTTAAATTGTACTATAATCATACCGTCAAGTCTTTTATCCATCTGCAGAGGTGTGAATAATACTGTATATTCTAATTGTAGTTAATACGGGTCGACCCGATAGGTAGGGAACATGTTTTTTTAAACACTGGAGAAGTAAATAAATATTATTTTTATTCCAAGTACATATTCTATTTTTTTTGTCTTTATTTACATATTTACAAAACATCATGTTTCTTGTGTGTATGTTTTTTTTAAGTGCCTGTACAATACTAGTGCCCTTTAAGCAGGACTAATTATTATTATATTTCTATAATAGTTAGAGCTATATTCAATTTTGGGTGCGTGTTGTATGTTTTTCTCGTGATCTACCACTCAGCCCTAGTTGAGGTATGTATATATGTGTGAACTGGAAAAGCTTTCTTTTCACAGGTAAGGTTGTTCATTTGGTTAGTACATGATAACTATAGTGTAGCCAAATATTCCTCCACATAATACCCAGCAGAAGTTTCCCCGAACCTATATATATATATAATTAGAGTGTTGTAGCTCGCGTAACACGACAGTTTTGTCAAATTCTACATATTTGTACTTTCTTTTGTCAACATCGTTCACTATATGAATCATATAATTCAGTCTTGGCATCTCTCTATTTTCTCTCCTCCACATTTCCATCTATAATAATCTTTGTCAAACTATCATGTCTCGTTAAATGGCTTACTCTTGTTTGCTGTGTACCTTTTCAAAGTCTCCTTTTTTCTTTTCTTTCCACGTCTGTATTTGATACCATCTCCATTCCTATGATATGTTCAACATTTTTCTGTTGCACCACGTTTAAAATAATTCATTTTCTTTACAGTTGCACCAAAGGTCCTTGTTTTGAAAACCTCTTGTTGTTTGGTGTTTATTAAACTCTATTATTGTTTGCGTGCTAGGTGTTGATGAAACCCTTTTAGCCACTTAGTCACTTGTAGCGTGCTAGTTTAGGTTATGTTACAATCAAAACAGATCTAAATAAATAACAATGTCCAATACAGTTTTTTTGACATCATATGCAAACAAGCACTATGCTGTTCGACTAACACAACGAGAGTTAAAAAGTTAAAGTAAAGAGATTCAAGTTGAACTGTGGTCCGCCCGCGTAGAAACCAGAGAACAAAACCGCGTGACCTGCCCACTAGCGCCACACACGGCGGGTGCAAGAAGTGCAAGAACGCGCGGTAACGGTAGTGACGTCATACTCTACAATTTCATATCCGTATAGCGCCACGGTCCATATAATAAATATAACAATATAAATCCCACAATGTTTTAAAGAGACTGTCTCGATTCTGACTAGCCAGGGAATTAGTTAGGTGAGTAACAATCGAACCATATCATGAGTGATGTTTGGTGCATTATTGAGCGGAAAATCATGCACAATTCCTTTAATTATATCTATCAAGGTTGGGTAGATAGGAACGTGAACGTATACAAGTATTTTTACAATCATTGTAATAATATTGTTGTCCCAATTAAATATTATTATTATTAGTACCGCTTCTTACTAACCGTTCGGGTTATACGCACTTACGCTAATGTGTAATGGTAAGGTGATTGTGAGATGAAATGGAGGACCTCCAGTTTAACGTGGGATCCGAACCACGGTGGAGGTCTGGCATTCCCCACATTCACAAGTTGTAATGAATACACGTCTTGTCGGAGGTGAAGGAAAGGTTTGGTAATCAGATAAATCTGTGCCGGGACCGAGGATTGAACCCCGGACCCCCCAGCACAGAGGTCCGACACCATACCCATAGACCATCAGGTCACCCTCCCAATTAATTAAAATATTGCTTCAGTAGATAAATTTAAATTAATGTTCAAGATATTAAAGTTTCAGTTCTTGAATATGTACTATGAGCATAAAGGAATTTTATCATAGATATTTTAAAATATTTGAACAAATTTTGGCCGAATTCCGTGAATCTCAATATATGATATGTAATTAAGCTAAATGTATCTACCAAAGCCTTATTTTATTTATTCTAGCAAAAATAATGCTTTGTTATAAAAATTGTAAATACTGACCTTAGCTTGCATTCCCTTCTAATTATTTTTTTCTTTGCACTACGTCTCACTAACCGTTTAGGTTATACACCATGAGTAAGGTTAAACTCAAACTACGTGTAACCGCATTTACGTGTAGGGTTAATGGAAAACTATTTTTTTTTAAACTTGGTAAAACCGACTGGAATTCAAACACCGATCTCCCCGTCACCGGCCGTATAGTCAATTTGCGAGAGTGACGGCTTAGACTGTGCGGCCATCAAAGCTGGTCCTTTCATCTCACCTTAAGCATATTATTATTATTATTATTATTATTATTATTTAGCACCGCGTCTTACTACCCGTTCGGGTTATACGCTTAAATACTAATTACACTAATAAGATTAGAAATTGGGAAGGTTGAATTAAAGGAAGTGAACCCGCATTTGAGTGGAAGGAGAGTGGAAAACCATTTAGGAAAAACCTCCCCCAGTTCACCCGACCGAGATTCGAACCTCAATCTCCCCGTCCTCAGCAGTCGAACTCAACACGACAAGCGCGTTAGCCAACTACGACCACAGAGGCGGGTTTAAACATATTGTATTGTTTACTTGCCTGTAAAGATGTTTTACAGAACGCGTTTACTTATTATAGCTAGTTACCCGCCTCGGTGGCGTAGTTGGCTAACGCGCTAGTCGTGTTGAGCCCGACTGCTGAGGACGGGGAGATCGAGGTTCGAATCTCGAGTCGGGTGAACTGGGGGTGGTTTTTCCTAAATGGTTTTCCACTCTCCCTATACGCAAATGCGGATTCACTTCCTCTAATTCATCCTTCCCAATTCCTAATCCATTAGCGTAATTAGTACTTAAAGCGTATAACCCGAACAGGTAGTAAGACGCGGTGCTAAATAATAAATAGTAAAATAATAAATATAGCTAGTTGGAGTACCCGGCGGTGCCCGTGAGAAATGGTTTTTAGTTTAATGGTGGTACGTGGAAGGTAACGTTAAGTGACTCTAACCCCTGCGTTACCTGTGACCTTTTTGCTTCCCCCCAAGTTTTTAATTAATTTTAACGATATGGCCTACTTGGAGATTTTGAAGCTATTTTGCGAAGCGGGTTGCATATTAGCTTTACGCATCTAAGCAGCTTAAGCACACTATCACACTTATACACCAATGAACGAAATAGAAAGAGCGGGAAGAAAATTAGAAGTGCGCCCTGAGAGGTATTTTGTCTATAGGCTGATAACCCTTTCCCTCTTCCTCTGACGAGTTTACACAGTCACTTTAATATTAGCACCTTGAAAACATTGACTTGCTTTTTAATTTTACCTTTTTATTGTTTCTTATTCTAGATGGATAAATGCTACCACGGAACTTTTTAATCTACATTCAGGCAGGAAAACTTTTACATGACATTTTAGTAGCCAGGCCAAATAGCCTTATTTGTAGGGAATTTATAAAAAAAATGTTTATAAAAATACCTAAAAATAATAATTTTGTGGCACTGTAGGACTATTTTCAGAATTATTTAAGAACTTATGGTTTTTGTTTAAACGTTTAATCTTTAAAACTCGCCGAGTAAAACGTAAATTCATTCACATGGGAAATACTATCTTGACCGGCCGTGACCTCACAAGTAGGCAACGTACTTGAAAAAAAATATAATCAAAACCTTTAAATTCCTGCTTGAAAGTGCACATGTTTGTGCACAGGCGCAACTAATTTTTAAAATTTCAAACCTTTGCCTGCAATATATATATCGTGCAATGCTCATGAAATCCAACTATTAATTTTCATATCTATTAATCTGTATAGAGTGTTGCGACACCAATGTATTCTCCTCTACATTTGTCGTGGGGAGCCATCCTAGTTCTGCACGTGCTGAATGTAGTCGACGGCGAATTGTCCACGTGCACCGGTCCCAAGCAAGATGGAATGAGGTTCTCCATTACCAGTTCAAGAAATCAAACAGGACACTGGATTGCAAAGGTCAGCGTTCCAGGGGTGAGCTTTAATGACACTCAGTGCGGGTCCAACGAGATAACAACAGTTCCTAAAGATCCGTCTTCGATTCCGGATGATTCCTAAAGTAGATTAGTAATTACGTGCCATATTATCCAGACACGAACGATATTCCTGGTGACAGGATTGGTTGTTTTGTGTTATAGTATGGTTGTGTCTTTATTTAGTCCTATGTAATATATTGTAAGTAGAATCACTTAAACATAAATAAAAATTAGTGATGGCTGGAAATTAATATGGTTTTCATCATCCTCATCATAAACATCATCATACAGTTTCCTGCCATTGGCAGGGTTTGTCTCAAACATAATCTTCTCTCCTTTTACTCCTGTTCTCCCACTATCTTTCTTCCTTCCCGCCGGCCCAATCATTCACTCCTCTCCATACTCCAGTCAGCCACCCGTCCCTGGGTTTTCAACCTCCATTTCAAGCATCCTCCTTGGAATCTTTCCTTCCTCTATCCTCTTCACATGTTCATCCTCCCCCCTATCTCTCACCTTGTCCATCCTTGTCACTCCTTGCCTACTACATCTCGCATACCTGTATCCTGTTCAAATCTCTTTCCTTCATGAATCTGGTTTCTGATGCGTCCTGCAATAATGTAACAAATCACGCCCTGTGTATCATTCCTTCTCACTTTCAGACTAGGATTCTGACCTTTTTATAGAAGGTCTGTTGTGTTCTTAATAGTTTCAAATATACATTTACTCACAAAATGTTTGTTATCAATTTTATTTTGATCACGATATCTTTGAAAGTGCACGTTATTCTTCTCAGATTGTTAATTAAGTGTTATTTAATTTAACACTTGCTTTAAAATGTATTGAGACATATTGCTGCAAAGCGCGCGTGCAGGAAGGTAGAAAAAATGAATGTAACCCTCTATTTTGGCCAGTTTTAGCAGTTACTGAGGGTTAGAGATTTAAGCCCTTACCGGCTGTAATCAGATGCTTTTGTCGCAATGGTTCCCCACCATTTCTCCACAAAAATTACGAGTACATTTTCTATACAATTCAACTTTTTTGTTAACACCGCGTCTTACTACCAGATCAGGTTATACGCATATCTACTAATTACACTAATATGTTAGGGATGATTAATGTTTAGTTTATAGGATATGCAGCCGCATTTGAGTGGAAGGAGAGTGGAACCCATTTTGAAAGAAAATCAGTAAACTTTATTGGGATTCGCACCCCAATATTCCTGTCATCGGCCATCTAGTTTAACACGAGAGTGACGGCTTAAACGATATGACCACTGAAGCAGGTTATAATTACACTCATCTTTAGGCTACAATGTGTAAATCCGAAGATCGTTTGAACAAACAAACAAACATTATAAAAACTATTTCAAAGTGTATTTTTTCTTGGTAGGTTGGTTAGAGAAGAAGAGTAAATTTGGCTGAAGACAAGATTAAATAACTATTAATTTTATAATCTTATCCTAACGTGCAATAGGTTAGAACACGAATTAAGGCCATTACTTTTGCAGTTTTTATAACAAAATTTTTTTTGGGACACAGTAAATAAAATGTTTCTTCAGTAGATACGTTTAGTCTAAATTTCTGCATATATTATTGTCAGCCACTCTTGAATACCTGTCCTGAACAAATAGACATTACCAAAGATCCCGGTTTCGATTCCCGTGTCAAGGTGTCATTTTTAAATCTATTCGATTATGATTGAGAGACGGCTCATTTTCGTAATTATAATCATTCTTCCTCTCAAGTGACGCCTTTCGTAGGTACATACTTAATTGTGTAATGTTTCTTTCTTCCATAAATATACAGTTTATAAGACCTTTTTTATAATGGCTGTAAAAAGTTATTATAATACCACAGGATTCCCATTAAAAAACAATCAAGAACTTTTAAGATTACCATGTTAATAAAATCAAACTAAACGTACACACTTAAACTATATTTAATTTTTTGATAAAAAAAAGTTTTTGGTATAGAACTGTATAATTACTATTAAACTAATTACCTTCCACCCTGCATCACTTAAAACTTTGTCCACGCATGTGTATCTTACCAACAACCGAATTGCCCCTTTCTTAGGTTTCAATGCAACACGATGCACGAGAATCTGTCGAAGAGGACAAAGAGGCGGGTCCTTGGGAGCTTGAAGTGGACCATAGTACATCTTCCTGCGAGGATAAGGAGACCATTCGTATCCAGGCTCACATCATAGGTAAACAAGTGCTCACTGTAATAACCTCAATTTGTTTATGATAACTCATCATTTGAATGTATTTATCTAAGGTGGAGATGTAGGGAACGCGAGAATAGATAAGTTAAGTTTGGACACTTTTCTTTCAATACCCCAAGTTAGTAAAGTATCGACACTATAAATGAACAAAGTATCGATACATTTCTTTCAATACCCCAAATTAGTAAAGTATCGACACTATAAATAAACAAAGTATCGATACTTTTCTTTAGACACAACATTCCTAGCCTTAACCTAACCCAAAGTGATATTTCCTGCAGCCCCACCGAAGAGACCCGGCCCTGAATACGAGCTGGTCCCTTGCCTGGGTCACTACAAGTTCCACGTGACGCCACTATCTTGGGAGGAGGCCCGGCTGACATGCCAACGAGAGGGCACCCACCTCGCCATCGTCAACTCCGAGACGGAGAACGGCGTCCTTAAACGTCTGTTCGCTAAGTTCCCCAGTTTTGAGACAGAGAGTCCACTCAACACCCAGGCCTATCTCGGGGTCAACGACATCCTCGTCGAGGGACATTTCGTCACCGTATTTGGTGAGTACCTGTCTTGGTTAGACGAGCGGTCCTCACACTTGACTTTGAAATAAGTTGTAGGAATATTCTCAATCCTTTGGTTAAAAATATTATTTCTCATCTCTTATCCAGATGCTTGTGTTTTCATTTAAATAGAATTCAGCTTCATCATTATATTTAATTTGATTACATATTTTAAATCAAGAGAAATAAAAGAAAAAGTAATTAGATGTGTACGAACATACAAGATCAAAACTATTGAAGGCAAGGCCAGGGCATTCAACTAATCCAGAGTTTGTAAATACTCTTCGCCAAATTTTAAGGTGATCCCAGAGTTATAACTTTAAATTGAACCTCAACTGTGTGAATATATATATATATATATATATATACTTAAGGTGGAGTGCTAGTGAGCGTGAGTTTAGGGCAGTATTTTAGCAGTTTTTATAGAACAAACATCTTTTGGACAAAATAAATCAAATATTTATTCTATAGAAACATAGAGTTTTGTTTTATGCACATGCCAATCTCAACAGTTGTTCAATAGCTGTCATGAGCATAGCGGCATTTGGTGACAAACTTTTTTCTTTATTTAAAAAGTTTGTCACTAAATGCTGCCATGCTCATGACAGCTATTCAACAACTGTTTATATTGGCATGTGCAGAAAACTAAACTCTATGATTCTATAGAATAAATATTTGATTTATTTTGATCAAAAAATGTTTGTGCTATGAAAACTGCAAAATTAATGTACTAAACTCGCGCTCACTAGTACCCCGCCTGCCTGTGACGTCATGGCAAGTCCAAATAAGATTTCCGATGTTAACGAATTAACGTTTTATTCAGCAAGTTTTAAAGATATAACGTTGAAACAATAATCATAAATTATTAAATTATTCTAGAAATAGTAATACAGTGTCACAAAATTAGTATTTTTATCTTGAAGTGTTTTTATAAATATTTCATAATAGGCTACTAGGCTTAATCACGAAAATGGCTTGTGGGAGTCTTCCTACCAGGATGTAGATTAAAATTTCGTAAAATTCTAGAATGTGAAACAAGAAAAATGGCAATTTTGAAAAGCAAGTTAATGTTTTAGAGGCGCAAATAGTATAGTGACTGTGTAAACTCGTCAGAAGAAGCGGGTAAGTGTTATCAGCAGATAAACAAAAAGTCTCGCATGGTGAACTGCTAATTTTCTTCCCTCTCTTTCTATGTCAATACCGTGATGTTTAGTGTTTAAAATCTCCAAGTAGACGACGTCGTTAACCCAACTCTGTCACGTGTTCTGTTCCAGGTACTCCTCTTAGCAGTGTGGGTTATGCCCCTGGGGGGCCGGCGAACCGAGCGGGGGCACGGAAGATTGCGTAGTTTTGTCAAGGACCGGTCTATTGAATGATGTGCCATGCGACATAGAACTGCCTTTCTTCTGTGAACAAGAGGCGTGGTAGTTCCCGACAGATGACAGTAAAATCAAGGTTAATGTAATCCGGTATAACTGTAGTTCAGCGCACTAAATAGAGAGCAATCCAAACACATGCTTCTACCTAGCTATACTGGTATGGCATCTGGAAAGAATGTGAATAATGAGTGAAAACAAAGACAATACATAAACATCAAATATAATCTTTAAATGTAAGCTTCATAACTACTCAAGAGAAAAGCTAAAATCAAAGTTAATGCGATGCTGGAAAAGACTTGAGAAGATTGATGGATAGACAGGGAAGGTAGAAAAATGGAGTTCAAAGAAGAGTGGGGGAGAAGATAACCATTTCAGATGTGATTCTTCGGTACAAGGAAAACTGGATAAGACACAATATACATAGGAGGAAAGATCTTCTTCACGTCGTCATATGAGGAAAGGTTGAGGGAAAGAGGAACTTAAGGAGGAGGATTCTAATATTGGATAATCCAAAGTAAGGAAGAAAATTCTGAGAGCTGAAAGGGGGAGGCAGAGGACAAGGTGCATTGACGGTCTAGGTTCACTTAAAAAAAAAAGGAATTGACCTATCGTAAGACAGAACATCTAATAATAATAATAATAATAATAATAATAGAATACAGTTAGCATAGTAGATGTTACATTTATGATGGTGGCAGGTAGCTTATTCCATGCACACGGTGTTGATACAGGGAAGGATTAAATTAGGACTGGGATTTGTGTTATAACAGAAGAATTATTATCACGTGTATTAAGCTGGTGTTATCTTTTAATGATTATCAAATATGATTATAATTAAATAGTTCGCATACTAACTCATTACTATGATATAAGTACTTGCCAATTTTTATATGAATATCCTCATTTGACCACTAAAAAAATTTCCTACATTTATTTTCACGTATTCATACGTCAAGTTAGGTCATCTGCAGCTGTAAGTTTTGAGAGATAGGTTCAGTAGGATATGGCTAATTCATCATTGATTAGTTCGAAAAATTCGACAGTTCGAACCCAACCTTATTCCCCATTAAGTTTATACAAGTAATTGAATGAATGGTTAGTAAAATTTAATTCTAATTTTAGAAGGAGATATTAGGATAATTCGAAGCTATACAGTAAATTGTTAATTTTTGGGGGGTAACGATCTTTATTAAATCACTCTCTATACCAAGAATGTCAAATAAAGTTAGTTATTGAACCAGAGCAAAAGAAAAAGCACCTACAATGAAGGAAACCTGGGGATATTCACTGAATCCCAACCAGACGTGAAACGTGAAAAACTATATTTTCAATCTGTGATAATATGTTTAGTAGAATCGGTGAACTTAAAGATTTTGTTTATTGCTTCAAAATAAGCAAATTACAACAAACCATGATCACTAATGTTTTTCTCCCTAATTTAATTTAAGTGCAAAAACTGTTTTAATTCTGCATTTCTTTCGGTATGCTAATTTTTCCAAGTTTTATATTTTGTGCTTAGATTTTTATTGTGTTTTCATGTATGTAAAATTGGCTATATAGTATTTATATATATATGTATATGTTTTATAAATCATATATAAAATACTTGTATTTATATATGTTATTGATTTACTGTGTATCAGCTGTCTCGAAAAATCATAAAAATGTTTAATTTGAATTTAGTATATTTCAATATTTTTTTCAGACATCACTTGAACTTAGAATTAAAAATGTCGATTGTATTATCAAATATCTGCAAAATAACAATAATAATATAGTAAATATTATCAATGTTGACCGAAATGAAAAGTTTTTGTACTTTTTAAAAGCTTATTCTTGCCAAAATCCCGCTAATCCTTCACTTGTAAATTATATCTCTAACCAATTTAGCACTTACGTGGACTGAGTAGACCATTAAGATAATAATTTCACAAATATTATTTGTTGCACCGCAATCTCAAATAAATCTAGATGTTTAGCACCACTTAAAAAATGAAGGGTTTAATGAGCTCTTAGTAATTATTATTTACCGGATGTTAGTGGTTTCGAGATATTTTAGAGCGTGTTTAGTAATTCATTATATGATAATGATAAATCAATATAATAATACATAATATTTTACATACTGGTTTTATAGAATCTACTTGCGTGTTAAATAAGTTCCAAACGGGGAAGGTATGTATGGATTTTGATTTTTCAAATAAATCTTTTCTTGGTAAAATATGCTTTATATGAGCAAGTTTATTCTCTAATATCGGATATTCGTTAATGCATAATACAACACATATCACATATAGTACTTCTAATATCATTTTAATTGAACCGTAACTTTATTATATTTGGTAGCTGGAATCATCTTGAATATTTAATCATTGAATGTTGTCTCAACCTGGATCTATGGTAACGCGAACTAGTCAGTCTCATATTTACTATTCTGAACACACTGAGAGTTATTCTTCCTTAATGGTTTTTCAGTCTTCCTCCACATAGATGCGGGTACATTTACTTCAATTTGTACATTAACTATTCCCATAGTATAGTTTAATACAGAAGACATAAGAAAGGAAGATGACATTACCTTCGTGCATCGGGTTCGTCACACATTTTGAGTGGACTTTCTTAGTTAAATTTGCACGTATTAGTTTATTGTCAATATGTATTATTTATTATAAATCATTTATCCACTGGGCCTCCTCACTATCGAACATTTTAAGTAAAGTTTAATAACTGTAGAAATTGTTTCTTTCAATCAAAAGCTGACTATTAAATGCACCCATACGATTGTCTAGTTTATTCTTCTGTGCGCAGTCACATCAGTGCGATGACGTCACGAATCCTAGTGTTGGCCATCTTGGCGTGGTGTTTGGCCGGATCCTCCGGTCGACCCCAAGTGAGCGTGTTGAAACGCAAGAGCCCTTGCTCCCAGGCCAACCTTCGCGTTGAAGGTCGGAACAGTGAGGCCGGAATCTGGGCAGTCCAACTTGGGAGGTTGCAGGTAAGATCTGTAGGCCTGGTCTAGGACCCTCAAAAAGAGAAGTATTATGATAGATTTTGATAAATTTCAACGTTTTATGATCTCCCCTGAAACCTAAAAAGTTGTTTTTGCGATATCGTCCGCCGGTTTGTGTAGAACTGAAAGCATTTTACTGATCAATCTAAAATTTTGTATCGAGGATTTTCATAAGTATTTTTTTTAATAAGCTACCAATCCCTAAAATTAAGGATCGTTTACTAGGGGCTAAAATAAAAATAATCAATTTCCTCGAAAGCTGCTCTAACTATTTTGATTCAATTTAGTATCTAGACAGTGTTTGACAATACAAACAAAATGGCAACTCTCATTTCCTCGTGAAAATGACTTTGAGAATACCTTACAATAGCAGAAATGTCCACTTTTGATTATATCTCAGCAACTATTTGAGATATGAAACAACTTATTGTAAAAGTGTAGTACTATTAAAGATAAAAATATTTAATTTCATATAATATGTATATTTTATAAAACAATTTCGTAACTATAAGTATATATATATATATTGTGTGAAGGTCTTTGAAAATGTGAAATTGTTTATTCCTCTTTATTCAATGTTTCTGTAACATTGTAAATGATTTTATCCAGGATCTTTAGTATAGTGTTTCTGCAACGATGTATACTATTTCGTTCCACAAATCTTACTAGTTTTTAGTAAATGTCTTTATTTTAAGAAACAAGAAATAGAAAGTATGTGCGGTGCACTCTACCATGCCAAAATCAGTATATGCAAACGAATCGTTGGTTGTGAAACATTTGAAAAAAGAAAATGTAATCCCTATATCTAAAAAAGAATCTTGGAAACAGACAAACTTTTGATTTGTTTGAAAGTGGTTATATAATTTAGGCTGCCGTGGAACATCACGCCGAAGGTGGACTACCTGCGGATAGTAGTGACGAAGAGGGTGATTGGGAGGCTTTTGTGTACCATCAGGACGAGGACTGCGACGACACCCTAGACCCGGAACAGGGAGGAGAAGGAGATACCCCAAATTCCACGTCAGGTAATACCTCATGTTTCAAAAACCAAACTATTAACATTGCTCCATGTATTATCATAAGACCCTGCTTCGGTGGCGGCATGGTTTAAGGCGTTAATCACGTGTTGGACTAGACTACTGATCACTGGGAGATCTGGGTTCAAATCCCGGTCGGGTGTACAAAGAGAGGTTTTTCCAAAGTGGTTTTCCACTCTTTCCACGAAGATTCTGATATGTTATTATTATTATTATTATTATTATTATTATTAGCACCGCGTCTTACTACCCATTCGGGTTATACGCACTTACGCTAATGTGTAATAATGGTAGGGTTATTGTGAGATGAAATGAAGGACCTACAGTTTAACGAGGAATCCGAACCACGGTGGAGGCCTGGCATTCCCCACATATTCTGATATGCTTCCTCTAAATTCAGCCTTCCTCATCCCTAACTTACTAACGTAATTAGTACACTTGCGTATAACCTGAACAGGTAGTAAGATGTGGTGATATTAACAAAGAAATTGTGTGGACAGTTGCGGTTTTTGGAAGTACAATTGCACCACGAGCCCGCCTCGGGGGACGTAGAGATGGAGGTTCAAATCTCAGTCGCGTGAACTGTTTTTTTCCTTTCCTAAATTTATTTTCACTTTCCCTCCACGCAAATGCAGGTTCACTTCGTCTAGATTCAACCTTCTCAATTCCTAATTTATTAGCGTAGTTAGTATTTAAGAGTACAACCCAAAAGGTTTGTAAGACGCAGTGCAGTACACCACAAATTACTCGTAACAATATTAGGCCTACTGTTATTATTGTTACTATAATTAGTGTTCTGTCTGTATTTCCTGACAAGTTCGTCCTGTCGACCCGACCTACGATTACAATGAAAACGGACAGGGCTACAAACTGCACAACGAGACGAGACCCTACGCCAATGCTACGGACGTGTGCGCGTCAGAAGACGCCTACATCGCCGTCATCAACTCGAAGGAGGAGTTAGAGTACCTGAGACAACTGTTCGAACTTTATCCGCACATCGATGACAACAACATAATCAACAACCAAGCGTTCGTCAGTGACGGTAGACCCGATGATCTAACCGATTCTCAAGAATGTAAGTTTATCATTAACCCGCTTCAGTGGTCGAATGGTCTAAGGCGTCACTCTCATGGCAGATTAGACTGCCGATGACGGGGATATCGGGTTTCTAATCCCAGTCGGGTGTACTGAGGGCGTTTTGTTTTTATAAATGGTTTTCCACACTCTCTCTCCACGCGAGGGTGGATGCTCCTTTAGATTTGACCTTCCTCATCCCTATCCCACTAGCGTAAATAGCGCATGTGCATATATCTTGAATGGGTAATGGGGCGCGGTGCTAAAAGATACATTTTGATTGTTGCTGTGGTAATATAAGTCTGTGTGCAGGTTCAATAGAATTCAAATGCATGCCTGTTTAATGACTTTTTTTAATTAGACTCGATTTAATAATTAGTAAAAAAATTGTTTGGTCTAAAATACTATTCGTATTCTGTTTCGAAATAATTATACTAAACATCTTCAATTTGGATTGGATTAGCGGCTCTCTATAAGAACTTCTTAAGGATTACGGACATTACGGTCCGGCACTTTGTGGACAGAGCAGTTGGTTACTATTATCATTAGCACCGCGTCTTACTACCCGTTCGGGTTATACGCACTTATGCTAATGTGTAATGGTAGGATTATTGTGAGATGAAATGGAGGACCTACAGTTTAACGTGTGATCCGAACCACGGTGGAGGCCTGGCATTCCACACATTAACAAGTTGTGATCAATACACGTCTTGTCAGAGGTGAAGGAAGGGTTTGGTAATCAGATAAATCTGTGCTAGGACCTAGGATTGAACCCCGGACCCCCAGCACAGGAGCCTGACACCTTAACCCTAGACAACCAGGTCACCCCAGTTTATTACCGTGGTATCAGATACGGAGTATGTAAACGCGGCCTAAGACTTCAGTTTAAATCAGATATACCTCCAATGATTATTAATTTTTTTTAATGTTTTGTTATTTCTAGTTTCACCTGAGTGGGAGCTTGGATACATCGAATGGGCCTCTGGACAGCCAGACAACTACATGGAGGATGAAAATTGCCTGTCGCTTCTACGGGAAGGGGGGATGAACGACGTGCCATGTTGGCTAGAGCTGCCATTTTTCTGCGAAAAACTTCGCTAACAAACCTCAAGATATTTGTAAACGAAAATTATACACATATTCAGACAACTACTAAATGTAAGCTATTTTTGTAAAATTATTAAATAAACTATAATGAATGCAACTATATTTGTTTTAGATTTTGTTTCTGTTGTTTACAATAGCACATAATTTACAATAGATAACAAGTTTATATGTTTTACAAATGTAAAAAAAATATATTAATTTACTTTAAAAATGTTGGTTTTATTCCTTGGAATAGTAATTATTATTATTATTCTTATTATTATCACCGTGTCTTACTACCCGGTCGGGTTATACGCACTTACACTAATGTGTAATGGTAGGGTGATTGTGAGATGAAATGGAGGACCTACAGTTTAACGTGGGATCCGAACACACGGTGGAGGCCTGGAATTCCTCACATTCACAAGTTGTGATTAATACACATCTTGTCAGAGGTGAAGGAAGGCTTTAGTAATCAGATAAATCTGTGCCGGGAGTGAGGATTGAACCCCGGCCGCCAGCTTAGAAGGCCGACACCTTACCCCTAGACAACCAGGTCACCCAAATAGTAGTTAAATGCCAGTTTTATAAGTACTATTTCATTGCTTACTAAAAGATGTGCAAAAACCTAATATTTAAAAAATGGTAAAACGTTAAAACACTATTTAAAACATTATTTTAAGTTCAGAATAGACAGGTTTTGTTAAAGTATTTTATACTTACCCAATAGGAAACACTTTTAAAAAATTCAAATAGTTCTATAGATATTTATAAAACTGTTTATAATAACTGAATACTGTATATAGTTATAAACTCACATAAAAATCTGCCAAAATTACAATCACTTAATTTAATGAAGTTAGTGACCTGATGGTCTAGGGGTAGGGTGTCAGGCTTCTGTGCTGGGATCCGGGGTTCAATCCTCGGTCTCGGCACAGATTTATCTGATTACCAAACCCTTCCTTCACCTCTGACAAGACGTGTATTAATCCCAACTTGTGAATGTGTGGAATTCCATTCCTCCACCGTGGTTCGGATCCCACGTTAAACTGTAGGTCTTCCATTTCAACTCACAATCACCCTACCATTACACATTAGCGTAAGTGCGTATAACCCGAATGGGTAGTAAGACGCGGTGCTAATAATAATATATTATAGTTTGTTAATAACATCGATTGATATATTGCATAAAATATTAATATTCATCTTGATTTTTTTAGATTAACGCAATAAAAAACAAAAATGTGAATTAAAGTGAATATGATGGTAAAGGTAATAATTTATCAAATATTCTAAGTATTGTTTTATGGATTATTTTATCATAGCAAGAGAAAGTTTCTTTAATTTAAATAATAAAGTAATTATTTAGTTTATGTGTATCGCCAACACAATAAAGTGATAAAAAAAATTGATGTACTGTATATAAATAATGAAAAACTCACTATTTTCGGGATATTATTTATTTTTTATGGGTTTAACTTGATCTAAATTAAACTATACTAATATTGAAGTAAGTTATCAGAGGCATTAGTTTAAAATACTGTGTATATTTTAGTTCATACAAACAAACATAGGACCGTCTTAACAACATACGTACGCTATCAAGTCAGATAGAGGGAAACATTCTAAATCAGCGTGAAGAGGGTGAACAAACCACACGTGAAAAATCAATCAAACCCCGTTCAGAAGAACTAGATTCAAACCTACCATAATCAGAAATGTTTGTTTCAAGTATAACGCCATAGATCACTTTACTACTGGTAAAAGACAAACTAGTAATAATTTTAAAGGGTTATATGTGAGGCTTTGTACTGAAAGTCTTGATTTTGAACCTATGTGATAACAATTGGAATATTTTATAAGGTGAATTATAGCCCATTTATTTTTTATGCTTATATCACGAAGATTTTTAGTATTATATTGACATTTTATCAAATACTAATTTAATTATTTTTCACTGAGTCTAACTACCCGTCCGGGTCAACCATGTTTAATATGTGGTTGGAAAGAGGAAGGTAGAATTTAGAACAAATGTACCCGCACTGCTTGGAGCGAACGTGGTAAACCATCAAGAAAAAAAATATTCAGCACCCGGTCGGGATTTGAGCCCCAACTTTTCCAACGTTGGAAAGCCTACATGGCCTAAAATACGATGGTCTGTGTCATTTTCTGGAATTACTGTTCTATCCTGTATAATCTTATACTCCCTTTCACCCTTTACTTACAACAATCCTTTGTTATATTAATAAGAAAGAGGGTAAAGAAAATTTTGAAACGTTTTATCTCAAGGTAAAGAAGAAAGCTAGCTGCCAGTTTACGATAATCATAAAAAAATATTTTTTGGACTTATTAAAAATTACTGTATTTATAAGAGGAGAGTTGCTGAAATTGAGCTAATTGCACCCTTTCTCACTATTTTTTTTTAATTAATAAAACTAAAACTGTGGGGTTGTTAAAGAAAAATAGCCCTGTTGGAATCCTTCAACTTTATTTTGGCGTGAGCAATATTTTGATTTAAAGCATCGTATAATTAAACTCGCTTTGCTCGTTAGGGGATCCGCCCCCAAACCCCCAGTCAGTTTTCTTTGAAAGTGGATGTAAACTAATGTAATTCCGGAGCCGTTTTTTGATAGGTCTTACCGTTTAGCCACAAGAGGCCTCCAAAGAAAGGTTCGCACCGATTTTAAAGTTGGTCCAATATTTTGAATTTTTTTCGGGGCAATTTTTTTTTAAACTTTTTGGAATTTTCCCGTTGGTTATAGGTTAGAAGCTATAAGTTTTCCAAATTCCAAGTTTCTAGCTCATCTGGACGTGGGTAAATATTAATGTCAGTGAGTGAGTCAGCCATGTGGCTTTATAGTAGTATAATATTGCGTTAGATCTTAACGTCTGCGCGGCAACTTCTCGCTTATCGAGACAACCTCCTCAATGTAAGCTTACTTGTTTGGACGCTAACCATCTGTTCATTCCATTTGAAACGAGAGCTTACTTCAACAGATCTTACGACCGGTTCTGGTTATACGTGTAAGTCAAGTAAGTAAATATGTTAGATGAAGAAAGCATAATTTTTGGAAACATAATCCACATCTGGGTGGAGGTAGAATTGGAAACCATTTAGGGAAAAAGTATCCCCAATTCACCCGACTGGGATTCGAGGCCCGATTTCATCACCGGAAATCCAGTCTAACAAGAGAGTGATGCGTTAGACTATTCGACCATCGAAGCAGGTTCTATAATAATAATAATAATAATAATAATAATAATAATAATAATAATAATAATTGTATCATAGTTGAAACAAAAAAAGTATGTTTGAAATCAAAGGAATTATTATTTTATAATAATTTTGTTCGATTACGTTTGATGATTAAATCAGAAAATATTTTACTATCAACACGCATCGGAGGGCCCACGGAATAAAAGTTAAGTTTTTTTGGTCCACTATACTGCTAATAGGGAGGTTGGGGTTTAAATCCCCTACTGGTGTACTGAGGATGATTGTTTCTTTAAGGTTTCACAATCTCCCTCCACGTGAATATGGGTACAGTTCCTCTTAATTTTACCTTATTTAGTCTTAATACATCGGTGTAATTAGGTGCGTATTTCTATAAATAGTAGTAAGACGTTGGGGGGGAGGGGGAGACTGCTAATACATTTAAAAATAAAACTCTAATACCCACTTCAGTGTTCACGTGGTCTATGACGTCACTCTCGCTTTTTGGGGTTCAAAACCCAGCCATGTCTGCTGTATTAAATATGCATATCCCCGAACGGGTAATAATACACCTTGGTGGCGTAGTTAGCTAACGCGCTGGTTTAATGTTGAGCTTGACTTCCGAGGACGGGGAGATTGAGGTTTGAATTTCTGTCGGATGAACTAGGGGTGATTTTTCTTGAGTGGTTTTCAATTCTCCCTCCACACAAATGTGGGTTCACTTCCTCTAAATTCAACATTCCTAGTTCCTAACTAATTAGAGTAATTATTACTTATGCGTATAAACCAAACGGTTAGTAAGACAAAGCACTATATTTTTTTTAAATAATACGTGGTGTTAAAAAAACATTGCTATGATTTAAATCAGAACTAAGATGTTTTTCCTCCGTAATTGGCAACTATTGAATTGATTTCGTTATCTATTAATAACTTAGTAGTTATGAAACATTCTAGGCATATATATTAATTATATTTATATATTTATTTGAGACATCAATTAAAAACCGGAAGCCTTTGGTCCAATCTTATAAGCGATACCTTCCTGTGGGCAATTATTTCCTGCATTTAATAAATGTATGTAATAATCATTTTATAATTTTTAATTGCTTCCATGGTTAGTTTAATAATGTTAGTGTTTATTCTACTCTACACTCAATTTATTTTATTCCTAATCTGTACAACATTTTTTTGTGAGGATTTATTTTTTAACTGACGTAAGTGTTTTAGTAGGCTACACATTTTTAGTTTTGAAAATAATTATTTTGTCCTTTCTTTCTCGGATAATATTTTTTAAACAATTATATGTTGGATTTTAAACTGGTATGGTGGTGGGCGGTAAGTTTTAATAAATATGCACTACACCAAACATTAATATAATTTATTATTTAGTAATATAGAATTAAATTTTAAATTGATTCTATTGAGTTTATAGGTATTAATTATTAGGATTTTATTTCAGATTGACCAGCTTAGAAAATAATAAGTTTGTATAAATAATTTTAAACTGGTTTTTGAACTGATTTATATTATTGGTACAATATTTTTAAAATATCAGAAAATAAGGTAATATTATTTTAATATAAAAATACTGTACTTATCTAAAATTTGAACAGTAGTAAAAAGTAAATGAGGTAACCCATATAAACCGCTCAACTGAGGGGAATATAGTCCTGCTTATATTTTACGATTTTTATTTATATTATATCGCTTATTATTACTAATCTATAGAATTTCTGACCTATCATAGGTCCCACGACTGTTGACCAGCACTATAGTAAAGGAAATTGAAAATAAAATTGGAATTTAATTATTATTATTTAGCTTTCAATATTATTGAAGGCCAAGAGTTTAAGAAATTTGATAAGACTTACACTTTAAGCTAAACATATAAAAATCAAAGGATAGTTTTTATAACGAGAGAAGGCTTTTTTTAATAGGGTGTGGGGGTAGAATTGATGGTATCACTATTTTGTAACAAATATGTTTTTCATTATAAAATATTACAATCAATTTTGGTATGGTTTTCTTAGCTATTCTTCTATGGTGTCCTATTAACTATACCTTTCAGAATCAAAGTAATGTAAGTAATAGTGAGGGTGATTTATTGGATATAACATTATTTTAAAATAATATATCTTATTTTATGCACTTGTCTCTCAACCAGCTATTTTATGAATTTTTCCATTGAATCTTTTGACTAATGAAAAGAAAAATTAACCTATATAAATACCGGTACATGTATGTTATTAAAAGACACAACTTGTATCTCTCTATGTTATTAACAGAAACTATAGTACCTTTCAGACTGTGAGCGAGGTGAATATGACGTCAGTGGCCTTGCTAGCGATAGTGGCGCTGTGGTGCGGCGCGGTGTGTCAGGCCCGTCCCTTGGAAGAGCTGATAAAGAGCGGGAACCCCTGCTCGGCGGCGCTGTTACACGTACAAGGTCTCCACAACATGGCGGGAAACTGGACTGTCAGGCTGGGACAGCTAGAGGTGGCTTGCCCTTGGTTGTATTTGTTTTCATTAGGATGTTTTATTTTATTCGAAAGATCTAATGTCCTCCTAAAATGCGGTATTCCATTTAGTGACCGTTGACGTAGGAGGTCGGAAATCCAATCCCCCTCCTCCCTCCTCAGGTACGCAAGGGGAGATTTTCCAAGTGGGAATTTAACTGTTATTTTATAAACGTACCCCTGGGTTGGGTAAATTTTATCTAAGCAACCCATCTCATCCTTACCTCTTTTATTAATTATTTAGTAAATTTTATCTTAAAAGTACTAATAAAATATATTCTCTGTTACCAGTAGATATTAGCAGTTATTTAAACCGTTTTTCCAGTAATAATTTGATGAAAAATGCACAACGCCCACCTAAGAATTGGCTGGTAAGAAAAAAATTGGAAATCATAAAGGCTCCTTAATTAAAATAATCTAAATTTAAAATGTATTATAATGAGGGAAACATTTTTTGGTGTTACCTTAATACAATTCCTGCAGAGAACTTCAGAACTTGCATTTTAAGTGAAAATTAGGTTCTTGTCATCCATGACTAAGTGTTAATCTGAGATCCATGTAATCTTATGACTAATCTTGCACAAATCACACGTCATCAATGTTCTGATTAGTCTGTTGCATCTCTTCCCTTCTGCCTATCCTGAACCAAGCCTGTCACATCTTTATAATAATTAGTTCTTGTCTACATCTTCCGCTATCTGATTCATACATCCCATCCTTGGTATTTCTCTTATAGTGTTTTCTTCCATACGCTCTTCTATATTTAGTTTCGTCAAACTTAAATGTCTGGTTACGTGACTGATAAAATTATAACCCTTTATTTTCGAAGTATTTCCAAATCTACCTCTTTTCTTTGCTTTTTTGAGTATATCTGCGTTGGTTACTCTACCCGTGATATTCTCAACATGCTTCTGTTGTCAACCTCGGTGATCTTGAGGTAGAGTGCTGGCCTCATGACCCGATGTTCGATAGAAATCTGTAGCACAACTTTCTTCTGGAGGGGAAGTAAACCCGTTCGTCTCATGTTGATTGTGGCGTGTGATAAGAACTATGGGAGGTATGTGAAAATACATTTCCTGGAAAAATGTGTAGGCTCTTTCAATCAAGCTCATAGAAATTATCGTGTGTTGATATGATCAGTCGGTTCATAAAGTGCATGTTAAATACCTAAAATAAATAAATAAAAACATGATTCTGTAGAACCCCATTTGAAACTCTTGACTAGTAGGACAAACAGAGGGTTTGGTCATCTTAGAATTACTCTACCAGGTTTTGGGTTAAACGAAGGTTCGTGTTATAGAAACACTACTTTTGTTTTTAGGCCGCAGTGAGCCATATCGTGGAGGGCAGCCTGAACGAAAGCAAGGAACCAGGCGAATGGGTAGCTGCTCTTTACAATAGAGACCAAGGTTGCACTGAAGACGATCTGCGCCAGTTTATCGGAACTCTCGATGGGGTGATGCCAGAAGAGGGAAATGGAGGTAAGGCGGTGGAACATGGCGGGGATAAACTCGAAAAAAAAAATACTGAAGAGGTCACACATGAAACCTTTAGGGGCGAGCATTGGCGAAGCAGAATATGCTCATCCATTGCCAAGCTGTATGTGAATAACAGCTGACTATTGTATTAAGACCCGCTTTGGTGGTCGAATGGTCTAAGGCGTCACGCTCACGTTAAACTGGCTTACTGATGACGGGGAGATCGGATCTTGTCCACATGTCTTCTACCTTACCCCTAGACCACCAGGTCACCCCTTATAAGATATAGCTATAGTGTTATCCATCAAGGGATACTGCCACCTTTCAAGGCAAAAAAGTGCAGCATAGTCAATATTATGCATCCATCAATTATAGCATTGAAAAATGTTATTCTTATGGTAGTAAAGAAGCATGTCTTGCTCCAAAAAGGTAAAAATAAATACTCTTTCATTTTTTTTCCCTCTGCACACACTAAAACACAACTACCTTCCACTCCTATATGCTGTTTAGTTTCATGTATAACTTACCCTGGAGAACTAAAACTTAGGGAGATGTTTATCGAGGAAACAGTTGGAAACAGTTAGAAACACGTCAACGCAAAATGGCGTAAAACATTGAAAAACCATGCGTATACTTTTTTTTGACATTTCAGAGCATCCGTCTAGAGAAAGACCCGTTCTGCCCGACGGCTATACCACCATCGATCAGGTCGGAAGCTACAAGTGGCACCTGGAGCAGAAGGGCTGGGATGAAGCGGAAGCCACGTGCCAATCGGAAGGCGGTCATCTTGTTGTCATCGACTCTGACAAGGAGGCCCTCTTTGTACTAGACTTGTTCCACAGCCAAAAAGGGGAGGACCAGACGGACTTGAAAAGTTCTCACTATGGCGTCAGAGACAACGAACAGGATGGGAGCTTTGTTACCATTTATGGTGGGCCATTTTTTTTTCTTGTTCACACAGAGAAGGTATTGTAATCGGGAACCTTTTAGACCTCTTATATGTCACCAATTCCAAAAATGTTTCTTACAAATCTGTATGTCTGCTCCTGGGACTGCAGCCGAAACCATTTGAAGAATTTGACTTAAACTTGATATTTAGCTGTTAGCTTAGTGTTAAATTGTGATTTTGATTCGAGTTCATCAGCTTCGATTGCCGTACAGTCTATGGCGTCACACTCGTGATAATCTAGACTGACAATGACGGGGAGATCGAGGTTTAAATCCCGGTCAGGTGGACTGAGAGTGGTTTTCCTGCGAATGCTGAAACACTTAATATAAATTATACTTTTCTCATCTCCAAAACGCTAGAGTATTTAGTGCATATGAGATAACCCGGAGGAATTGATTTCTAAAAATCTACTTCTTTGTTATTTTAGGAACCCCCCTGAGTGAGACTGGCTACGAGAGATGGGCACGTGGTCAACCAGACGACGAGAATGGAGTAGAGTTCTGCATTGAGCTGCTGAGGAATGGGGAATTCAATGACGAGTCTTGCTTCAAGGAATTACCTTTTATTTGTGAAATTCTATTCCATTATGAGCCATGAAATATATTTTCTTGTGGTACAATTCATTCAACCAGAATGGTAGCAGCCTTAGCTCGACCTAATATAATTATAAACTGTACCAAAGTGTAATCAGTCAAGGAAATACTGACACCTTTCCGAGCAAACGGATTGTACATTTGGTTTCTATTTTAAAAGTACATGCATTCCAGCAGATGAACCGATTTTTTAAATCTGGTTGAAACAAAGAGTATGTTACAATCTAAAAACTTTCATTATATTGTGATTAAAAGTAAATCATCATATGTTATTAGTAGATTACTCATGAATAATTTTCCAAAAAAAAAACATACTATTTTAATAATTAAATTTGTTTAGTAGTATAAAAATGTTTAAGATAAACAATAATATTTTGCTGTTGTTATTGGTAAAATTTAATTTATATTATTAGTGCTATTCTAAAAGTATTGATATTATTTATCAAACGTGACATATTTTAATTATATGATTTGACGCATAAATATATTCAAATTGCTTTGATAGATTTAATAACCGTCAAAGATATTCCTTCATATCCAAAGCTTGGTGTAGTTTCTGTTGCAAAGCATCATACACCCTAAAATATGAGTGCATAATGGCCTTGAGCACGGGACGACTCGTGGGTAGCTCAGTGGTCAGAGCAGTGGCGTATGGTTTCGTATCCAGGTGTCATTTTTCAATTTAAAGAATATCATATGGTTGGACACACATCTCTGCTAGCGCAACAGTTGCTGCGCCATTCAACTAGATCCTGCCTTGGTTTTTCAATGTTCGCGTGAATCAAGCCTCACAGAAGAATGGCAGATGAATATCGCAAGGTACGTCGTTGAGGAGACCATTGCGATAGAGGGCGACGCAGTCTTCACCATCTTGAAACTGATCACGATAGTTATCAGGTTGGCGGGGCGACCAAGAGTTGAAACCGGTGTCATCGATATCTTGACCTGGGACAAATCAATTCCCATTTTTCTCTGCGTGTAACTTTCTGTCTGGGCTATTTATTTACACTAATAAGGGGAATATGGAACATTCCTTTACATGGATATGAGACATAAACCCTGAGGAAAAGTATAAGAACTATTTGTAAGGCTTTGAAACATGGTGTTGTATGAGAATAGAGGAGATAACTCATAGGATAAAATGAAAATTTCTTGTGACTAATGAAATTCTAAGAAGAGTAAATTAAACGATAACCATTCTGCAGGTGATGCGAAGAAGAAAGACCAACTGAATGGATCACATTATAAGAATAAATAGCTTATTGAGTGATGTCATGAAAAGTAAAGTGGGAGTGAAAATAGTATCAGGAGGACCAAGGAATGAAGAAGAACTTTCAGAATCTAAAAAGGAAGCTGCTGATAAGGCATGTTAGAGGACTCAATTTGGACAAGGTAATTAGCGGTCCTGTTTAAAAACAGAACATCTAAAAACTAGGGGGGATAAATAAGTTACGTATAACTTTAGAGAAAATATATAAGCATTGGCGTGGAGGGAAAGTGATAAATCACTTAGGAGGAAGCATCATTAAGAACACATGGCAGTTATCTAAATATAACTTATCCATAATCAGAAAATCAGACTTGATGAGCTTTACATCTAATCTGAGTATCGTGTGGGCAAAACCAAATAGAGTTGAAAATAAATATCGGTGAGGGAGGGCGATATAGAGGTGTTTAACCGTTCTCAATATTGCGAAGCTTTGATATTATAACATTGACCAATCAATATGTAGTTATGATTTTTGTTGAACAAAATTTAGTAATTCGGAACTACAAGTGTGTCCTCAGTTCTCAATAATACCACTATGGCCAAGAGAAATGACGTGTCGTAGAATGTTACCAGTATAATCAAAGTTTGTCCAAACTGTACCTGTGAAATGATAATTTTTTTCAATCCCCATTCGACCAATTACACATGGGATCTGCTTTACACACCTTACATAGGGATGTATTTCCATTGATACCAGTCCAATGAGTGTTCTACTGAGTAATGAGAACAAACCACACGTACAATTTAAACAAGCTATGCTTAATCTGGCATTAAGACGCGTCAAGCCATAGGCCTTGCTAGGAGACCTTCCCAACTAGAGACACAGTCAGAAGATGATCCACATTGGTGGTTACATGGTCTTAAGATTCGGCCTTACAATATATTAGCTGGTCTGTAATCGATAAATTGGGTTTAAAATATCAGCCTGACTGATTTTTTTCTTAAATAGTTTTCCACTCTTCTTCCATGAAAATTGGTTCACAATTCCTCCAAATAATGTGTTTTTCCTCTATTAGTGTAAATCTATGGATAGTTAAGACCGTTAATAAACATTGAATACAGACAACGCCACAATGTTTGGTTAATTTAGTTTTGGCGGTGCTAAATCAAATCATAAGAGAGAGCCACATGGTGGCCACATGGTCTAAGGCATTACTCTCGTGTTAGATTAGACTACCGAAGACTGGGAGATCGAGGTTAAATCCCGGTCGGGTGCACTGAGGGTGGTTCTTCCTAAATAGTTTTCCAATCACCCTCCACATAAATGCGGATGCACTTCCCTTATATAAAAACGTTCCTACGTGCTAAAAGAACTTACCAAATATTGTGACGAACTTCCCTTCGTTTACGAAATCATTGAGTCCCACGAAAGCTTCATTATTCAATTGATCGTCAGCCAATAGTCTCGGGTGTTTTTGGAATAAGACCTGAAGAGCTGCCGCCTCCCCCTCTGAGTTTATGATGGCCAAGTGCGCAAGCTCGAGTTCGCAGACTCTTCTCGCTCCGAACCATGTTTTTGGCTTGGTGTGTAGTTTGTAGTAGCCGAGACCATCAAAACGTCGGTAAGTTGAATATGTCTGGTCTAATGGTTCAGTATGTGCTCTTTCCTCATTTCCATTATCTTCTCGCACCTCTGAAAGTCATAGTTGGAAACAATACATCGGTTTATTAATGTTGTGGACGTAGGGAGCGCGAGATAAGGGCAGTGTTTTTGAAGTTTGTATAGCAAATAATTATTTTGGCCAAAATAAATCAAATATTGCTACAGTAGAAACAGAGTCTAATTTTCTTCAAATGATTACCACAACAGTTGTTGAATATCTGTCAAGGGTGTCCTTGAATTTAATGATAACTTTTTCTCTTCATTTAAAAAGTTTTTCATCTAATGTTGCTATGCTCATAAGAGATATTCAACAAATGTTGATATCACCACGTGAAGAAAATTAAACTAGGTGTTTACTGTGGCAATATTTGATTTATTTTTGGCAAAAAAATGTTTCGCAATAAAAAGTGTAAAAACACCGCCCTTAGCTCGCCACAAATACTAGGGTTGTGTCCGAGTGACGTGCGTCACCCAGTTCACAATCAGTACAATAAAAATTAATACGCCTGTGCACACATCACCGTCACGTGTTAGGATCACGCCCAGCCACCGCCCCCGGGAAAGGGCTGATGTAGTTTTGTTTACTTTTTCCAGGCCCCTGCCTTGACTCGAATCGTTTGTCGAGCAGATTCCAAAGTGGAAGGATTTCTGTTGACTGCCTAATCCTAAAATACTCATAAAACTGTGTTCCATCATCCATCTAATGAGGAAACAAAATCACAAACTGCCCTTTCACTAAGCTACTTTTCCATGAATTGTGATCCCGCCATCCTGCGTTTCAATCTCTTAATTATTCTTCTTCTTCTAACACTATTTATATCACTGTTTTCTCACTGTTGCTAAACTTTGCTAACCTTTTATTATATTGGATGCACAAATCAAAACAACACTTGGCACAACGATACCTCAAGGCAGACTGCCCTAAAAATAAAATACGTGTGGCCCAGCCGTGGTCCGAAAAAGTGTGGAAGTGGCGTCTCCAGGTCGGATACGATCCGGGGTTCGATTTCCGACACAGGCACGAAACTCATATGTGTGGCTTGATCTTGGAAATATCTTTCAGCACCACATCTTACTGCCCGTTCGGGTTGGATATATATATACTAATTATTATAATGTGTTGAGGATTAATAAAGGTTGAATTAAAAGGAATTATCCCACATTCGCGTGTAAGGATAGTAGAAAAATGTTTGAGAAAACCACCTTAAAATCACCCAACCAGGATTCGAGCTCTGACCTAATCGGCAGTCCCAATATATCGCAAGAGTAACGCCTTAGTCAATTCGACAACCGAAGCGTGTAAAATAAAAATAGAATTATATTTTACCAATCAGGGAAATGTAAGACAAACTTTCGTATTACCCGCATCAGTGGTCACGCAGACTGAAGCATCTATCTCATCTATCTTGGTGTAGCAATGGTTGTGAGTTCAGAGGTTTGAACCCAGATTGAATATAATGAGTTTCTTACATTGCTTTTCCACTCTTATTTCAAGCAAATTTGGGAACATTACATCTCTCTTCAGTGTAAACAGATGTATTTAGTCCGGACTGTTATTAATAAACGGTGCAAAAAAAAAGTATTGCTAGAGAAGTCCTAATCTCATGGCTTATCCACTCCTGTGGTCGTACGGTCTAACGCGCGACTATCGTGGTGGACAACATTGTCTATGACGGAGAGATCAAGGTTTAAATCTCGGTCGTGTGTACTGAAGTTATTTCCAAAATGGTTTTCCACTCTCCCTCCAAGTAAATGCGGGTACACTTCCTCAAAATATAACCCGAACTGTTAGTAAGACGCAGTGCTAAAAAAAACTCATGATTTCTAAAATCCAAGTCAGGCGATATAACCGTGGTACGAAACCTTGCCTTTATTATTATTATTAGCATCTCGTCTTACTACCTATTCGGGTTATACGCACTTACGCTAATGTGTAATGGTAGGGTGATAGTGAGATGAAATGAAGGACCTACAGTTTAACGTGCAATCCAAACCACGGTGGAGGCCTGGCATTCCCCACATTCACAAGATGTCTTGTCAGAGGTGAAGGAAGGGTTTGGTAATCAGATAAATCTTTGCCGGGACCGAGGATTGAACCCCGGCCGCCAGCATAGAAGTCTGACACCTTACCCCTAGACCACCAGGTCACCTTGCCTTTATTAATACGTTGGTAATAATCAAACATATATAAACAAGGAGTTCATTTGTTTGCAGTCAATTGAATTTTTAAACTACTATAGAACCAACAAACCTGTTAATATTGCCACGTCTTCTTCTGTTTCATTCTCTTTAGTATCCTCCAGATCTCTGTTGTCTGTTTCACTATCCACCACGTCAGTTTCTCGACCAAAATTCAAATCATCGTCATGCGGTTCTGTTCGTTTCTCGGTAGCACAGTTCGAGGTAGATATTTTTATCTTCCAGGAACCGCCATTTTCACCAAGTCCACAACCATAGTATGGTATGTTATGCTCTGTAGTAATCTAGGAAATAGTCATAGATACACACTTATTTTGAAATAAAGAGACTTTTATTTTTACATATTTTAAAGGCTTTCGCAGCCGGTGTTTGAATTAAAACAAAGGTTTTCGTGTTGGAGCTGCGTAGTCTACAGACAAACAGACGGAGAGGGCAAATTTATTTAACATTTTTTTGACTTAAAAATTAAGTTCAATAGATACCAAATTTGTATCTATATGTAGATCTCAGGCTTATGTTTCAGAAAATATAGACTTGTATGTGGGTTGGGATGAAACAGAAATTACTGCGGTTTAACTCATTTTGTTGACACATACACACAGGTAAAAGTGGACTAAGTGAAAAAAGATCACACGTCTCTTTGAGACAATCAGAAACATAGAGTAAGATTAAAACGTTCTCGCCGAAACTAAAGAGCAGAATCTGCCCGACTGTCGTAAAAATTCGCACGCTACCAAAAAATGTATGATTTGCCCATGATGCTTTTCAAATCAAATAATGAATAGCTGATTAACAACAATTTTTTTTCGTTATACAGTAGATAAAACTATTTTTAGATGAATATCACGATACATGTTTTCAATCATTGTATTTTGCCATGAATCAAATTAAGCTTATAAGGGAAACAGAGGGAAGTCACATCTTACACATTATCAAGGACAATTTTAAAAGTTCGAAACCCAAAAGAACCCCAGCAAATACTTAAAATAAAATTATGACGGATCCTTCTTTTAAACCATAATATAAAGTGCATTATAAAGGTATCATGATTGTCTAACAGATGGCAGCACTAACTAAATAATTAGACTATCTTTGTAGAATTCAATATGAAATATTTAGTGTAATAAAGTATAATGAGAAAGAATTTTTGTGAAATTACAAATTTTTACTCTGATATATCTATGAAAATTAATTAAATGGATAGTTCATTGATTAATACAAATATGATTTAAGATATGAATCACAATTAAAATAACACATTAAAAAATGTGAGTCAAGGTCACAACATGTTAACAAGTAAAATTATGACGCGAAACACAAATAATTAAACATAATTAAACTATATGGATAAATTATTATTGATTGACTAGAGAAATAATGTTTGTAATATAATTGAAAAGAATTATTAGGATTTTTTTTTAAATTAAAACTTAATTTTTTTTAATAAAGTTGACAAAATGTTGAAGTATATGATATTTAATTGAATTCTATTATCTTATCCGAATTCCCTTGCTCCTTTATAGGCATCGTTGAGATGGCCTTCACTTCCTATAACAAGTTACTTAAAATAATTTCCCAACAGTAGATGTAGCCATTTGCTAGTATCTAGTTTTGTAGACGCATGCGCAATATTTAAACGATGAGATTAGGCGCATGCGCAATTATTTATCCGGTTGGTTCAGGCGCATGGGCAATGATTTATTCGGTCAGTTTAAGAGCATGCGCAATGATTTAGCCGGTTGATTCAGGCATATGCGCAATGATTTAGTCGGTTGATTCAGGCATATGCGCAATGATTTAGTCGGTTGATTCAGGCATATGCGCAATGATTTAGTTGCTTTTATTTATTTATTGGGTCTCCCAAACTAATTTTTTCACACATAAAAAAAGAAAGCTAAAGTTATTTCAAGTCACACAGAGCGTACAACGCTGATAAGTCTGATAGCATGTGATTGGTTCAGATCTCATCACGTGATGACGTTTCTGCTCTACTTCTGTTTATCGGCGAACGTGTCAATCCTTAGCTGTTAGGACCATGAAAATTATTATTTGACCGTAGTAAAAACTAAACGGCGCGAGTTTTAAATTAACAGAACATATTTTTGTATATATATAACTTACATTTATCCCGTCTATGGATCCAAACCAATAGTCAGGTTTACCGTTTATTCCTCCATACGCCAAGGCAGCCCCTGAACAAATCTCTATTGATTGTCGATCTTCTTGTGATCGGCAATCGGTGATCAGAAAACTTCCCATCACAGCTAGCAACGGAAGAAAGTCCACTTCTAATAAAAACTTCATGTCGAAGTTACTTGAAACGGAAATAATAGAAATAATTAATCCTATACTTAGCTTCTAAATTATTTAAACCTAATCTGAATCCAATCAAGATAAATGTATAATCTTAAAATATTTTGAAAATAGATTCAACTAGAATCCTAAGATTCAAGTTCAAATGAATCTCAGTTTTGGATCCTATGGAATTTAATTCGAAATAAGAAACTAAAAATTAAACTATTGAATAATTATTCAACATTTTTAGAGAAACTAATATATAACAAAATCGTAAATTTCATCTTAAAATTTTAAATAAGTGGCCATATTTCCTTTTAATTAAAGCGTAGCTACTCACATTATGTGAATTTACCATATAAACTTGAGAATTTATTTTAACGTGGTTTTTAATAATTTAAAATAATATTATATTTATATGAATTTAAATCTCTGAGACATTTCATTAAAAAAATATTCGATTTGTAATTTATTTCCATGAGCAAGTTAAGAGTTCGATTAGATCCTAAATTGAAAATATTTGGCTCTCCGAGTCTTCAAAATAACGATATGTAGAAATTATCACTTGGAATTAACCAAATTATTTGTAATATAAAATAATTATTTATTTTAGTAAAACGTCTCACTACCTGTTTGGCCTATAAACATTTTAATTACTCGAACAGGATAGGTATGAATAATTTAGAATTTTTAGAAAATTTATCCGTATTTTCGTGAAGGGAAAGCAGGAAAACATTGAGGAATAAACAACCCAGTATTTCCTTTTCGGATGCGAACACCTACCTCTCCAATAGCGGAAAACCCAACTAAGTGAGCCTGGCACTTGGTCCACCAATGCAGATTATGTTGATTTTAACAATAAACATGTGATGTATATACATTATAATATACTATTTTAAAACATGACAGTGAGTTAATTGAATCAATTAAAAGTCTTAAATTTCCCTAGATAATTAATCGAATCAGCCACGACCAAGATGTGTATTTAACATACATTTTATATTTAAATATTAATAAATAACATTTTATATGGTAGATCTATGTATTAATTTAAATAAACATAATTACCTTTCAAAACAGTTAAAAAATATATCAACCAATTTTCCGTGGTATTTTCAGCAAGTCTAATGAAATACTTTCTTTTTTTAAACTACCGAGTTAACAGTACTACTACTAACACAACTAGACTCTCTGTCAACAGGCCTACCAACACCATAAGAATATCTTCCTCCTGTTCCAGTGATGGTAACGTTAATTTTTACCAAACGACCTTGATCTGCATTCTTAAATTGCCCTGGATCGTTAACGGTTGTTATATGAGTCTGAAACTACGACTTAGAATGTTGCCAAAGTGCATTTTTATTCATTAACAGTAAATTCACAAATTCACCGGCTAGTTTTCCTAATTATTCTTCTTCTTCTTATAGTATGTGATGTATTTTGCACTAATTATCCTTGTAGAGGACAAGTTGATTTAACCAATGACCTCGTAATTAACCTATTCTAGCTCTAAACATTTATTTTTTGTTTTACTGTATATCTTAGTGCCATCTTTGCCCAACGTTAATTTACAGCACCAGTATCGGCCATAACAGGCTTTATAGTGCCATTAACGACCATAAATGAAGTGACCGATTTATTATTCGCTATCACTGGCTACTCAGTGTCAGTATTGACTTTCACTGGTTTGACAGTGCCAATATTGGCTAACACTGGCTAGAACGTACCAGTATTGTCTATCACTGGCTAGACAGTGTCATTATTGCCTTTCCCTGGTTTTAGTGTAAATATTGGCTATTACTGGTTACAAATACCAGTATTGGCTGTCACTGGCTAGACAGTGTCATTATTGGCTACTACTGGCTATAACATGCCAGTATTGGCTACCAATAGTTAGACAGTGTCATTATTGTCCATCACTGACTTGAGAGAAGCAGTGTTTTTTTTTTTATCACTGGCTTGAAATGACAGTCTCATATTAGTCACTACAGGCTTGACATTGATAGTGTTGGCTATCACTGGCCTATCAGTGTCACTATTGAATATTGCCAACTTGACATTGCCAACTTGACATTGCCGGTATTAGCTGTCATTAACTTGGCAGTGCCAAAGTTTGCTATCACTAGATTTAGATATTGGAATGCGGAGTATTTTAAATAATTGATTTAGAATTCGCATGAAGTATTGAGATGAACCACCTTACTCTGATCAAATTTCACTTATCCAGACCGATTTAAAGTTCTTTACTGTGGAGATATGTGGTTCACGAAATAATAGTTTGAATTGAACGATTCATCCAACTTAACTGGTCGAACTAGTTCACCTTCTCAGAGTGTTAAATTAAAAGTGTACTACTAGGTGACGCGGTAGTAAGCAATCGTGATTCTTGTATAGATCTCGGTCACAAAAAAAGAAGTGACCGAAAAAATCTCACTGGCATGGGGATATGCCATAAACCGGTGAGTGATTTAACCCTAAGCCGTAATTCACGAACGATTGAACTACACGCTGAAATTCATGAACAGCAGCTACAAGCTATATTTCACGAACGACTTAGCTACACGATGTAATTAATGAAAGGCAACTATAAACTTTAATTCACCAACGGCAACTGGCAGCTTTAATTCACGAACATCAATCGCAAGTTGTAATTCACGAAAAACTGAACTACAAGAAGTAGTTCGCTAGTGACTGATATATTAAACTAGATCAAATAAACTTTTCATTTCAGTTAACTGAATCCCTTTGGACTGATTCCAAACAGCGAACAGTTATGCCCATCTCAACGCCACAGTGAAACGGTAAAATATATAATAAGCCTTCAGGAGACTGACTATCTGAGGAACTTGGTGGGTAGAAGTTTCTGTCGTAAAGGTATTCCATCACCACGTCGGGTGGAATGTCGGCATGCCGGACACCGTCAAATTACCACTGGTAAGCTTACCCCATAAATGTTCAACATAGTCCGAAGTATGTGCTCCTAAAATCTAAACTATTTTACAGTTTCAAAAGGACGGTGAGAGTGATGACTTATATATCTGTTCATGAATTTAACTTAGTAGATTCCCAATGCTGCCAAGACCCACATCCGCGTACAAAAACATCAATATTGTCTTGTCTGGGATACTGGTGATGTCAGGGTTCAAATCCCAGTTTTGTGTACCGAGGTGGTTTTTTTTATTTCTAAAATGTTCCTTAGCCTTCCTTCACGCAGATGTGGCTACACTCTATTTAAATCCCTCATTATTACCCTACCAGTGCCCATTTGTGGATAGACTAGGAATAATATAATAGTATAAAACAGTACCCAAACTTGCAGTGATGGCCAAGCGGTTCAAGGCGTTAGATTCTCATGGCATTTAGCTCCGTTGACCATGAAGTCGGATTATGAATTTAAACTGAGTATTCTGAGGGTTAGCTTACCCATGTTAATTTCACAGTTGTTTTCTCAGCCTCTTCACTCTAAATCTGCTCTATTTCTTATAATCTCTCCTTTATATACTTATTGTTTATAATGAATCCGTAATATTTGTTGCTAAGAAATAAGATGGATATAGAAAGAGAAAGAATCAAGAAATTTATGAGTTGATGGAGCAGCCGGATATAAAACAGAACATGAGATCAAACAAGATTGTATAGGCAAGGAATGTAGCCTAAAATAATTCCAAGAACTGTCATGGCCGGCATACCAGGCACTCTGAGACCACTGGGGTGACCCAGAACTAGAGAGAGTGACGATGTGGCTAGAGCATCTGAGGAGCTGGACATGGAGGGGGATTGGAGGGAGGAGGTTCAAGACAGAACATGGTGGAGGTAGCTTGTACGGTCAACGCGTGGGCTTCAAGGCCTGTGATCGCCGTTAATCAACTATTAATATTTCACAATACGTAGCAAGTCCGATAATTCGGCCCCTGATAGTCTTGAACAAGTAGCCCTCCCACTAACCACTCGTATTTTGGCTCTGCACCAGCTTCATTCCTCTGCCAGTCGATCCTTGTTTACATTTGTGAAATTGTGCGTCTGTATCGCATAACTTGTTCACCTGTATTACATAGCTTATTTGTCTTTATAATATGATTTATGTTATCTAACCAGTCACTTTGTATGAATGAACTGCACAAAAGGTTATTAACAGCAATAACACTTTATATCAAATGAAGCGTTTAATTAACGTAGTTTTATAACCTCTAAAGTAGGGGTACCGCGAAAATGTGGATAATACCGTCTAAATTAATGTGAAATTTTTGTTGTTGTTAATATTAATTTAATGTATCTAACGGAGAGAGTGCTGTGAGTCAAGGCAGAAGTCTACATTGGTTTCATCGACCAGAAAAAAAGGTTTTCGATGGAGGGAAGTGGAAGAAACTAATGGAAATATTCAAGAAGATTGGGAGGGACAGAAGACTGATTGCAAACCTGTATTTGAGACGGTGAGTGAAGGTGAGGCTAAATGATGGAAAGATCAACAGCGTAGGGATAAGAAGAGAAGTTATGCAGGAATGCTGTTTGTCACCCAATCTGTTTAGCTTGTCTGGAGTGTGGCTTGTCAGGGAAGCTCTGGAAGAAGGTGGAAATTTAAGGGTAGAAGGATGCGTCATCAACCAAATAAAACACGCAGATGAACTAGCATTGCTGGCCAAAAATAAAGGAGAGTTACAGGAAATGATGAACCAGCTGGGGGAGACAGGGAGAAGATATGGCATGGTTATCAGCATTGAGGAGTCAAAAGTGATGTGGATTTCAAAATATTTACCATTGAGGATCAAAATTGGAAATCAGGAGCTGGAAAATAAAGAGCATTTTAAGTACCTGGGAAGTCTGCTGACAAATGGCTACTGCACCAACGAAATTAGGTCAAGGATCGCCATGGCCAAGGAAGCTTTCAACAAGAAGAGATTACTGCTGACCAACAAGTTGAGGAATAGACTGATATAATTATGCATTTGGAAGCATTACGCTGTATGTAGCAGAAACTTGGACTCACGTGAAGATGGGAAAGATATACTCGGGGAACTTTGAAATGTGGTGTTGGCGAAGACATGAGAAGATCAGGGTGACAAAAGAAGAAATCATAACTAGAATGGGTGAGAAGAGAACAATTTTGGATTTGATTCTTCGGTACAAAGTGAACTGGATCAGACACATCCTTGGGAGGAACTGACTTCTGTACTAAACCAGAGAAGAATAGGTTCTCAAAACTAGATTAAAATAACAATATTTGTAAGGATATTTGACATAATTTCTATTGGGTGTTAGTTACTCCAAAGTTTCATTAGAAGATTATTTCTTATTTACTTTTTGAAATACAATTTTAATTCATTATTACCATGAATGAACATAATACAAAATATTTCATACAGGGTCAATATTAAATATTTATTAATGATATAATTATTATAAATATATTGTTGAATTCAAAACGAAACACATACCTTTAAAGTCAGGTAAATTTGAAATTATATTTACAGTATTTAATAGTATTCAATCATATGTAAACATGGTAGAGATCCCTTCCATATAATATCAAAATTACCAACATTATAAATTGACGGGAAAGTTGATTCAAGCAAAAATGTCATCGAATGGGCAACATTGTTTTGTTTATTTGTTTGCTATCACTTAATTAAAGCAAACCGTTCATTTTAACCAAGTATTATTTAACTGCTAATAAATCTGATGTGAGTTTATTGCAAATTTGCTGTAATCACTTTATAACAAATTGTATGTAGAAATGGTTCCACTATTCCTTAAACTAAATTTTATTTAAATTTATAAAATATGTGTTTGCTGAAGAAAAAAGAATAAATAAACAAATCAATCAATTAAATTGCTTTTTCGATGTTGTAGAAGTAGTCCACACAAACCTATGTTTTCGTTCCTCTTACCTCCCCCACCTCATCTACCCCTAAATCTAAATATACCCATCAAATGTGAATCGCCATCTCGTCAAATGTTGTTTTTGAGATCCGAAACGGAAAAATAAACTTTTTAGAAATAATGACAAAATACGGTCATTACACTACAACGTTAAAAAAAAAACACAATATATATGTTTGAAATACTTTTTCTGATGCATTTGGATCATGGTCCGTTTAAAAAACTTTTCACGGAATGGATATATATATTAGTTTCAGAACATTAATTCCTTGATTTCCCCTGGAGATAAAATAAAATAGCTTTATTTCTATAATATAAATAAATAAATACAAATCTTCTAGCGAGCTACCATGAGATTAAATTAAATTAAATTGAATTAAAATGAATGGATGAAATCATTATAAGCAATTATCTTTAGATATATTTTAATGAATTATCTAAAATATTGAAATATGCCCAGATAGATAGGTGGACTTGTATAAGATTAAGAAAATCTAAAGATTCTAGCAGTGTCACTACTAAAATGTATGTCAATGCTGTTTGGAGTAATGTCAAAAATACTTTCACAAATGTTTAAAAATACTTTAACAAATGTTTAAAAAGACTAGTAATTTGTTTGTGTTAGTTTTCGTGTAAAATAATTATAATAGAAATAGAAATGATTAACAAATGAATAATTTACCTATTCAATAACATTTAAATTTACCACAGGAAATAAACCACTTCGGTGGCAGAATAGTCTAAGGGGTCACACTCGTGTTAGACTGGCCTACTGATGACGGGAATATCGGGGTTCAAATCCCGGTCAAGTCTATTCAGAGTGGTTTCCCCCTCTTCTTCCAAGCAAATGCTGGTAGAATACCACTTAAATGCTTCCTTTCTCATCCCTTAGAGTAACTATATATGTGTATAGCCTGAAGGTGATAAAAAAACTACATGAGGCCTGCTACAGTGGTCCAATGGTCTAAGGCGTCACTCTCCCAATAGACTGAATTATCAATGACGGGGAAATCAGGGTTCGAATCCCAGTCGGGTGTACTGATGGTGTGTTTTCCTAAATGGTTTTCCAATCTCTTTCCATGCAAATGTGGATACATTTCTTTATCCCAAAGGTTCATAGCACACATGCTTTTAACTCAAACAGTTAGTAAGACGTGATTCTAAAAACAAACAACTACTGTATACGAATTATTTGAGTTTAAAAAATACTTAAGGATTTTGTAAGAGTAATTAATTAATAAATCACTATTTTATTTCCAGGAAGAACATACTAACTTAATTTTTGCCCTTGTTTTGTTTTTGTATCTAACGGTGGTCATGCGATATAAGATCCAAAATAGGTTTAATTTACAGCAAAAAGAAGGTTAAGGTATAATTTTGGACTGATGTATTTATCACCATAATTTACCTCTCTCCTCTCTGCACTATTGCGGGGTGCATTTCATCTAAGTTACTTCGTAACCTTCTCAATACATGCTCTTTAGTTTAGATCTTTAATAGTCTTGATGTTGAACGTTCTTGCTCTAGAAAAAATAGGCTTGTTTCAAGTTGAGACGCAATAAAACGTCACTAAGCAGGGTCAAGTAATAGCAAGCAACTCCATGCCAGATAATTAAGTACATTCAAAGAAGCGTTAACAGACCAAGCAAACGTTCTTTGAGTTACGTGGTTCTTTTCAAACTTCCTTGCTCTAGGAAATATTTTGTTTGAAGTGAGAGTTAAGCCCGGTCAGCTATAAGACTAAACATTTAAAAATTTAATGTAGACCCGAGTTAGATAGTTGACTTAAGAATACATCAGAACTGAAAATAGCTTCTAAGGTAAGAAGACATTTAAAAAGTTTTAATTTGTTATTAATTATAAAGAATACTATCGAATTAAATTCAAAAACAAAATATTGCCACTTGTTGAAGTGTGAAACAATATAAATATATACACAGTAATTTCTATTAGTATAGTTTACGTAAATATATAAAGGTGTAGATATGTATACATATATGTACATACGCATAATGTATGTATGTCTGTACATATGTATCTATGTATGTATATGTATGTATATGTATAAACATATATATACAATATTGCATGTATATATGTGTATATATATGTATGTATATGTATGTATACATGAATATATTTATATATATATATATATATATGTATGTATACATGAATGTATTTATATATATATATATATATATATATATATATATACTAGAAATCCCGTACGGGGTTTCCCATGACCCACTGGGGTATAAGAATTATATAAGCTCCTCCCCCTTCTCCAATGGTGCCCGTATCTCTTAAACATAATTCTAAGCCAGATAAAACATATTTGATTAAAAAATTGTTAAAAATAGCCTAATTAAACATTTAAAAATCCAGCTTCGAAGTGCATTCGGTCCACCTTACGTCCACCTATGTTAAAAATTCCAGATCTCTGCGTGCCGTAGATTTGGCTGGGCATCGCACACAAACAAACACTCACTGATAAACACTTCCTTTTATTATTATAGAAGATTATAATTACCTACTTATATGA
>CABFVZ010000120.1:107635-152388 GCA_902151445.1 Timema monikensis
CAGCCGGGCCATTGGCCAGGACATTTTCTCTTAATTTTTTTTTCTGTTAAAATGCCACTATACCCATGACGTTGCTTACCTGTGACGTCACGACAGGTAAAGTTAGGATTTATCATGTTAGTGAATTTATGTTTTAATCGGCGAGTTTTAAAAATATAAAGTTGAAACAAAAACCATAGATCCTTAAATAATTTTAGAAATATCGTCACAAAACTATTATTTTTTATCCCGAAGTAGTTTTTCTGTAAAGGTTTTTCTTATAAACTTTGGCTATTTGACTTGATCATAAAAATATTCTGTAGGAGTCTTCCTGCAGGATGTGGATTAAAAAAGTCTGTGGTAGCATATGTCTAAATAAAATAGGAAAAAATAGGTAATTTTAAAAAGCAAGCCAATGTTTTCAAGGTACAAATATTAAAATAATTATGTAAACTCGTCAGAGGAAGAGGGAAAGGGTTATCAGCACATAGGCAAGAGCCCTCTCAGGGTGAACTTCTCATTTTATTTCCTCTCTTACTATTTCATACATTGGCGTCTAAGTGTGATAGCGCTTA
Organism: Timema monikensis; assembly: GCA_902151445.1. Lineage (NCBI taxonomy): Eukaryota > Metazoa > Arthropoda > Insecta > Phasmatodea > Timematidae > Timema > Timema monikensis. The sequence goes on from CABFVZ010000120.1 coordinate 108,190, forward strand.
AGAGAGCTTAGGTTCGTCAGGTTAAGATGCAGCCCATTTTTCAAAATAACTTCCAAATCTCCAGGTAGGCAACGTAGTTAAGCTAGCTGTCACGTGTCCTGTTACAGGTACTCTCCTGAGCAGGGTAAAGTAGATTTGAAGCACATGACACAATGACAGAGTTATTACTTCATAATATAATAGTAGATTTATGATTCCTCTAGATCAGTGTTTATTACAAACCAAGTGGTGGTGTGGTCATTTTTGGAGGGAAATCTTCGTGGAACGCCAGTTTGGAACACAATTTCACAGCAGAGAGAAATGTGCCTGAAAAACCGGAGTTCTTACAACCATCAAATAATCTGAAAGACCCTGGTAAGTCGTATGTCTATAAATACAACCATTTTAAATAAATAGATAGCTATGTATCTGCTGTAATAAAATGAAGAGTTTGTGTGGCTGTCATGAGTGTCTACAAAACGAGGAGGTCTGAAATTTTAAAAATTAGTAACCTCTGTGCACAAACATGTGCACCTCGAGGCCGGAATTTTAAAATTTTGACTAGAGTTTTTGAATTAATTAAAGCCGACACGACATTTCTCTCGGGTGGTGCTGGGTACTTCAGCAAGGTAATACTTTTTTTTTTTATCTAACGAACATTGTTTTCTTGTCGGTAAAGCTTTCAGACTGGTCATAATATGTTTTACAATGTTGTGAGCTATTATCTACTTTCATAACTTTCATATACGATATGCAATCAAAAATACTCCGCATGGTCTAAGGCGTTGCTCTCGTGTTATACTAGACTTCCGATGACAAGGAAAGCGGGGTTAGAATCCCATCGGGTGTACTGGGGGTGGTTTTCTCTACGCAAATCCAGGTATACTTCCTCTAAATTCAACCTTTTTTCATCCCCAACAAATTGGAATAACTAGTATAACAGTTAGTAAGAAGCCGTTCTAAAAAAAAAAAAGAAAAAAAAGGCCTGTATGCAAAAGGCTGAATGAATGACACAGCAATAGGAGAGGAGTAAAAATTGCGTTTATTTCCTATCTACTTCCCAGCAACTCAACTCACCTTCGACTCGTCTTCAACTCGTGTTTAGCTAAGCCTCGTGTTTGCATGCCTTGATCTAGCACGTCTCAGTAAAATAAAACGCGTCACGCGTGAAACACATGCGCAGTCTAGAGAACCAAACAATTTGTGTTAGGCTACGGCCATACTTACGGGCACGCAAGGCCTTGTTTTTCTATATGAGGGTGGCCATACCACGCAACCTTAGATAATATCATTGTGTGTGTATATATATAGAGCACATCTGTACTACAGCACTCGTAGCCCAGTAGTTGAAAAATTATCCAGAACTAATGTACCGTTGCTCAGGGGACGCCTGAGTGTACTTATCCTACATCCTTTCCATGTCCCGATGAGATGAGATGAGGGTGATAGTATTTGTGTGTGAAACCAGTGGAAACACTTAAACTTCTCTTATGCCCAACTAACCAAATTCAGGTGAACTTTGGGGTAGTTCCCCTTTCGGTAAAAATACCCATGGTATTAGCCGGGAATTGAACCCATGACCCCTGGGCTCGTAGCTGGGTGCACTGACCACGGAACCGGTTTCCCGTATAAATAACGTAGTACGACGCGTTGCTATCCTGGTCGCGGAGGCCCAGATCGAAAGTATGGCCGTGCCCTTAGTGGAAATGCTTTTCACTCATGCGTTACATTTTAATATTTACAAGATGTATTGCTGCCGAGTACCTAAAATCATCGCTCTATAACCATGTTAGGCAATATATCTGCAACACCGTAAATAGAGTCAAGAGACTCTTTTCACAGAGCAACTCACCGGTCCGAGGGCCAAGTGGCGTTATAACGAGCTCGTTAGGACCCCTCACCTCTCCGACTAACGGTTTCACCTGTTTGCGAGAGAGGTAGAGGCTCGGTGCTGGCAACAACAATTACAGTAGCCCCGTGGCTTCTTTGGTGCTGACTGACAGCTCACAGCTGACTTCTGACAGTCAACATTTAGGTATATATCTAAATTTCTACCGTCAGAAGTGACAGCTGCTAAACACATGTTTTTGCATATCATATGGTTGGGCGTAGGGATATGTAATTTGGTCTGGTAACTTTTCAAAGCCGTCAGCTGTCAGCTATTAGTCAGCACCAAAGAAGCCATGGGGCTACTGTAAGGCCTGCTCGTACTTCTGTGACGTCACAAATCTGTGTTCATGCAAGTTCCATGTGCTTCAACAACGAAACGTTGGTTTCGTCAATCAAATGTTATTTTCTGTATTTATTGTTGGAAACATTTTATGTAAAATATTACCTGTTTAAGTATAATACATTATTTATTTAGCTAACAACTAAGCTGAACATAAATTATATGAAAACATACGGTTCCTGGGCAAACATGTTAACATGACACTATATTGTTTGTGTAGCTTATTCATTAAATATTTTTAATTAGGTATATTTCTAAGAAATTACCAGATGAACAAATATTATTTTGATAAGCTTTATAACTAAAATAATTATAAATATAAAATATTAACTGAAAACGGTACATTACTATGGAGGAAAGCATAAAAGGCATTTAAGATATTCACATTAGATTAATTAGGTTAGTTATGATACTTAAATTCATAAATTAATAAATCCATCCACAAGTAAATAATTTAATGCATAATTTGATTACAATATATAAAGTTACTTTGAATTATTTTAATATTTATCAATATTGGGAAGTTTAATTTCTATTTACCCATTTTTATTTTTGAAAAACATAATGAAATTAATAAGGAAACAATATTTAATCGTAATAATAGAATCCAGTGTGAATGAAAATTAATTTAAAAATTGGAACTCGTAAAAGTAAAAAAGAATAATAAGTAAGATATAAATATTGATATAAAAATATATCAAATCTGAGATCAATAGACAATTTTAAGAAAATTACACTAAATGTATTTTAACAATGTCTAAAAAGGTTAAATAAACACATTAAACATGTGAGTCTAAGTCACATACATAGATAACATATTAAATTCATATAGCGATAACAAATGAGTTAAAGTCAAAAATCTAAATAAGACATATAATAACAAATGTAAAGAGGTTATAACAGAAAATATTATGAATTAGGGAAGGAGATGTATTAGATAAGGCAATTGATATTAACAAATTGAATTCTATTCTTATCTGGCGTTGAATACCCTTGTTCCTTAGTTTTCTGAGTGTAGATCAGCCAAAAATCTCGACATGTTTCAGCACATCGTCGGCGCCATCCTCAGGACTGAATATAAGAAAAAGTCACATAAGTTATGGTGCAAGTAACCCGGTGTTAGCCAATATAAGAAAAGGAGATAATATAAGAGTGCTTTAAAAAATGTTGATCTAGGAAATCACATGAATAAATGAAATATCATATTTACTATATAAAACACATGATGTGAGTTCTTCCAGCAGTTAATGGAATAGAACTGATTTAAAATTAGAAACATATGTGTAAATGTAAACTAAGGTTATAATAATCTAGAACAAGTTTAAAGTCAAAGATAATGAAAATTAATCCAAAAGGTGGTGTAAGAGCTGAGACGTTTAAGTGTGGAAACCGTGATAAGATAGAAACATAAGTAAGCAAAAAATATAAAAGGTAAAATGTAAAATGGGAAAGTAAATGAGAAAGTGTATTATAACAGGGAAAATGGAAAAAGGTACAAATCTTCTCGACATTGGACTGAACAGGTCATTAGCTACTGTGGAATGATATCATTGCTGAGGTAACTGCAGGTCTTATCGATAAAAGCTTTATCTTCACTTTCTCTGTCTCTGTTAACTGTTGCCAAATCTCCTCACTTTCAGTTAAGTCTGAAGGTGATTTGCTGGGGTAGAAAGGAGCTACTAGCAACCTCGACAAACCAGCGTTGCAAAACTGTTTTTATATTTGAGGGGAGATAAACGAGAGAGCGGCAACGCTGTTTCCCAATAGTAGGCATTCAATTCCCTCAACGATGATATCCAGTGTAGCGATATCGAGTGATCATGTGCCCTTTGATTGGACGTTTCGATGGTGTCAATATCACCATCTGGCGGTAGCGGTGCTGGCATGCCAGAAGTGTTTCCTAGATTTTAGGCAACACTTCAAACGTTTTAAATAGCATAGCACCTCACGTGGACATCGGCAACCATGGGTTCCTTATATAAATATAGCAATATCAGCAATTATAGTCATTCTTCAAATATTAACAACAATCAATGTTAAATTAATAAACCCGAATTATTAATTTGTGATCTTTATTTCAAATTAAAACTATCATAAATCAAGTGTGATCAAATAGTATACTAAACCAGTCAGGATCCAAACCAAAGACGTCTGGGGTTGAAACACCATGTGCCGTTATAATATAACGAGATTATTTCTTTGAAAGATGTACTGCCTCAAATGACCGAATGACTAAAACAGTCCCCATCCATAATGCCAACTGAAGCGCAAGTGTGCGTTGCAGAAACTCTTTCAAACATGTTGACATTGTTCATACTGTTGTGAAACACCTCAAACAGACCCAAACATTGACAACATGTTTGCACAACAGCCAGTAGCGTGTCGAGGAGTGCTACCACGGTAAGTAGAGCTTGATATAACTATACCTGTGATATGTTCTAGCCCACATTGGTCTCAAGTTGACCAATAATACAGAGAAATTATTTGATAATTCCAAGTCCAGGCGATATATAAAATAATCGAGATATTCAAAATTCAAACGAACTATTTGTTTGAATATCTAGGCAACTGGTACACAAAAAATTAATCATCTCAATATATGATACTAGTAAACACATTTTATAATTATATGCTATATAAAAACAAGAAAATTTAAACCATCAGATATAACTTTCAAGTTCACTGATCGTATTAAAAATGGTTTTTTTTACGTCTGGTTGGGATTCGGTGAAGCTTTTTAGGTTCTCGATCATTGTAAGTGCTTCAGAAACGGATGGATGCTTGGATGTCTGTGCTGTTCATCAGAAGATTCTTGGATATTTTTGTTCTTTACTTCTTCAAGAATCTCCCCAGTTGTCAGCGTGACACCATCGCGTCGTTAAGTTAGATTTGAAATGAGTAGAAAATCGAAAAAATGAATAATGTATAGGCTTCGATCTATAAAAATATTTCCTTCTAAAATTCTAATTAAATGTTATTATTTATCATTGATATAGATAGGAATATCATGGGGAATCAAGGTGTGTTCGATCTATCCAATTTTTTTAAATTGACCTTTGTCGAACTATCCAAGTCCTACCGTACATAGCTTTGGAGCCACACAACTCAAATGGAAACATATTTCCTTCGATACCTAACCAATTAGGGTTTTGTTGAGTGCTGATAACCGATCACAGGTACATTTTAAATCAACTCTGCTTACTCTGGCAACACTCCGAGACACGCCACTGACAACTGACACTATTGCGCAAATTATTTTAGAGAGTATGGGGACCTTAGGGCTTCGTCATATTCATGGCGGAGTCGAAGCATATTGTCTGAATTGACTGTTTTCTGTCGTTTCCTTTTCTTCCGTTTTTCAACTGTTACAATTATTGGTAACACTGGTCTCTTAGCCCGCCTCTCCGCTGAAAGGTATCGGATTGTTTTATTCACAGATAAGATGACCGTGGCCTACGTGACAACACTAGGACGATACAGCTTAGTGAAGAAGCCGATGCTGGAGTACAAGGCGGCTATAGAATATTGCGAGGAAGAGTTCGGCTACCTCGCGACCATAGACAACCCGGACGAAAGGCGAGAGTTGAGTGATCTCTTGGCGATTCACGAAGAAAATGAACGCGGCCTCTACGATTTGGAGGCTTATGTCAACTTAGCACAAGGTAAGAACGGGTGTAGGACTAGTAGGTTATTTTTAATGATTACGTTCAATACTTTGGTTACCAGGAGCACCACCTACTAGAAGGGAGCCATCCTCTTGCACGATCTGTCAGCTAAGAAGCTTTAGACCCACTATACTGCGATTTAAACTGCTTTAGGAACCGCGTGGTGGGTAGGCTAAGGAGCATAGTTGCCACATAGCAGGAGTTCACGAGTTACTCCTATGCAAGCATACTCAGTGACTGTCAAGAAATTTGGCAACGGCATCGGTTGCTATGACAATTACCTTTCACGGATTGGCCGAGCATGTGACGAGCCTCAACTCTCCAATACGGTTGCGCAGAATTCAATCCTAAATCGGTTTGAAACGCATTATAGAACTCTTCTATATCTTTTTTTAGCCGCTTCTTTAGGGTTACACGCTTGTGAATTAATTACTCTAATGTGTAAGGGTTAATAAGTAAGGTTGTATTTAGAAGAGGTGTACCCACATTTGCGTGGATTAAGAGGGGGGAGATATTTAGGATAAACCAAACTCACAACACCTAATCAGGATTCAAACCCAGATCTCATCATCGATAGTTCAGTCTATTACGTGAGTGACACCCTTTAGAGACCATATGGCTACCAAAGTGGGTTGCAGCATTATTAACTAAATAAAATTAATGATGACTGTTACAGACGGTCGAAGGATCTACAAGCGCGCCATCCCTTGGCCGATGGACGAACACGAGTATTGCCTCACACTTAGGCTGGACGGAATTTATGTCCAATCTAACTGTCACAACCCTAGAATATTCTTCTGTGAACGTGATCAGTTGTAAAAACAACTATACCAAGTTCTTGTAATGTGGACTATTGAAACAGTCTGTTTTTCACAAAAATGTGTGCATATAAAATAATGGTAAATGTAAATTTATATATAAACTAAACCATTAAATATGAATGTGTATTTATGTAAGTGATAGAATATTAAAAATACTTATCAGTTGAACCTTAATGATTCATTAAATATTTTGTTTTATTGAATCCCATTTGTGTGTGGGTGTGTGTTTCTACTACCGCGTTTTAACAAATACGTGTTTATTAAGATTTTTATATATAGTACCAATGGTTTGGTAGATGGGGTAGTTCCCTTTTCCTTCCTTCTTTCTGCTGATATGTTTAAAAAAACTCCCTAATTATATGAAGTATAACTAATATATGACTAAGGATGTGTTTAATTTATATTTCACACTATTTATGTGTCTTTATAAAAAAAATAATGTGATTGAATATTTATTACCTCTAGATGATAATGTTTACGTTTTATGTGCCACCAAACCAAAAAGTGGTTCTTCCAATAATATTGTTTGTCTCCATGTCTAGATGAATGTTTGTACTACTGTATTTCTATACCTTTCGATCTGATTGTACCTGAGATTATAGCCGAAAGGATTCGAAGGCTTATCTCAAAATTGTTATTTATATGTTATATGGGCGAACTCTACATAAAATCGTGGTTATGATTCTATCCTTATAATTAAGGGAAGTTTCTAAATTACTGATTTTTGAACAATAGATATTTTTTGAAAACGTATCTAGCAATTTGGTTCAAAATGGGACGTCAAGGAGTAGTAAACACTATAAATAAGTGTGTAAGTTCAATTTTCTAAAAAAAAGAAAAATATTAAGAGTAGTTGAGTGATTTTTGAAAACTTGAAATTAAGAATAAAAAAGGCTCAAACAGCGTCTTACTACCCGTTCGGGCAATAAATTGATGATGTACTAATAACGCTAATGTTTTTAGGGATTGGAAAGATTATATTTATACCAAGTGTACCCGCATTTTCGTGTATGGAGAGTGGAAAACCGTTTTCGAAAAACCACCCTCAGTACACCCGATCGAGATTCAATTTTCAAACTTCCCGTCATCAGCAATAAAGTATACTGCAAGAGTAGCTCCGAAGACCATGCGACCATCGAAGCGGGTTTACATATTATTCCAAACATTAATAAGCTCCTCTGCCTCCCGGTCATAGCGTGGCTTTGTAGGTTAGAGATACAACCCGCGTTACAATACAACCATGCTATGACCGATGACTCGATTAGGTTCTAGAATAGTGATTATATAATAGACTAGAAACTTTTATAATATTACATTATTGAGTAGGACCCGTCTCGGTGAAGTAGTTGGCTAACGCGCTTGTCGTGTTTAGCTTGACTGCTGAGGACGGGGAGATCGAGGTTCGAATCTCGGTCGGGTGAACTGGGGGTGGTTTTTCCTAAATGGTTTTCCACTCTCCCGGCACGCAAATGCGGGTTCACTTCCTCTAATTCAACCTTCCAATTCCTAATCCATTAGAGTAATTAGTACTTAAAGCGTATAACCCGGAAGGGTAGTAAGACGCGGTGCTAAATATTATTATTATTATTTAGTAGGATAAACGAAGCGACCACAAGCCAAAATCATGTTACGAGTAAAGTTATAAATAAACAAATAGAGTTTAATACGTACTGTAGTCTCATACACGGTTGTAAAGGTGGTATAATGGACGAAAGTGACTTATGTCAACCTATTTGTAAATAATTATCAATACAAAGCGTTATCAAACGAGTATAATAATATTTCCCTAAGTATTATTGTATAATTGACCCTTTCATAAGTTATTGAAAGAACAAAATATATTAATAAAAATATAATGTTGTTTTTGTTTTGCAGTTGTTACAATAAGAGATTTTATAATTAAGTGAAATATAGTAAATTTAAAGCATTTTTATATTAATACTTATATTTTCATTTAAATGGCCACCAAAAGAAAACATATGTTTTGTTAATTCCGAGAAAGAGCTGTACAAAATATTATTTTCAAAATAAAGTGTGTTTATTTTGTAAACAACGCATGATGAATACATCCTAAGGCAGTTTGTATGACGTCATCAATCCCATTGGTTCAACTAGTTCACCATCTTGATTGAAGAAATAAACGTAGCATTTTAGAAGCTTTCATAAGTAAACCACAGACGCCGCTTCCACAAAAAAAAAAAGAAACATTCAAACGGTTGCTTTATTAAGTTTTTGTTTGAATATTTAAAAACTGTTAAAAAAATAAACAGAAAAAATTATTTGTTGTGTAGGCCACAAATGTGACAGCGACTTAACATACGGTCTTGCAGATAATATTATGTTTTGGCGAATGGATACATGATATTTTTTCCTATTTGTAACCTCCCGCCCTTCCAACTATGTATGAGCCATAGGTAAATTTACTGTATGAACAGACACGATTTTCCGAAATTCTCTCATTTTCACGTAAAATTATGATTCAACAAGTTACTATAAAAATATTCAACAAATGTATTTAATCACATCTTTAAAAAATGTGTTGATTTAATAGGAGCGGATTTTTTTATTGGTGTTTTTTTAGCGAAATTAACTGCATAGCCTTTACCTTTCTAAGGTAAGAGGATTAAGAAATAGCAGAGATAACAGATTACGTTTTAACCGGGAAGCGGTGTACGATGTACATCAGAAAGTATGTACGATAGTGTAGTACAATTTATCTCCCCTATACAAACTGTCAGTTCATGTCCGCCAAGCTGCTGTAATTAGTCGCCCACGTGGTATCATTCACAGAACTTCCCTCGTCTCTCATTAGACAGCGCTCGTTAACACGAATAGAGATAATGGGGCAGCTGGTGACGAATAACCCGGCTGAGTTTGTCGCCTCCTGCCGTCATGCACTTCAGAGAAGTTTTGGGTCGCTGCTCGAATCCAGTCAAAAGGTAAGAGAACCACAGACGCATATTAAACCATTACTTAATGTAGGATGTAGAACCGTTTAGTCATAGGGGTAACCTTTTATGGAGAAAATATGAAATAAGTGTACTACAGTCCTCGTTGGTAGATATATAGTCACACCTCAGTGGCGTGGCATGGGGTATTTCCAGGGTAATCAGAGCTTTTACAGACTGTGCCTGTGATCATTTTCTCTCCCACTTGGTTTCCATTTCCCCGATCGTGCATAGGCTCATGGGAATTTATTTTACAGTGTCATATCGTGTCGTGTCGTGTAGTGTAGTGTTGCCTAGTTTATGATATCTTGTTAAAACTGTACCCGTGATGTGTAATACCCCACTCGGTCCCCATTTGACCGAACATACAAGTACATAGGCTCTTCTCTACATACCCCATATGAGAAACTACAGGGTGGCCCACGGAAAAGTAGCCCTCCTCCTATATCCAGCAGGCGCCTCACTCTGTATTGGAGGAGGTCAATACTCTTCCACCCATATTGTGACATGAAGAATGAGTCAATAAAGCTTTAGACAAGCAGTTCACTTGTTCATTCTTCATGTCACAATATGTGTGGAAGAGGATTGACCTCCTCCAATACAGAGTGAGGCGCCTGCTGAATATAGGAGGCAGGCTTCTTTTCCGTGGGCCACCCTGTATTTCCATTAATACTTGACCAATGGATGTTATATTGAGTGGGTAACACAATTCTAAGGCACAGTTTAAACTAACTTTTACTACCCCCTTTGGCAAAGCTACATCACACACCACTGGTAAACATAGCTTAAATGAGATAGAATGGAGTGGTATTAATCTAAGTATTTTTACACTTTTAATAACAAAAAACCCTTAAAGCCAATATCAATTTTTACTAAGGTATATAACGTCCACTTTCTGGACCGATTTATTATATCTTATTATATCATATAAACTTACTTAAATTTTGAACAAACACAACATTATGTTCCCTGGCCGTTAATTCATCACTGCGAAAGAATACATTCAAATCTCCACAATGATACATTTTTGACCATGATAGTATTCGAACCCAGAACCCTTAGCTCAGTAGACGGACACGCTACCGAATGAGATTTGGTGCCGGACCCCAAAATAAATAAAATATTCCTTCTTTAGATACGTTAAGTTAATGTTCAAAACATGGTAATTTCAACAATTCTTGAATATCTGTCCTGAACATGTTTGCATAGTACAAGTCAGTCATTCATATCCCTTATCGGGCTTCTCGTAATCCAAAATTATTTTTTCTCAATAGCTCTTATAAGGTCGTTGTATTTATAGCGCCAATTCTAGATTTGTCAAATTCGACTTTTATCATAGGTTAAAAGAAAAGCTAAACTCAGAAAGTTATTTAAGGAAATCCTTTATCAATAATTTATCACTAAGAGGTTCTGCCTATAATATCTAAATTTACAATATTCTGATTAATTTTTTTCATATTGTTACTGCTTTTAGCAACTCTTTAGTTATTTTTTATTATTGATATTTTTTTATTAATATCATTATTCATTACTTTTTTCTTTTTTGTAACTATTAATAATTATATAACATTATTTAACCATTATTGTTTATCTTATTTTCTCGTGTAAATATTTATATTTGTAAGGTACTTGTGTACTTTTCAGTGCTGGCCTGTTATAGGTCTTACGACTGTTGGCCAGCACTATAATAAAGGAAATTAAAATTCAAATTATTATTATTACTACATGTAACATTTTTTTTTGCACCACGTCTTAATACCAGTTCAGGCTCTACGCATATTTATTAACTACGGCTAATGTGTTAGGGATGAGGAAGGTTGAATTTAAAATAGGTTTACCCGAATTTGTTTGGACGAAGAGTAGAAAACCATTTAGGGAAAACCACCCTCAGTAGACCCAAACGCGATTCGAATCCCTGTCTCCCTGTCATCAGCAGGCCAGTTTAACAAGGGAGTGACGCCTTAGACCATCCGGCCACTAAAGCGAGTACACGCACTATTTTAATTTGTGTTTATGCATGAACATATAGTACTAGAATAGTAATCATATTTTGTAAACGTCACGTCGGGAAGAAAATTTATTTCTAAGAAACATTAGGATATATGCATTTAGGATAAAAACAATGGCCCTTTGACCTGATTAAGCCCGATATATTTTCTCGGAAGCTATATATCGACTTAAAATCTCTAGGATACTGAATTAAAATCCTTTTGAGGGTGAATTAATGATATAATATGTAGGATAAGGTTTTAACTAGTACCCACACAATACAATACATCAGTGTTGTTTCCACACGCTTAAGTGGCCAAATGGTATAAGGCGTTACTCTCGTGTTAAACTGGCCTGCTGATGAAGGGGAGATCAGGGTTAGAATCCCGGTCAGTTGTACTGAATGTATCTTTTCCTAAATTGTTTCCTAATCCTCTTCCACGCAAATACGGGTGGACAACCCCCCCCCCCTTTCCTCCCGTATTGATTCCTTATTCATACCGTCCCCATTATAGTAATTATCATATATGCGTATAACCTGAACAGGTAGTAAGACCTGGCGATAAAAAAAAAAGTGTTGCTTAGGATTAAGTATGGTGTCTTAGGGCAAGTTAGTTTGTAAAACGGATGCAGATATAAGCTTGTGTTTAGAAAGCTTTCGGCAAATACTGTAGCATAGAATAAAAAAATTCATTCTTTTTCATATAGAGTGAAAAAATTTTACTATTATTTTCGTGTTAATTTGTAAATGCATGAATATTAAATTAATTAATTGTTTTTTAAATAACCAGTTTAAATTAATATTTTAGATTTAAATAATTATATTTTCTATTCTAGTCATGGAGTGGATGAACTTGAAAATATATGTCTTCCTGGTTGCATATTTTACCTGCGAGGCTCGACCACAGCAAAAGATGAAAAATGAGTCAAAGTTTATTCCAGAAAATCGCCACGGAATTGAGGTAAGATTTAAGGCCGTCGCGACGCCTCGGTCAGCTAGAAAGAATCACTCGCTGTCAGGCCACACCACTCGGCTTAAAATAAAACGATCTGTGTCGTTTTCTTGAACTACTTCTATATTCTCTCTAAGCTTATACTCCCTTTCGAACTTAACCTTCAACCACACAATGACATGTCCATAAGAAAGAAACCCTTCCTTCACCTCTGACAAGACGTGTATTAATCACATCTTGTGAATGTGGGGAATGCCAGGCCTCCACCGTGGTTCGGATCCCAACGTTAAACTATAGGTCCTCCATTTCATCTCACAATCACCCTACCATTAAACATTAGCGTAAGTGCGTGTAAACCGAACGGGTAGTAAGACGCGGTGCTAATAATAAGAAGAAGAAGAAAGAAGGGAAAGGAAATTACGAGCATTCTTATCTCAAGGTACATAGAAAAGCTCGCTGCTAGTTTTCAAATATCTTAAAATGTTCTGTTTTGAACCTATAAAAAAATTACTGTATATGTTGCAGGAAGGCTAAATCTAGAGCCCTTTTTCAAGGAGCCTATAGTCTCATAACTCAGCAAATACTATGTTGAAAATGAGATAATGATACAATTTCATACATTTTTTCGACAAATAAAACTCAAATTATAGGGTTGTAAAGGAAAAAGAGCCCTGTAGGAATATTTCGACCTTATTTTGGCGAGAACCATATTTTTAAATAAGGCATCGTAGTATTAAATAGAGAGTTAGAGCTGAGCGTCTGCGCGGCAATTTCTGGCTTGCCGAGGCGGCCCCCTTAAGAGTACACCTCTTAATTGTTTGACAGACAGTGATCAACTATTGACATCTACAATTTTAATTAATGTTTAATTATTGTGTTCAAACATCCAATCTTCACGCTTTACTACTCGTCCTAAGCTGCTGGGGTAGAGATGGATAAAGTAGAATTTAGAGGAAATGTACTACTATTTGGGTAAAGGGGTAATGAAAAAAACATTTAGGGAAACCAACCTCAGTCCTCATAAAAAGTCGTTATTATTGGTCCTCTCAAATTGCAAATATAGCAAGTACTGTCAAATAATATTTGAGTGCGACCCAAGTTACCTTGATCTGTCATAATCAATAATGTGCTTTTTGAAATTTGAACAGTTTAATATGAGAATATAAGTTTCTTTGATTTTTTTTTTCTATTAAGGTGGGGACACAAGTTTTTGAGCAAATATTTAATTAAATGAAGTTATAGACAAAAAAAATCAAACGTAGGTTGGAGAAACGATGTGTGATCACAAGATATTCGATACAATTAAATATCGATCGCGGTTCGAGGAGTTTCCCGACCCCTGCTGTAAGCTATAATTCATTGTGTTTGACTGTCTCTGTATATGTACTCATTATAATTAGGTCGCATTTGGTCCTTAAGGACGATGGGGAGGATTTAAATATAATTTGTCCTCCTCTAGCTTTATGATTTATATTAATCATCACGTTAAGGCGCCACTTTCTTTATACATATATGTTTTTATTATCGTGCTGGATAACTCTCAAGAGCCTTACGGGACTGGTGTGTTGTTTGTGATAAGTGTGCTTTTGTAATTGATATATATATATGTAACTGTTGTTAAATAAATGTTCCTGAAAAACAAAAACACAAAATAGTAAAAAAGTAAAGTGACTAAAATACTACTTAACACTTGGACAAAGAGTTAGTAATAAAAGTTTTATTGAACATTGTAGGTTTTTTAAATAAATATATAGCTTTTTTTCTATATTTGTTCTAATTAAATATGTTTTAATTTATTAGGAAGGTTCACCATCATAGAAATAAATATTTTAAAAATTGTATTCACAATCTCGCAAGGTTTTGATATACCTACTTAACACGTATGAGCCACATTCGCATTCTGTCCCCTTGGATAGTTTCAGCAACATCCGCTGTCGGCCAACGACGCCTCTAGAGGCTACGAATAAAACAATTTAACAATATTGAACGTCCACTGGCAATAATATGACTGACGTTGATTGTGTTACGAGTTGCAGAACTTTAGGGGAAATATATCTACTGCCGTCACAACTGTCAAGAGTGATGACGTCACTACAGATTTGGAGAACCAAGTAAGACATAGGAAACAATCCAAACAAGACTTCGAATGGATCGGTCGGAAATTCAGAAAGGAGACAAGTATTCTACCTTATGTAGGTAGGTTAGTAAAAAGATATATTTAGATTTAAAACAATAGTTACTATTATTATTATTATTTAGCACCGCGTCTTACTACCCGTTTAGGTTATACGCTTTAAGTACTAATTACGCTAATGGATTAGGAATTGGGAAGGTTAAATTAGAGGAAGTGAACCCGCATTTGCGTGGAGGGAGAGTGGAAAACCATTTAGGAAAAACCACCCCCAGTTCACCCGACCAAGATCTCTCCGTCCTCAGCAGTCGAGCTCAAAACGACAAGCGCGTTAGCCAACTACACCACCGAGGCGGGTTTTAAAACAATACATGACCATTTAAAATAAACAAAGCAATATATATTTTAAAAGGTAAGAGGTAAAACCCTGGATAGTGTGTTTAATTCTGATCCAGACGGAAGACGGGGGTTCAATCCTAAATGAGATTGTTTTTATTCTAAGGATATTTCCATTAATCATCCAACTTAAAATTTATTTTAATTATGATTTTATGTAATATTTTATATTTAATAAATCTTTAAAGATTTTTAATTTTAAATGTATTTTTCCAATACTATTTTTATAAACATATTTGAATATATATCAAGATTTTCTTTGTAATATTTATAAAAACTTTCAAAATAAAATAAATATATATCATGTAAAGGAGAGGATCATTTTTTCCTTCCAGATAGGCATTTATAGTTCTCAACAACCTATTTGGTAAAACTGTAAATCAGGGTTTCCCAACCTTTTTATTCTGGAGGAGCCTTCACATCAGAAAAATACATTCTGGCGCTATCATTTATTTTTATTACACTAATATTATAAACATTCAATAATTACAGTTAAATTTACAAATATAAAACTAACTAAAAACATAAAAGGTTCTGGTTGCACCTCTGGTAAATTTCCTTTATTAAGATTTGAAAAAAATTGACAATCTTAATTACTGACGCTATTATGGAGGAAAAAAAAAAACAAAAAAATACACCCAAAAATTGTCCCACGGAGCCTGAGATAACTATGGCGGATCCCGAGGGCTTAGCGGGTCACAGTTTGAAAAAAGGCTTCTGTGAAACCGACGCGTAAATAATTCATTCTAAAAATATTAAAGATGTTTGAACATTGTATTAATTTTAACGTAGGTATCCCGAGCAAAGCCGGGTATATTATTAAGAACTCCCTAAAATTAATTCTGTTCGTATGATTAAAAATTATATTCTCTTGTTCTAAGTTTTGCGAAAGAGGTTTACGTTGACGTAATTAATTACAGTCAAATTTTAACAGTAAGAACCTTAAATCTAGAACAGCTAGAAAATTTTACTCGATCTACTTACATTTATTCATAAGTCAAGTCATGTTATCTACAGCTATCACTTTTGATTTAAATACCTATAAAATAATAAAAATTTAGTAGAATTTTATCAATTTTAATTACAAAATAATTTTAACACTCTAAAATGTATTCCAATCAAATTCTTATATTATCGACAAGAAGCGTATTTTAAGGTCCTCATTAATTTATATGAGTTATTTTACAACTTGTTTAATCACTAGATTAAAATTTCTTATAATAAATTATACAAAAGACAGATGTTCATGGAAACAAAAGAGAAAAGATAATGTAAACTTAAATTAATCGCCCAAAACTCTTTCAAAAAAAGGGAGAGAAGAGATAATACAGAGATTTTGTTCAAACAACACCTTCTACAGAAATTAAACTTTAATTTGGACTCGACTTATAAAAAAAATTGAAAATGTTACATTAGTTTAGTTTTTTATCATTAAAATGGTGGAGAAGGACTATACTTTGTGCTGTTAACTTCAAATAATACAACTTGTGAATGTGGTTCGGATTCCACGTTAAATTGTAGGTCCTCCATTTCATCTCACAATCACCCTACCATTACACATTAGCGTAAGTGCGTATAACACCGAACGGATAGTAAGACGCGGTGCTGCTGCTGCTAATAATAATAATAATAATAATAATAATAATAATAATAATAATAATATTATTAATAATAATAATAATAATAATAATGTTGAGAAAGAGAAAATTATGTTATGACACAAATATAGTTGTAGAGTGTGAAACATTAATCCAGTATCAAACTGACCCTTTAAAGCTATTAAACATATGATCACTCATTATATTATTGTGTGTGTGGGGTTGCCTAGCTATTTTTCCAAGCTTCTTGAAACAATTGGCTAACACTCGTACAAATTAGCATTTAGCGAATGTTTTTTTCAATTATTTAGAACTCGAATAAATGGGCTCGTAGAATACATGTCTGACCGTTAGTTTTTTATCACCACATTTTACTATCGGTTTAGGTTGCACACATTTTTGACTATTATGGGGTAAGAATGATGAAGGAAGCATTTTAAGGGTAATCTACCCGATTTTGAGTGGAAGAGGAGTGGGAAAGCATTTAGGGAAAACCACCTTCAGTAGATTCAACAGAAACTTGAACCTTGATCTCCCCATCATCAGCAGTCCAGTCTAAAGGTGAATTCACACATACGCTGAAATTTGAAAGAAGTAGAGTCAGTCCACACCTCTTAGTGGCGCAACTGTTCACACGCTCATGGAAAGTTGAGAAGCCCTGTTTAACCATGATGCATTTAAACGTCAAATATAAAAACTTAATTTTCACAATCAGTGCAAATTACTGTACTTAAAATAAAATTAATTGTTTTACTTACTGCCTGGGTTTGATTTTGTCATCGATAAAACTCATGGCTTCCAATAAACTGTCGTTTTTAAAGCATCACTTTTAAGATACACCATCTTGAGAATGTGCTGTGTTTATAAATAGCGCATGTTTGAAAGTCTGCGCATGCGCTAATCGGGTCTTACTGGCGGGATTTCTGTAGAAGCACTGGAGAAGTTTGAATTATCTCTACTCGAGCAGGCCACGCGGACTTTATATGATTGGATTAGAGGTTTCACGTCACCAAATTTCGGCACTGCTCTCGTTTCACGGCGAGCGTGTGAATACACAGTAACACGAGAGTGAAGCATTAGACCATTCAGCCACTGAATTGAATGACCGCTAGTTAGTTACTATATTTGTATAAGTGTCTCGGTGTCCTCCAGTGGTACAGCACTCTCTGACCCTGCGCAACTTCACGTTGGTCAAAGTGCCCATGCTGGGCTTCATGACGGCGCAGAAACACTGTGAGAAGAATGGCGGCCACTTGGCCACCGTCAAGGCTCAACAGGACGTGGACACGATGAGGAAACTCCTGGCTCTGTCCTCTTACGAGAACGACAGGTACATCTTCGAGGCCTACGTCGGGGACGGGGGACGCCAAACCAACATTTATGGTGAGTTTGAACGGGAAAAAAATTGCTTCGTTTTTAATTAACACTTTCTTTCTATTAGACCCCCATTTCTTTTTTCAGCAGCTCTGTTGACTCGTACGAATTGTATTCCTCAAGCATTTCCTAACATCAGCTTCTCTTTCTAAAATACTGAAACTTCATCTTTTTCTCTTGCTCGAGGTCATCCATCAGTTGTATTTAACATCTTCCTGACCCCCATCTCCCATTCACCTTTTACTTTCTTAATTATGTTTAACATTAAGTCAAATTTTCATTAAAAAAATTATAATTTTATAAAACACAAAAATAAATGCTGGTTCCAAAATAAAATTGATATTTTACTATTAGTATTAATTTATAGGTATTGTAATAATGGCATGTCTGAGCTACATAAAACTGTAACTCATTTTGCTAAAATATTAGCCAGTTATAATATACCTTTGACCAAGCGGCTAATGTACTAACCCTACATTCTTTACGTTGAGGCTTTTTCCATGTCCTGATTAGATGAGGGAGATTAGTGAATATGAGGGTGTGAAGCCAATGAAGATCTTAACCTAATCCAAGACTAATTAGTCAAACCCTGGCGACAATAGAAATTATTCTCCTTTCGAGAAAAAGTCTCCGGTACCAGCTCAAACCCGGGACTTCTGGGTCAGCAGTCAGGAGCTCCGACCACTATACCACAAGACCAGTTATTCTATAAGTATTGATATTATCGTGTTTCACCGCATAATTGTCACACCCTGTTTATTTAGTACAAAAATGTGTTTATAAAATTTCATCGCATAGTTATTAAATGGTATAGTCCTGTTCATCACGCCAATTTAAAAGGTAAACAGAGGCAAACTACTTCTTCCTTCCTCTCTTCCTCATTTACACAAACCACTAAGGTTATATAACTGTTTACCTTAGATGGGCAGTTGTATTCTCACGCACTGCAAACCTAGAATTCTCATCGCCTGCGCATTGAAGGTAGATATATTTCCGAAATCCTAGTTGCGTGGTTTGTATAGTAGCCCCATGGCTTCTTTGGTGCTGACTGACAGCTCACAACTGACTTCTGACAGTCAACATTTAGATATATACCTAAATGTTGACTGTCAGAAGTGACAGCTGCTAAACAAATGTTTTTGCAGATCATATGGTTCGGCGAAGGGATACATAGTTTGGTCTGGTAGCTTTTCAAAGCCGTCAGCTGTCAGTCAGCACCAAAGAAGCCATGGGGCTACTGTAGCAAGAGTGGGCGGGCAGGTGAAGCTACCGAGCGTCACTCACATGATGTGGTAAGACTTATCTTCCCACGCAAGCTAAACTAGAGATCATATGCTAGCGATACATTAAATTTTCTTAACGCTTCACATAATGGTCACACCCTACTTTTTTTTCCCACAAAATTTTGGCATAAAATATGCGACAATTATGTGCTGAAATAGGTTATCCATCAGAAATAACAGATGCAGATCACAAGCTTTGACGTGTGATTAAGTGAAAGTATGGTTAGTAGCTTTGTTATCTGACCTATTAAAATGAGGCCGCACTAATCAAGTTATGTGGCGACTCACTTTCTATCCACGTTGGTTCACATATTATTATTTTATACCAGTAGAAATTACGATCCATCCTTACGATCTGTGAACATAGCGATTGTTTGACACGTCAATTACTGTCTTTGTACAGGTAACAACACGGAAAATATTCCTTACGGCTCCCCAGAATCTGAAGAGCCGTATGCCGAAGAGCTGTGCACAACACTGAAGAAAGAAGGAATTCTTAATAAAGTGGATTGCTCTTGGTCGTTGGCATTCTTCTGCGAGGCCGGACGAGAGGTTTTACACCTATAATGACAGTCCGTGATCGAAATACTTATCAAAAATAAGCATAACTTATATGGACATTATTTCCAAGTATGCACCCGTAGAGGTATTTAATATTATCTTGAGTGATAAACATTTAATCACTTTAGAGTAAAGGGTCAAGGATTCCATTTTCAGCACGATAAAAAAAATCGATCTTCGTTGAAATTGGAGGTTGCCTTTTCACGTTGATTAATTAACGGCAGGAATTCTCAGTGCTGAGTTTGTTCTAGAATTAAGCTTGTTTATGTCATGTGCAAGCCCGTGGCCCGCCAGTAATTTCAGGGGGGTTTGATGGGTATAGCCCTCAATTGCCGGAGGCTAAAAAAAAATTAAAATATTAAACACCTCTAGAAGATCTTTAAAGTGTTTTTTATGGTATCGTAATCCCATAATTAAATATTAAACACCTCTAGAAGTTCTCTGAAAAGTGTTTTTATCGTAGCTTAACCCCCTAATTAATGAAGTCTAGGAAAAATTCTAAATATTAAACACCTCTAGAAGCTCTCTGAAGGGCTTTTTATCGTAACACAGCCCCCTAATTTGTACTTGTACATTCATTTTTATATTGTTTGAACCATAAATAAAGCCATATATATTTTGGTCATAAAATTTCGGGGGTAGGGGTGTTTGAACCCCTAGCCCCCCTTACTACGGCCTTGGTTGTGTGTTTAGTTAATCAATCGGCTTAGACTATAGCTACTCCAACATAAAAAAAAGCTTGAGTAGAAATAATAAGTATAGCAAATATTTTTGGGACACTCTGAAATTATGTAGTGAAATTGTATAAGAGTATGAAAAGCTTTGCTAGCTTGGACTTCACTTTGAATATACATAAATCTTAAAATCAAAGAAAATATTTTTTGAGATTTGAAAATTAAAAAACTTCGGCAGAAAAAATATCGACACGCATTTATGCCCAATTAATTTTCATTTGGTTATAATTATAGTGTATAAATTATAGTTAAAGTGACAATAATCTGTTGTGTTTATTTCTTTACATCGCGTTTGGAGCAGCCGAAATTATCTACGCTAATGGATGAATAAGATATAATTTAGAGGGAAGTGTAACCACATTTGTCCGGAGGTAGATTTGGAAATAATTTATAAAAAAAACTCAGTACCTCCTGCTGATATTCTAGCGTTTACTTTCCCATACTCAGTCAAACAAATAAAATAGGCTAAATTATAGAATAAAAACAAATAGATAATATTCTGAAATTGCCTTGCGAAGCCTGAGATAGCTAAGTATGTTTAGCGTAGGACTTGTTTTCTGAAAGGTCATTTTCCATACCAGAACTCTATTATATAGTAGGATATTGGTAGGAAAAAAGACCTTTAAGAGAGTAATTTCTACCGTGAATGGAGGTTATAGCAGAGCCCAGTTTGTGAAATACGCTGTACTATTAATATCCTGTAAGATATGGTCATAGTGTAACCCATCAAAGTGAGACTGCTAACTTCCAGGGTAAACGAGGTATAAAAACTGTTACTTTTATAAATAAGTAGATATGTATGTCATATGATTTCATTAAATTAGTTAGCTATATAATAGTACATCTCTTGCGTGTTAATTAAACGAGTGTGATCTATCTTAAATTAAACCGCCATAACAAAAATAATGATTGACAATATTTTTAATAGGGATGGGTGGGTATAATATAAACCGATATTATAATACTCAGTGAATAAAAACTAGGATTAGCCCTTCCAAATTTCGAATCCTCAAATTACTCATATCCTGGAGGATATTCGGGATTCGAAGATTTAAAAAAAATCAGATTCTAGAATCTAAAGAAAATATTTGTATTAATATTTTCAAATTTTGAGTCTGAATTATTTTATTTTTTTAAACTATTATGCTCCCTACTAGTGGTATGCCCAAACATAATTATAGGACAAATTCAACAACCAACTTCCAGTTCATTAATTTACCAATCAATGTGACAAAATCAGATTTTAAGAAAATAAAAATACTAATGTGGTAAAGTTAAAAATGTATGGCTATGATGTTTTCTAAAATTAGTAGTCGGATTCAAAATTCGAGACTCGAAAGTAAAATGAAGATTTAGATTAGAGATTCGAATTTTAGAAAAGATGTAGGCCTACTAAACTTAGCTTTAATGTTTTATAAGCACAATAAAAGTAAAATTCAACACAAAAATGTCCAAAAAGAATTCTACAATTTCTGTTTTTTTATTATATAAGTAATAATATAAGTAATAATGTATGTAATACACCAAGAAAAATAAAATCTACCAAAATAATGTACTTTGTCTCCAGTAAAATTAGTTTATAAAGTGTAGGGGGTGGAAAAAAATTGTTTTAGAAGTAATCCCGGTGTTACATTTAGGCGCATGCGACCTATTTTCACTCTAAAACGGGTACACTTATTTCAAACAATACCCTTCTCATCCTCTACCTTACTTACTCCATGGCATTAGGAACTCGTAAGTTTATTGCCGCTCTCACTGAAGTACGCCACCTATCCCAATATTGAGATAGTTATATCCAGTCCACCTTATTACACCCTATCCCTACCTTGAGATAGTTCTATCCAGTCCACCTCATTACACCCTATCCCAAATATTGAGATAGTTCTATCCAGTCCACCTCATTACACCCTATCCCTATCTTGAGATAGCTCTATACACCCTATCTCTTTCAGGTCCATTTTAATATGCTATTCTCCCATCTGTGTCTAGGTCTTCCCTCTGGTCTCTTCCCATTGGGTTTTTCCAATAAGTACATTAAACATGGTTCTAGAATCTCTCATTCACACTGCATGTCCTGCCCACCGTAATCTAATCAACATAATTATATACCTATTTTCGAACAAATAAATTTGTTTTACTCATGTAAGGTAAGAGGCCACGTTTCACAACCATGGTATATCTATATTATCAGTGTAAATATGCGGATATCCCGGACGGGTAGTAAGACGTGGATCACTAAAAAAATATTCAAGACATAATGACGCATAAAATGTTCCTATCAGCTATAGTTCTATTAAGATTGGAAGACTTTTTTTGAAATTTATAAACGTTACTAAAATAATAATCCGAATATATGTAGGCCTATGTGTTAGAGATGTTACTTATTTTCGTAAAAAAACATCATCAATGTTGACCGTAAATATATATATATAGGCAATCATTCATTAATACCCAGCATATAATTTATTTTTGCCCCCGTCTTACTACCCGTTTGGGCTGTATACGCTTATGTACTAATTACGCCAGTAATTTTATGGATTAAGAATATTATATTTATATAAAGTGTAATTGCATTTTCGTGGAGGGAGAGTGGAAAACTATTTAGGATAAAACGACTCTCAGTAGAACCGACCGGGATTAAACCTCAATCTCTGTCATCGGTAGTCTCGTCAACTGCGAGAGTAGCGCGTTAGACCATTGAAACAGGTTTCGCCTCACTTTATTTCGCACAATTTTTTTGAGTGTGTTTTATCTATAAAAAAAACTATATTTAAAATTTTGTTTTAAGGAGAACAAAGTTTCTTTGGTTTGTTTAAGAAGTACTAAGGCTAATAATTAGGCGTTTTAATATTTATATTAAAAATTACCACAATGAATCTGTTCATCATTTATACTACAAAGTTGTGTTAACTAAAACATTTCCTCAAGGACAAAGACTATAGTAATATTTTGTTAGCAATAGCTATCACTTATAAAAAGTGACAGCTGCAGATCACATCACATTACTTTACGTGTGAAAACTGTTTGGGTGAATTTGGTGGATATAAAAAGACAGCCCTTAATACTTAAATCAGGCTGTATCTAACCTCAGAATAATAAAAATTGTGAATTTTAAATAAATTTTGAGTAAAGTATTCGACTGAAGAAAATATGAAAAACTCTTTTTTTTTTTTTTAAGTAAAGCCTTCCAAATTCACTCAACTGGGGATTAAAACCCTGTCTATTTGTTAAGAGTCTTGCATTTACAACTGTTCAGGGAATAACCAACCAGGTTATGCATTAATCACTTGGCCGAAGACTAAACTGAGTCCACATTTTTCATAGTAAACAATTTTGGTAAACACGCAATCCATTGTTTTTATCCCTCATCTAATTACTATCACAAACACCAATTTGATGACACAAGCACAAAATGATTATACCGAGGTGGTTATTTAAAGCTATCATTACCTTTTCATTGATTCTCTTTTTTTCTTTCGCGGAACACGTCTACAACTATCGTAAGCCTTGTGAAATAAAAAGTTGTTATCGGTGATTAAATCGTGTGATTTTTAATGTAAATTCCCAAACCATGTAATCTGGACAGGTAATGTATTTTTTGTATCTTTTACGTTTACAGTCTAATTTTCATAGGAAGAACTGTTTATAAAACACAAAGGTACCTGTTGCGGTTAAAAATGATAGAAGAAATGCTCCCACAATATAGAGAAAACCAAATAAAAAAATGTATACAATTAATGTTCAAGAAGGTAGTATGTTATGAATGAAATTTGCTCCTTCCAAGAATTGAAATCGCTACTTCTGACTGAGGTAGTTACTTTTCTTCAATGAAACATCTGAGCTTGAGTCATCATCCTAGTCACAGTCTTGTTGATATCTCTGAGTCAAGGACGATATGCGAGGTGTAGTCACGCTTGTATAGACGGCTCGCGGTAGTTACGACCTTTTCCGACGGTTGAAAAGTTTCTAATAATCAATGGTGCGATGCACCGCACATACTTTCCCATTCTTTTCCCTAAAGATGGAGATATTTACTCAAAACTCTTAAGGTGGGATTGGAGGCCGACGCGAGAAAAGGCCAATGTTTTGGCAGTTTCTGTGGCAAAACATTTTTTTGGTTAAAATAAATCAAATATTGTTCCAGTACAAACATGTCTATCCAAAAACAAAAACCTTTTTAAACAGTGATTGGAGGGGTGGCCAACACTGATCCAAGCTTAGCCACCTACGTTATTATATCCTTGGGCACAATTAAAAATGTACCAAAATGTTGGTACTCCAAATTACGGAGATTGTTGGGCTGGTACGCCATTCAAAAATTTTGGGAACCGCTGTTCTAAACAAACTTGCTCCTCTCTAGTCCTTGTATTATAAACCATGGTACTAAACGTAATAATCAGATGAACTTGGAACTTTTTTATATCATCTTCGAAAGACATAAATTATTATTTGCACCGCGTCTTACTACCCGTTCGGGTTATACGCACTTACGCTAATGTGTAATGGTAGGGTGATTGTGAGATGAAATGAGTAGGAAGGGTTTGGAAATCAGATAAATCTGTGCCGGGACCGAGGATCGAACCCCGGTCGCCAGCATAGAAGTCTGACACCTTACCCCCTAGACCACC
Source organism: Timema monikensis (assembly GCA_902151445.1). Lineage (NCBI taxonomy): Eukaryota > Metazoa > Arthropoda > Insecta > Phasmatodea > Timematidae > Timema > Timema monikensis. The sequence goes on from CABFVZ010000120.1 coordinate 133,480, forward strand.
AGGTCACCTAGAGACATAAAAAAAAGCCCAAATTACCATGAATGGACTATATTCGCACCTGCATGTATCCAACTCTCGGTGAGTCAGACAGAATAGACATTTGAGGTTGGTGGAACGAAGAACTTGTAGTTCTCTGTGTGCCAGAATTTAAGTTGATAATATTCAATAAGCCAGGGAAATCATAGATTACATCATAGTAGATTGTACCATCAATTTTCGCACAAATAGTGCGGCTTACTTTGACCCAAAAGACCGGGAATCATTCCCTTTCTCTAACAATGATGGTTAATTTTTCTATCACATTTGTTTGGATCAAATCTTGATACTTATATCTATGTCACCAAATACACCTACATTTTCATTTATATTGGCTAAAGTCATTTCGATTCAATTCTTCTCATTGAGAACTTTAACCCTTTCATTGCCAGACGTTTAACAAAACTACAACCAGCTTCGGTGGTTGAATGGTGTCAGGCGTCACTTTCTCTAAGGACTGGTCTGCTTATGACAGGAAGATCGAAGTTCGAATACCAATCGGATGTACTGAGTGCGGTTTTTATAAATGGTTTTCCAATCTCCCTCCACACAAATTTGGGTAATCTTCCTCTAACACTTGACCATACTCATTCCTAGCACATTATCATAGTTAGTACATAAGCGTATAACTTGAACGGGTAGTAAGACAAGGTGCTAGTAAAATAGAGAAAGAAATTGAAAATGTAATACGACACGGCTGTGTCCATAACGTTGAATTGCGGTAAAGTGCTCGCCCCAGGACCCAATTTTCGTGGGTTCAAACCCAGCCGGGGTTGACGGATTTTTCTTGAGCGATAAATATCCGTAGCACAACTTCCTTCGGAGGGAAAGTAAAGCCGTTGGACCCATGTCGATTGTGGTATGTAAAAGAATCCTGGAAGCTATGTGAAGATACATTTCCCGGAAAAGTAAGTAGGTTCTTTCACTCTTGCTCATAGAAATTCTCGTGTGATGATATAATCAATCGGTTCAGACAATGCACGTTAAATACCCCAAATAAATAAATAAAAATAAAAATGTATTCATAACTAAAGTTTGTTCAAGGTCAGGGTATACCAAGGAATCCTTAGCAGTTGAACGCAAACAAATAAGGAATACTGGTGTAGGACAATCTCAAATAAGACGAGAATGACGCCTTTGTCCACATGTCCATCGATATGGTTGATAGTAATTTACTATAAAACATAAACCAGAATCGAGTTAGGCTCTTTCCACTTTAGGATCCGAGGTAATTCCATTCGTGAAGCTTTAACAGCGAAGCACAATTTGATTTCACGCATCTGGTCTCTTCGTGGAATTATTATTTTTTAAACAGAATTTTCATTTTACTTATTTCCTTTTATTATGATTTTTTTTCACACGAATGAAACTTGTTACGTAGAATGGAATTGGATGAAGTAACAATTTTTTTTTTAACACAACCCCAGCAACACCAAACCGAAAGCACAATTCTATAGAAGGTAAATATCAAACACTACCCTGAACCAAATATATTTTGAAAAAAAAACCTTAATGAAATAGATCGTGGGTTCACTTGTAGGCTCGTTTCATTCAATTAACACCAATCTGCATTTATGAAATAAGAATTTAAATTTGAGAATTTTCCCCTTGCGTTGTTGTGAAGCAAAAGTTTCTAGCCTACAAGTGGGTGTATATGGATTTAATAAAATTAATTGTTTTCAAATGTAAAACTATATATATTTGTGAGCTAATATCTAAGCTTATATTAATTTATAAGATAATAACAATTGAGAGTCTGGTTTATTTGTATGAAATTTTCTGATTTTTATAAGAATTATTTTATTAATATTTTAGCTTATTAAGTTACTTATTTTATATCATTTATGAATCATTTTGTAACTTGGTTAAGTGTACGATAAGGAACACCTTAACTTTAACAGAATAAATAAAGACATTTATATTTATAATTTATCTCTGTAAAAATTAAATTAAGTCTAAGCTTTGTTTTTTTGCTACTAATTTTTTTACTACATCTTTCTGCCGTTTTAGGATATACGCATGTATGTACTAATTATACAAATGAGTTAAGGTCGAGAAAGGTAGAATTCAAAGGAAATGTAACCACATTTGCGTGGAGGGAGAGTGGAAAAACATTTAGGGAAAACACCTTTATTACACCCAACCAGGATTTAAACACCGACCTCCCTGTCATCGGCAGTATAATGTTTTTCAAGAGCAACGCCTTAGACCATGCGGCCATCTAAGAAGGTGTTAAATAAGATTCTTATGAAAATTGGGCTGTAGTTATAATGATATTGAAGCTTTGGACCATGTGGCAACCTTTCGCGAGAGTCTCTATACCATTAATCAAAGACCAAGGAATATTACTATTACCGGGATCACGCCCCTCTCACTAGTCCCCACCCCTCCCCTCCCCCAACCCGTTTTACGACTCGTTCCGATGGCAGTTTCTTTTCTTGGTATATTTACTCTCGACGAAGCGGACGGTAACACTCAGTCCTTCCTTTGGCTCCGTCATGTTACCTACAGGTAGAACCAGTTGTCCTCGATAGTTACTGTTACTGTTACAAAGTGACGTGCGAACAAGTGAGGGACTAACAGCGAGTAAGATCATTGGATCGTCTGTTCGATTCGGCGCGACGACTTTGGAACCTCAGCACAGGTAGCATTCATCGTACACATTCAAAATATCTGATTTATTTATAGGATGTTTAAACGTGCACAACCGCCTCTGTGGTATAGTAGTCAGAGTTCCTGACTATAGATCTAAAGGTCCCGGGTTCAACCCTCGGAGTTTCCAGATATTCTGACACGGGGTCAAACTCAACCTCGTGAGGACAAGATGAGGAGCTAATTGATTAAAAAGTAGTGACTGCGGTCTAGAAAACTGAGATTAACGGCGAACAGGTTTGTTTTAACTATTAACGACAACATGACACCACCAACCTATCTATCTTAGCCAACAGACGGCGGCTGCTTGGTCGGATTGGCTCGATTATGGGTTAACCCCATAAGGATTTATGAACTTAACGCTACTCTCGTGTTAGACTAAACTACTGGAGACCGGGAGATCGGGGTTCAATCCCGGCCGGATGTACTGAGGTTTTTCTAAAAGGTTTTTCAATCTCCTGCCACGCAAATGTGGGTGCACTTCATTCAAATTAAACCCTCCAGAACGGGCATCCTAACCAAGATCGGGGAATAGTGTACTGATCCAGTAGATACGTTTAATTTTACTTTCACACAGAGTAGTTTCAATACAGTTCTTGAATATTCGTGAATATATAAGCATTTGAACTTTTTTAATTAATAGAAAAAATTAACATAAAATTACAAGACAACCTTGACAGATATCCAACAACAGCGTTTATATAACCATGTGAAGAAAATTTAATAGATGTATACAAAAATACGTACCTAAATCACGCCGTTCCCTTACGGGGTAGGCTACAAACTGTGCACAACTCCGTACTTAATCCATCCTCACTAACTTTCTCCACATCAACAACAACATCATCCACACACCAAGTACTACATGATCTTTTATTATTAAAACTCTCAGTGTTTCTCTTTTTCACACATTCGTCTTATTTAGCCACGTCTTACATGGCCTACCCCTTCTTTTTGACCCACATACTCTACCTTCATATATTTGCTTCGTCACTCGATTCACACTCATCTTTTCAACTTGTCTAAACCAACGTAAGACATTATTTCGCATTGATCTATTGTATTCCTTTTCAAACATCCTTCAGTCCCCATCCATTACTGATTCTGTCCATACTAGTTTCCCAACATACATTTCTTAGATACCTCATTACAACCCACGCTTCACATCCATAGAACAATACGAATAAAATTAAACTGTGTTTCTAATGAAGATGTATTTTAGTTATTTTGCCTAAGAAAGACTTACTAAATACTGCCCTTAACTTTCAATCCCTATTATCCCACCTTGATAGTACTCAGTATTCCCATGAGAGAGGATGATAAACTGTATTGTAGAATAAACTAATCTCCCCTCCTTCCCCTCTAGTCCACTGACCGGGACTCAAACCATTTAAAAGTACAAAACAAAAGTCTAATTAATACAAATATGTGATTATCTAGCTTCCCCACCCCCCCACCCTCCGGTGAATTCATAGTTATACGACCTTGAATCCATTTGTTATTCACAGCAATGGCGGTAGCAGTCAGAGAGTTTCTGTTAGCAGCCACAATAGCAGCAGCTGTCCAATACCACCCGGTATCCGGGATGGAGGTAAGCATAAGTGCACATTGGCACACCGAAAAAAATATATATAAACGCCGACTGTAAATATGTCCACACATTATTATTTATTATTTAACTATGAGTAACCCGCTTCTGTGGCCACATGGTCTAGGGCGTCAGTCTTGAAGTAGACTTGACGGCTTATGACGGGGATATCTAGGTTCAAATCTCGGTCGGATGTACTGAGGGTGATTTTTCAGAACATGATTTTCCACTCTCCCTCCACGCAAATACGGATACATTTCCTCTGAATATAACCTTACTAATCCATATAACCATTATCTTAATTAATACATAAGTGTATAACCCGAAATGATAGTAAGACGGTGCTAAAAAATAAATCGGAGTAAATATTTTTCCACGTCACGTCTTCCAAGCTATATGCATTTTAATTACAAAATTGTGCGGAAATGAGGAAAGTAGAATTAATAGCGAGTGTACCCTGATTTTCGTGAAGATAGAGTGGGGAAAAAATTACGTTAAAAACCAATCTCAGTACATCCAACCGGGATTCGAACCAAGACCTCTGTTATCGAACAACCGGACTATATGAGCCTTACATTCAGTCCGTGTGTCCACCGATGCGTGTGGTAAAAATATCACACCTGTATAGCTTTATTGTATTACTTTGAAACCTTTGCTTTAATTTCAACATTCATACAGTTTAATTTTATAATATGTTATATTTAAATAGCTTAAATTAAATTTTAGATGCTCCCTTGAATAATATGTTTAAATTTTTTATGAATAACATACTGAAAATATGTAAGTGAAGTCAATTTAAATGCAAATAATAAACCTTATATTGAGGATTATGTAAATTATATAAATATATATATATATAGGCTATATGTGACCATATGTATATTACATATGACAAATTAATTTAATGCATGCATTGGGGTCCTATAATACGACTTTAAATCAATGTTCCGATACAAAATGATTTATTCTTAAGGTTTGCACATAAGGTTTTAACTCTAGTTATTTCGATAAACTAGTTGTCACTATTGAATCAAAATAAACAAGACAAAGTGATAAAACCGTATCCGCATTCCGTTGTAGAGAGAAAGATAAACTACTTTGTTGCTGAAAAATAATCCCTCTTCATTGAAGTCCGTTTGGTCTTTAAAACTAAATTCAGACGTTGTAACCACACGGTCTATTCCTGCCAGTTTCAGATACTGTATGTAATCAGGGTAGCCTATTCGTCATTCTATGAGCTATCAATAGGAAACTTCACTTTGTTTACAGCTAAAAAGCTAAATGAGGAGAGGAGTGTGTCAGCGTTTTGTGAAGGTTTATCGGAAAATCCGTCATTCATTGGTTGTAACAGCTTTAGTTTGGTTTGGGTCAGGGATTGTACTCTACTGACCAGGGGTGGGAAAACCCGTTTTCTCTGAGGGCCACTTAATCAAAATCTATCCTTAAGAGGACAGTAGTAAAATTTAGAAACTTTATATATAGAGGGGGGCCTGGCGGTCTAGGGGTAAGGTGTCAGACTTCTGTGCTGGCGGCCGGGGCTCAATCCTCGGTCCCGGCACAGATTTATCTGATTACCAAACCCTTCCTTCACCTCTGACAAGACATCTTGTGAATGTGGGGAATGCCAGGCCTCCACCGTGGTTCGGATTCCACGTTAAACTGTAGGTCCTCCATTTCATCTCACAATCACCCTACCATTACACATTAGCGTAAGTGCGTATAACCCGAACGGGTAGTAAGACGCGGTGCTAATAATAATAATATAAAGATAGAGAGAGCTTTCTTCCAAGTCTAAGCTATATTGGAATTTTTTAGTATATAATTTCAACTCAATTTCACTTTTATTTATCACAGTGTTGGCCAACAATCGTGATACCTATGAAAGGCCAGCACTTAAAAGTACCCAAGTGCCTTACAAATATATTTATAACAAGAAAAACAATAATAGTTAAAATAATAATAATAATAATAATAATACATATTGATGAATAATTATAAATAATAGTATATCATTATTAATGAGAGAGGATAAAAATAATTAATTAATTAATTTATAGTTGCAAAAGCGTAAATATTTAAAAAGGATAACAGTAATCAAAAAATAAATCAGAATAAAGTACATTTAAATACTTGAGGCAGAACCCCAGAGGGGTTAAATAAATCTCCGAGCTTGGGTTTTCTTTTATGATAAAAATCGAATTCGACAAATCTGGAATTAGTATTGTGAATACAACGGTATATAGGCCCTATAATAATAATTTAGAAAGTACTGGTAAAGTATACCCTCGAACCCCAACCTCCCCGTAAATCGCAAACCAGAACTTGACTCTAGAACACATGCCCCACCAGCGTGAGTAGCCCATGAGTAGAACGTAAGCTTTAAATTAATTACCAAAACCTTGATTAATTCGTTTGATGTTCATTTACCTTTATCTTGTAAAATAGTATATGCATATCATGTATGTGTGTGGGTTTTTTTTTACCGTCCAAACATGATTCCTGGATAAACTAGATCGGAATAGGCCGATCGATACATCCTAAGAGTCTCTGGATGTACTAGTTTAGCCTAGTCTAAATTAGATAGTGCTGAAATTTTGGCCTACAATTTTACTAGCCCAACCCAGGTTTATGTTAGGTTAGGTTAGGTTAGGTTAGCTAACAACATTTTCACGCAAACTGTTAATGATGAAACATGCCCAAGGTCTATTCGTCATATTGGTTAAGAAGGATGCAAACTACAGTGGCCCCATGGCTTCTTTGGTGCTGACTGGCAGCTCACAGCTGACTTCTGACAGTCAACATTTAGGTATATACCTAAATTTTAACTGTCAGAAGTGACAGCTGCTAAACAGATGTTTTTGCAGAACATATCGGGTTTGGACTGTAACATATATAATACCTATCTTAGTGGCGTAGTTAGCTAAGGCGCTAGTCGTGTTGAGATAGACTGCCGAGTATGGGGAAATCGAGGTTCTAATCTCGGTCGGGTGAACCCGGGGGCGGTTTTTCTCAAATGATTTTCCACTCTTCATCCACACAAATGCTGGTTCACTTCCTCTAAATTCAACCTTCCCAATTCCTAATCCATTAGTATAGTTAGTACTTGAGCGTATAACCTGAACGGGTAGTAAGACGCCATGCTAAATAAATAAATAAATAACATATATAATGATTAAACCCATTTCTGTTAATTGAAACTAAGAGAAAATGTCTGAACCGATTTTGACAAACAAGCGCTCATTTTTAATATTAGAGAAGTAGGATGTTGACAAAAAGAGTACCTTCCAACGAAAACCCGATTTACCAAGACAGTTTAGAGTGTTTCTGCTTTGTGCGTAGTGGTTCATAAGTATAATCATTATTTGACTACATCACCCTGGAAACCATGATTTGTATACGAGTCAATCAGTAAATCAAAATGTTATCTTTTGTTAAAAATAAAAATAACTCAATTCTTGTTCGACACCTTATTTCAGTCAGTAGCGTTCCTCTCTACTGATCTAAGGGTCCCGGGTTCAATTCCCGCCATGGCCGAAAAATGTATCATTGGTGAAATGTGAGTTTCTCCTCTTACAGTGATAAATTAACGGTCGAGACGGGATGTTGTGTCCGTTCTATATATAAGTTAGTTATTAAGTTGTGTTCTGACATTTTAATCACGATAATCTGCAACTTTTGCTGAAGCAATCCACGAATGTTTAAATAAATGTTTTAAATTTCAGAGACTAACTAAAACGAGACCCAATAACATCAGAGCAGCATCGATACCTTCTCCTGTCTTAGTAGAAACTCAACCACCACTCCAAGAGAGCAACGACCGAGGCCATCCTGAAGACACTCGACCGTTGTTATCTTCCGGTGTGTCTCAAGATGAGTCAAAGTTCATAGAACAAAGATTATATCTACCAGACTTGCCCAGAGATTCAACTGAAAACAAAGATCCATTTGTAACACATGTTCGGAATGAACCTAGGACCACGACGCGCAAACCTATGCCAATAAGTAAGTTCGTTATGACATTTAGAGCACAGTTTTAATTGGAAAGCCTTTGTGAAAATGCACAAATATTCTTTGTGCTCAAGATTGCTAACATTTTAGTATATTGTTAGCAGTAGTGTAATTTTATAGGTTTTGATTATATCTTTTAACAGTTATTGCTGCAGATCACATGAATTGTAGTATGTATACGTAAAAGTAGATCTTGTAATGTTTCCAGCTGTCCGATAAAGTTCTTTCTATGATCGAGATTGTCAAGACTTTGCTCCTACAAACTTTGAAACTTTGTATGGTAAGGAGCAGCTGAACAAGTTGCGATTGTTCAGTTGTATCTAATATAGGTGATATGGGGGAAGAGTGTGCGTAGAAGGTCACGTGTCTTGTCTTATTACCCCGTCTTGGTTTTGTCCCTGACGACGAATATTTACCTTCCAGGAAATTTCGAAGAGGTGAAATCTCGCTACAAGCTGTTTGAAGGGTTGGGCTACTATAGGGTGATCAAGTCGCCCCGTCTGAGGTGGAGCGACGCGCGGGTGGCCTGCGCAGAAGACGGCGCCCATCTTGCGGTGATCAACTCTCCTGAGGAAGCGAGGGCCCTGGTGATGACGTACCATGAGTTGGGAGTCAAGGGAGATATCGTCGTCCAACAAGCTTACGTCGGGGTCAGCGACTCGATGAAAGAGGGCGACTATGTCACAATATTTGGTAAGTCTCGACTTGACCTGGTTGTATTAACGACCTTGACTGGCAGGGTAGGTGTCATGGTGACGCGTTCCCTGACGCTGATCCAGGAAGGTCGAGGTACAATCACGACCAGTGATCCTAGGATATTTGCTCCCATTTGTGGGTAATTTATTAATGGATTCGTTTTTTCTTTATCACCGTACCTTAATAACTTATCAAGTTATATGAATTTATGATAATTACTCTAATCTGGTAGGGATGACAAAGGAAGAATTGTAGAGCTAATCTACCTGTATTTGCGTGAAAAGCGAGTGGGAAAATATTTAGGAGAAACCACACTCAGACCCCAGTAGACCCAACCAGGATTCAAACCCCAATCTCCCCGTCATCAGCAGATCAATCTAACACGATAGTGACACTTTAGATTATTCGGCCACTGAAGTGGGTTAGATTCATTTAACGTCATCGGTTATTAAGGACTCCGCCTATTTAAAGGGATATCCTCTCTCTCATCAGTTATTTCTATGGAAATGGCAGTTTTCAAACTTCAAAATTACTAAAACAATTCTCAACTATCTCAAAATTTTATGTTGTTTTCCTGTTAAAATACTCTCCAGATGTCAATTTTGAACAAAACTATTAGAGCCATTTTATGACAAATTCAAATTATCGAAAATCAACCATCAATAAACACCTCTAAAACTATTTTTTCTCCTAAAAAATTCACCAGATAAACATTTCAAACAAAATCCATAAAACCAGTTGCAAAACATTTTAAAACAAAAGAAAACAAACATAAGTTAACTACTCTTAATTTTGGGAGTTTGAATTAAAATCCTGATTGAGCCTTGAGGTAAGACATCTAAATATTAAATTGAAACAAAAAAATATTAAACCGTTTGGGCTGTAACTCCCGGGACAGACAGGTAGAGGGACAGACAGTTGTAAAACACACATTTTTTTACTTCAAGTGCACATAATACGTAAAGCTACGTCATAGTATTTAGGTCGAAAATGTTCATAATCACAATAATTTGTATAAATAAGTTAGTAAAGACTCCATGGCATCAGCCCACAAGCGAGCTCTACCGACCGAGCCGCCGCCATTGGATAGCGAAGATAGTGCCAGCTTCTGAGGATAGAGGGTGTCATGTGGTCAGTACAAAAAACCTCCAGCCATTAATCTCAGTTTTATAAACCGGAGCCATTACTTTTTCATCCCAGTAACATCTCATTTGTCCTCACGAGGCCGAGTTGACCTCGTTACAAACCAACTGCTTCACAGAAAAATTTTAAAGCCCCAAGAATCAAACTCAGGACCTTTAGATCTGTAGTCGGTCATTATAACCACTAGACTATAGAGTTTGTCATATAATAAAGTAAAAATATAAGGTTTAAAATACTAATAAGTCTACATGAAAATTGTAAACTTATGTTTGTGCTAAATGATGTTGACATGAAACTTGTCGGATTTCAGGGACCCCTTTGAACGCCACTGGTTTTTCGTCGTGGGCTCCTGGTGAACTTAGCAAAGAGGCTCACATCCTAGAGGGAAAAGATTGCCTCACCCTCCACACATCGGGATATTTGAAAGTCGTCAACTGTCGTGCCCCATTACCGTATTTTTGTGAGCATGAACTAGACGGAAAGAACAATAATATCGTTACTTGAGAGAAGATATGCCTGGATTGTGTGTGTATTCAGTTGTCATTGTCAGTTCTTGTAATCCACCAACATTCTTAATACACTCCAATTTTCATCAGAACAATCTTATATGAGAGCTAAAAAAATATGTTAGATCTAATTTCATGTATTTATATGTGAGGTCGTGTGATCATTGGCTGTCACTTTTGATAGATATTAGCAATATTAAAGAGAAATTAAAATACTATAAGTTATTGGCATTAAAAAATATGTTTGTATTTTCTAAAAAAACTCTTCCCAAGAAAGTTGTATTGTGAATGTTAAAATATAGAAAAAAAAGTTTGCTGAGTCAGTTTCATATTATCTTGAGACAAATATATATTGTCAATGTGTTGATGTATGAAATAAATTAATTTAATTTAAACGATTAAGTAGATTATTAAAATATGTATTGCATGTTAATATCTATTAGTATTATTCAATGTGATAAATAATTTCTTTACTTTCTTCAATGCATGCAATTATTTACACTCAACGGGAAAATTGTTTACATCTTTGTACCTTCTACTGCCAACATTGTCCGCTATCTTATTCATGTGCTTCAGTCTTTGTCTCCGTATTTAATTCCTCCCTTCTACATTTCCTTCTATAATTATCTTCGTCAAACTATCATATCTCAGGGTATGTTCTACCATGTTAGTTCATCCTTGTATACCTTTCCAAAGTTTCCTTTCTTCGTTTTCTTTTCGTATCAGTTCCGTATTCGATACCATCTGCATCCATGTTATTTCCAACATTCTTCTGTAACACCACGTTTCAAATGGTTCTAGTTTTTTTCTTTCAGTTGCAACAATGGTTCGTGTTTCATGTCCGTAAAACCAAACGTTCCATACATATGCCTTTAAGAAATTTTTTCTGGTTTCCAAATTTATGCTAGTCGAGGTTAGTAGTGTTTTCTTTTTATGTAAATTTTTCTTCGCCTGCTCTATTTTACTTATAATATCTTTCTTGGTTCGGTTATTTTACCTTCTAGGTAGCAGAACTCCATTACTTGCATTAGCCTGACTTCTAGCTCTATATTGATTTGGCTGATTTCTCCTTTACTTCACATCAACACTTTTGTTTTCTTTTTGTTGAACAGTAAAGGTAGAAAATAAAACCAAACATATCGACTAAAGAAATATTTTATTAATTATGTACAAAATAATATTTTTATATAAAAATTGAAAAAATACTGGCCTTAACTCCCGTTTTGTGTTTATTCACCTTAATAATAATAATAATAATAATAATAATAATTATTATTATTATTATCATTATTATTGTTATTATTGTTATTATTATTAGCACCACGTCTTACTACCCGTTCGGGTTATACGCACGCTAATGTGTACTGGTAGGGTGATTGTGAGATGAAATGAAGGACCTACAGTTTAACGTGGGATCCGAACCACGGTGCAGGCCTGGCATTCCCCACATTCACAAGATGTTTTGTCAGAGATGAAGGAAGGGTTTGGTAATCAGATAGATCTGTGCCGGGACCGAGGATTGAACCCCGGACCCTCAGCACAGAAGTCCGACACCTTACCCCTAGACCACCAGGTCACCTGCCTTACTAGTTAAATTTAATATTCAAGCGAGGCTTGCGTGCAAAGAAGTTCTATATCCCCTGCTTCAGTTGATAGGAAAGCTATGAACCATTATCTTTGAGGGGATCGACCATACCTTAATTTTCTTACGAATGGACATTTGGAGTACCACTAGAAAACACGAACGTTTTATTATTTTACTGAAAAATTGATAGCATTTTACCATAGGATTGGTATTATTTTATAGGTATTTGATACTATGTATAAAAAGTGCAGCTGCAAATCACATGATTTGATTAAAGAATTCGTGAAAGAAGACCTATTAGCTTTTTTTTTACGTCAAATATTTTCATTAGAAAATTGGGGTATACATACAATGTTGAATACCCTACAGTTCCACACCTTAACTCAATGGGTAGCGGGTCTGCTAACCGGGTACAGTGTCCTGGATTTGATTCCCAGAATGGTTAAAAAAATAATCATTGGTGAAATGTGGGTTTGTCCTTTTATAGTGATTAATTAGCGGGTGTTGTGTCTGTTCTAAATTTAAGTGAGTATGTAAGCTGTTTGTTGGCACAACCAGCCAGTTGAGAACTAATCAAACTAATACACAGCCCTTGTCACCGAACGCGAAATGCATTTCGTTGCACGTGTCACGATAGAAAGCCACTCTCGAGGGACTAGACGAGGCTTTGTTCGTTTAGCTCTTCCACAACAGTGCGGAGAGAACTAATTGTGTTGGGCCCTTTACGACGTTAAACTGTACACTGTAGGCCTACTCAGCGTCATAACAATCACTCTACGTTTGTTGAGTTAGTTAATTTTTTTTTTTTTTTTTTTTTTTTNGCCGCAAAGGGTTCGAACACCGATCTCCCAGTAATCAGGTCAGCCTAACACGAAAATGATGCCTTAGACCACTCGGTCACTATAGTGGATATCTGGAATCTAAAGAGTCGAAGCTCGGCTGTGTGTTTCCTTATATATATATATATGTGTGTGTGTGTTTTTTTTTTCTCGTCTATTCTCCAAACTACTGTGGGTTGAGACTTTTGATAAACATTAAATTGATGTTAAAATGCATTAATAAGAACAACTATTTTTCTCGTCTATTTCCTGTTATTAATCTTCTGTTTTTCTGAACTAATTGTGTATGATATTTTCGTTGCGTGGTTTCTGTGTATTAAATCATGAGTACAGTAAAATTTCATAGTAAAATATTTGTTTAAAAATATAAGCTATTTTTATTGCAGTCAACATTGATAACATTTTACTAAATTATTAGTGTTTTTTATTGATATTATCTACCAAAAAGTGACAGTTTCATATCACATCACTTGACAGAGGAATACGTGAAATAATTGCACCATAGGTCCTAGTACCACGTTATCGGACTGTACTTTAAACCAGCAGGCCGCATGCACCCGTGAGAGCAACAAACAAGTTAATTAACGCGATGAAACAGATGACTGCTGTAACTCGCCTTTAATCCTGTCCATGGTCGAGGTCGGGGAGTAGTAGGCAGAAAAGGGGAAGAGGGAGGGAGAAACTTCATTTATGTTGACTCTCACGAACTATCACGAGTAAATAGACGTCAGTATTGCCTTTTCCTGTTTACCAATGACGGGGAAGGTCGAGGTTCGAATCCCAACAAACCTGCTTCGTTGGCCGCGTGGTCTAACATATATACTTAGAAGTAAAGGGTAGTATTCGTGTATATATATAAATAGATGAATGTATACCCTGTATATAGATAGATACAGGGTGTTCTGTTTTATCTGGGAAGTAAGAGGGATGTGGAAAGTACACATAAAAACAACAACAAAAAGTTCGTATAAACATATGTCTTATGTTCGATGGTTCCCGAGATGAGGCCTTTCAAGTGTCTGCTGGAGTTGTGTTAGTGTAGCTGCAGCCCTGTCTGTGTACCAGCAGTGATACGTCGCTTACAAGAGGTGCAACAGGGGTGTGTCAAATAGGGCTTTTAAAAATTCCAACAGAAGCTTGGACGGCCTCATCTCGGGAACCATCGAACAGAAGACATAATTTGTTCATAATATATTTCTGTGTTGTTTTGAGATCTTCTTCTATCCACGCCCTATTATTATTTGACACATCAATCGGAACATCGTGTATGCATTGAATATGCTACCGAACAGCGCGGGTACATAAAAGCGCAAGCGAAAAGTGGGTACAAAACAGCGGTAAGGATCGGGGTACAAAAGAACGCAGGTACATAAGAGCGTAATTCTTAGTTGCCGTAAAAAGTCGAGTGTCTGTTTCCTTTATTTTGTTTAGCGGCAGGAATGCGTAGGCTACCGTAATTAACAGCTGTCCAACTTCACCCTCTGAAACCTGATTGTCACCTAACCTAAGTTAACCTAACCTACCCTAAGATCTCAATGTCAGTCACGTTAAGGCTGCTATTGCTACCCAGTTAAACAAAGACCCCCTTGTGCTGTTCTGGAGAAGAAAGAGGGCTCGATGAGGTCACGAAACACTGGTTTGATCTGTACAACTGTACAATTGCTCTGTTTTATACCTGCTCTATTTTAGGACCACGAGGTTGAACTGTTATGTACCCGTGCTCTTCGGGGCCGCAACCATATACAATCACGTAGATTACCTTCTACGTCTAAAAAAAACGTGGAATGTTTCCACCAAAAATGTTTATTAAATACAAATTTAAAATTTTAGAAGTGTTAATTTAAGCGTTAATACATTACGTTAATTTCCAAACTAGATAATACAAAAGTACAATAAAATGATTGAGTATAAAAATGGGGTGGGTGGGGGGTGAAATAAGTAATATTTCTACTATATTGTATCTAATGAATATTTATTTAAAATAATATTTTGAAAATAGTCTTGGAAGGTTTTACGAAAAACCATTAAGAGGTTATTTATTAATTAAATAGTGCGAGCTATTGCAGTAATAAAAAAAATAGGAAAAGACAAGGAAGGGCTTATTTTCTAAAATAATGTTGTAAATATGGTTATATTATGTTTCGTAATATAGGCCTAATTAACCTCTTTTAAAAAAAACTTGAGTTTAATATACCGCCTTACGTGTGTGCTGATATAGAAAGTTTTACTCAAAGTGATAAAAAAAGTTAAAATTTATAGACATTCTACCCTAGTAAATATTGAACAAAATAAAATAAGGGTATGTTTTTAGTGCCAAACCGAAGTTGTTTTAAGCAATGGTCTAGAGACATAAGATCAGAACTAGTAAGTAAAAACTACAGACAGTCCGATATAGATAAAAAGGAACTTTTTTGACAATTATTATTTATATGTAACGTTATGTGATCTTCTAAATATGTCACTTTTTATATAGGAAGTGTCGAATACTTTGAAATAACACCTCTATTTAATCAACATTTTATCAATGTTAACCACCAATACGAATTTGTATTTTTTAAAGTTCCTTCGTAATGGAATTCTACTATCGACACGATTTTCTTCTGTAAATAATGTTCCCTATTATATATTGAAAGTGTTCGTGTTTTGTTCGATTGTTTGTATACAAATGGTTAGATCAGCACATCACTTCTAAACTTAACTAAAGGTGAGGATGTAGAAGCCGCGAAAAAAGGCAAGTGTTTTTGAAGTTTATGTAGGAAAGCTTTTTTTAACCAAAATAAATAGAATATTTTTCCAGTAGAAACGTAGAGTTTAATTTTCTTCACATGGTGGTATCAACAATTGTTTAATATCTGTCAAGAGTATCCTGGAATTTAATGACAACTTTTTCTCTTCATTTAAAAAGTTTCCCATATAATGCTGCTATGCTCATGACAGATAAATCCCCACCTTAAGTCTGTTAAGAGAGAAGGGGGTTGGGGTGGGGGGAAAACCACATTTCACCAACGATAAAAAAAATCGTCGATGCCAGAAAGCCCAGAACCCATAAACAGAATAGGTATAAGCGCTACCAACTGATATTAGATGTCGGCCGGACATGTTTACAGATGAAATAAGCCAAATATAATCAAGTTTAAGGCTCATCATCATGATTCTATTTAATGATTCAAGAAAACTAGAGGTGAAATGCTCGAATCACTAATTCCTCTAAACCCTATAAACCTATATTAATTATATTCATATTAAATTTGTAAGGAGGATTATAATAAATATTCTCAAGGGAACGCTCAATACCAAACAGATATAATTAAAATCTTAAATCAAGAACTATTAAAAAGGATAGATATAATAAAAATAAAGTAAGTTGAAGATAAAAAATTAAGATGAAGATTGACGAAGACAACAGGGAATATTTATTCATTAAAAAATGCTATTAATAAGTGGTTAATACTTGAATGACCTTTATTTTATTATATCTATCCTTTTTCATAGTTCTTGATTTAAGATTTTCAATATATTAGTTTGGTATTGAGCGTTCCTTAGAGAAAACCTATAAACCTATGTTATTGAAGAGATTTAATATTCTTAAAAATCTCAAAAAGTATCTCGAATACATTATTATGAAAACCTTAACGAGAAATAGCAATTTCAAAAAGTTACTAAAAACTATCGTACAGAGTTGTGTAGTTGGAAACAAACTAAATCAAAAAAAGTACAAACCTATTTTATTATAATTTATTTACAAAAAAATAAGTTCTCTTTATGACGCATCAAACATAAACAAAATATTTTTTGTCAGTAACAGTAAGCTTTAAAAAACTCTCTTTAAATTAGATTTAAATTGTTTTCACTTTAGCTAAAATAGTATATTTTTCAAAATCTTAGGATTCCAATTTGTATTCGAGGTTCGAGATAAAATTAAAGATTCGTATTCTAGGAACATAAGATTGAACACATCTCTAACAAAAACAAAAACATATTACGTAAACATCTACCACTGTTAGAAAGGAAAATCTAGCATAAAATATTTCCTTGTTTCTTTAAGGGTAACCTTGAACTCTTTAGATTAAAGTCATCGTTAATTCCAAGAACTGCTCTGTCACATAAGAAACTCGCCAAATGGCTTCTTTCAGTATAAATTCAACTAAATGTGTCAGTTTGAAGCAATGTCCATGATTGGTCGAGGAATCCAAGTCATAAATAAGGCTCGTCAGTGAGGTTTATGTCAGTGCTCCACTTACTCGGCTGTGAGCAGTGAGACTCAGTATTAAGTACTTACAAAGTTTGGAAAAGTGAGTTATACCATCGCTTTACGACTCAAATAGATATTAAGGGTTTTATTTGTTTTACTGGTAAGTTAAAATTGCTTTAGTTACTTATCACCTTCGCCGGTAAATACCCAGACTAAGCGTAAAGCTAAACTAACCTGATTATCACGTGATGTTAAGGTCCAGGTTCAAACCTTGGCTGGGTGTACAGAGGGTAGTTTTATTCTAGATGGTTTCCAACTTTTTTATCTGAGTAAATGTAAGAAAACTGTTGTAATGTTTGAAACAAAGGAACAAGTTCGATCATCTTAGGCGTGTACAGTAATATTTTGGTAGAAAGGACCGTATCCAACAAATAAAAAAAAATTACTAGAACTACATTCATGCAGTCAAACGTCAAGTCTGCGGCGGTCATTTTTTTACGGTTACTATCTATAAAATAGAAATAATAATAAAATAAACGTTTATCAATATTTAGGCCCTTCTGTATAAAGATGTGTCTGTGTTTTCTAGAAATATTATTATTTCTACCTAAATCCTACACTCAGCTTTCACAGGCCACAGTTATATTTGGGGTGGGGTCACTGACCGACAGGATTCTGATAACATACAAGATTTAGCTCGAGTTCTATTCAATAACTTTTTGTTTAAATGTAGAACACCTTCAAATTTTTAGGGTCATATTATGTGTGAGACCGTACTATATTCAGGACTCGTAACAATACAGTATTTAGTTATTATATTACTTCACTAAGGAGATCAAAATATTTATGTCAATTTCACTCGCCATTATTACTTTGACCATCTATGACTGAGTAATTACGATAGTAAGACAAGCACAAAGGTTGCCGGACGACTGTTTAGTTGGATCGAGTGAAAGAGATCACCCCTTCCACCTTTTCCCCTCAAACAGTCCACTACAAGTAATCAGGCCAAACTGTGGACGCGACAATTGGATACTATAGTGAGGATATCTGATTCCCAAACGGGTCGGCCACGACTTTAGATCGTGTGACTAAACAGTTGGATCGTGTGAAAGACGCCATACTACCTAATGTATTATTAGGCACACGACAAAAACCCGCACGACAGAAATCGTAAAGTGTTAAAGAGCACTAACACTCTAGCCTCAATAAAGGACACTGAAATATAAATAAATTGTGTTTTGTTTCAGGGCGATGTTTCCCCGAATTATAACTTACACTCAATTATGCATCTTTATGCTACTTTTGGGGGAGCGACAAGAAAGTATGGCCCAGAGATATTCGTGTTCAAAACAAACCCAGACTTCAAGCAAAATCAAGATTAGCAGCGACAACAACGCACCTGGAACCTGGAATACTGTTCTGGGGAATATGAAGGTAACTGAATCAGGAATTGGCTCGGATTCGACATAGGGACAGTACATGAACAGCAGAGCTTAGAGGATGGCAAATTACCTTTAACCTGGACACAGAGGAATCTCAGCCAAGGGTCCCGGGTTCGATTCCCGTGTCCAGATGTTATTTTTCAAAATTACGAATACGTGGATTAAACCTCGGAAACTTGTACTCAGCGCGGATGTTTATGCCTCTGAAAAATTGTACCC